>OY728139.1:510185136-510785136 GCA_963277665.1 Viscum album
TTTAGTAGAATATTTTTTAGTTGTATGATTCGCTTATAGAGTTAGTGCATGTGAAGAATTTTAGTTGTTTTTTTTTGTTTGTAAAAATATGATAATTTTTAAAACAATATTCTATTATCCAAAACATAACCAGAAAATATCCAATTATGTAAAATGATTAATATATTTTAAGACTTATTTTATAAAAAAATACATCGCATTTTTATGTGATGAACCTGGAAACACAGATTCAGGTCTTTATAATTGGTATCCAAGAAATGGTCTATGGAAATTTAGAGAATATATATCATATAAGTGGTATAATATATATTTTTAATGGTCCTAGTTTTTTTAATTTTGGAGAAGAAAATTCTTATTTTTATAAAGTTTGATGAATGAATTGTGAGGACTAATTCTTTTAAAGGGGAAGAATGTGACATCAAAGAAGTTCCTAAGTTATTAATAAATGAATTATAATTAAATAAATTATTTTATGAAATATCATTTACAAAACTAAGTGGTTTTAGTTAAATCAAAATAAAATTTGTCTATTTTGATTTAAAGTATTTTTCAAAAATATTAAATATTATGATATAATATCAAATTATGTATTTAAATTTTTATGACAAATACACTATTCATATCTTATGATATAGTATTTTTAAATAAATTATTATTTTAAATTAATAAAATTTAATATTATAAATTATAAATACTAATATTATAAATGTGGTTTTTTGTATAAAATAATGTTCTATTTTTATAAATTTTGAGAATT
The DNA here is from genome assembly GCA_963277665.1 of Viscum album. NCBI lineage: Eukaryota > Viridiplantae > Streptophyta > Magnoliopsida > Santalales > Viscaceae > Viscum > Viscum album. The sequence continues at coordinate 510,185,894 of OY728139.1, forward strand.
TTAATTTAACCCATAAAAAAATTATTCAGATATTATAAAATAATTAAATTAATAATAATTTAAAACTAAAAATGATACTATAACTTTTTTTAATTAAATTTAGAATAATTTATTTTCAAATATTTTAAATTAACATTTTTGATAAAGAAATATATTTAGTTAAATAGAAAATAATTATTTTGAATTATAATTATGATTATTATAATTATGAAATTATTTTAAATAGTTTCAAAAAAAATATTATATATATATATATAATAAAATTTATAACTTAATTATTTATTTATTTTATATAAAAATGATCAATGGATAAAAAAATAGATTATGATATAAAAAACCCAAAAATGATTGACTTTAAAAAAATATGATATAAATAAAAGAAAAAGATAAAAAACATTAAGTTGAATTAAAAAAACAAAATACATAAAATACAAGAATGTCAAAACATGATACATAAAAAAGGAATGAAATAATGATGTGACAACCAAAAAGAAAGTGGAATAAAGATAAGATAATAAAAAATTGAGAGAGGTGGCTCACATTGTCAAAGTAGGAGGCTCTTTTATTGGAATGTTTTCTATCAACTATAGAATAGAAATACTAATATATATATATATATATTATTACCAGCATGAAAACTAGTCTCTTAGACATATATATCTAAAAATAAAATCGGTCATTTTTTTAAAACCCAACTTCGATTGGAAGCTACTACACATGAGACTTGTATATATATATATATATATATATATGTTTGTATTTAGTTTCAAAGAAAAGAAAAAAAAAACCTCATTCACTTGCTCAAAGAGACCCTACCTAATTCAAACCCTTTTCCCTCTTATTGTTTTCACTATTCCAAGTTCACCATGTATGCAAAAGCTTCATCCCCGCTTCGATTTCCAGTAACAAGTAAGGGTTTAATTTTATTTTCAATCTAGCCATTTATATTTGATTTACAAAGAGAAATATATATATACCTTTTTTCAGAATTTATAATGTAATTTATTATTTTTATTTATCAATTTGTTTCCTAAGTTATGGTTTTGTAAGGGTTTAATTTTATTTTATCAATTTATTGTTGATTTCAAAAGTTATACACACACACACACACACACGTACACACACATATATGTTTAAATATATTTAAAAATTCTAAAATGAAATATTATTTTTATTTAATTAATTTTATCTTGTCTATGTTTTAGAAAACCAAGTATCTAATTTATTTTCCAATAATTATTTTATTTATAAACTTTTTAGGAAATTCAATTACATAGTTGTTTTCAAAGAAACTATATATATATATTTAGGAAAAAATGATTTGAATAATTAACCTATTATTTTAATTGAGTTGTTATATTATTGATATCATGAAATTTTTTCTTTTATAAATAATATGAGAAAAATTATTATAAGGAATCATTTTATGTGTATCATTTAATGAAAAATATTATCATTTTATGCGATCTATTCAGTTGTAGAAAATTTTGAATGATAAAATTTAACATTATATTTGTAAATTATTTTTATATGTTCATAAATTTCATGCATAACATTGTATATGACCATCATATAATTTATCTTTGATATTATATGATTTCTTATTCAATTATTCATTTTTTGTACATTTATATTTATGAATTTTAAATAAGAAATGTTGTTTATAAGAATTGATTTATCCTAAATGTGATTTTAGAAATTATAAAAAAAATGTTTATGACATGTTAAGAAGTTTGTAATATTATTTTTTTAATAACATAATTTATGTATATATTATATTGAGAGTTTTTTGGGTTATGATTGAGAAAGGTAAACCATTAAAATATTTTCTTAAAAAGGGCACTAGAGTATCGAATGTAATGTTATGGTATGGGGAGTGAACCCATGACCATAAGGGGACATTATCCCATATGATAAACAATTAAGTGGCCGTATAGTTTTCTTATATCCTGTAAAGTATCATAATTATTCCTTCATCAATTTTATTTTCAAATGGATAAATATAAAGAAATTATATTAAAATGTTAATGTTTTACAAATTTATGGTTTTTAAAATTTTATAAAAAATTATTTTATTTCAATGTTTTAAAAACCTATTTCTATGTATTTATTTATTCAAGATAAATATTTTAAAATTATTTAACAATGATTTTAAAACCCCTTATTGTGAAAAATAATTTATCACTGTATGTTAAAAATTTATTTTTCCTAGGTTTGGTGGATTTTTTTGATGGTGTTCGATTCACTTACAAAGTTAGTGTACCCGAAGTGTTTATTTGTTTTACATTATTCGATTTGCACAACTTTGATAATTTGTAAAATAATTTTCTATTCTCCAAAACATAAACTAAAAAAGGTTCTAGTATGTAAAATTATTTGCGTATATTTTAGTTATATTTTATAAAAACAAATACAATTCTTTTAGGTGTTGTACCCAAAAGCATGGGTTCATGTCTTTATATGTGGTGTGCATAATCCAAGCTACAGACCAAGGTGTGGAACTTTCCCCTGTTTAATCTAGAGATGAGGAACCACCAAGGGATGAGGACATGATTTAAGAGCATGAATTTCTTTTCTAGAAGATACCATATTTCCAAGGAATGAATGATCATTAGGATGTGAAGGATTGGTATGAAACAAATCCCAAGATTTTTTGAGTTCCTAGAGACTCCTAACATAGTTAATGTTAAGTACGCTGCATTCAAGCTTGAAGGACCATGTAGAAGGTGGTGGGATTTATTTATCATAGATAAGAAGCATAATGTATTTGAGTTAAAACCCTTAAAGGAATTTTCACCAATTACTTATGCCCATAATTTATAACTATAGGGAAGATGATTAAGTTTATCAAACTTTACCAAGGGAATCAGTCAATGAATGAGTACACTAATCGATTCACCGAGATATTAGTGTTTTATTATAAGGTTATGTCTAATGGGAATATGAATTATCAGTGATTTTAGATGGGTCTTAAATATAATATCTGATCTTAGTTCATTAAGTTATATTTGACTACCTATACTGATGTATTGGATAAGACCTTGATGGAAAATATGGACTTGGAAGGTAAGACATGATTTAATGAAGTTTCTATTCCCATGGGTGGCATATCTACTGGTCATTTCAAGGGAAATTGTAAGAAAAATGAATTTCATGGGGAAACCATAGTGGTGCTTATCATAAGTCCCTTCCCACACCATCATAAGCGGAAATTGGATTTACTTGTTACCAGTGTGGAAATACTAGTCACATGAAATGATTTTCCCCATGCCTCAAAATGTATGAAACTCATTTGGTAATTGATATCACTAATAGAAGTTTTATTGATCTCCATAATCTCCTCACTCAGGGTAACCTCTTTGTAACCTAGATTATCTTCGATGTAGATTTATGTTTCATGGGATATCGAGTTCTAAGAATTGAACTTATTAATAATGTAGTTACATATAATTGATGAGTTTGTAAAAGAAGTTGATTCATTTCCTAAGACTGTGAGAGGTACTATTTTTGTTACTTCTACCTTAGTGACTGGTCTATTTTAAAATGATGACTCTCACACCATTGTGTCTACTATTATGGAGGATTTTCTAAAATATCCAACCAGACTCATGCCATTCTTTATGGAATTAATGACTCCTCCACGAAGGAATAGGGAACATGGGTTTTGATGTCACTCATTATTTTTCTTTATGCATGATGTAGATCAAGTTTGGTATTTTTTGTTTATTTAAATAGACCTCTTCGATGTGATTATTGGGATAGATTGGTTGACCACTCATAAAGATTATATCGACTGTTATCATTGGTGGGTGTTCTTGACTACTTTCCATATGAACCACCATGTGTTTCACGGAGAATTGGATCCAAGGTCCAATCAAGAGAAGTCACCTATTCTAGGGATTAGTATGATTATATTATTATCTAAAAATATATTAAAACATGAATCTAGAAGTAGTATGCTTCCTTATGTAGTCATTGAGTTTTTTAAAGTGTTCCCGAATGAATTATCGAGTTTTCCTCTAGAGTAGGAGGTGGATTTCTTGATTTACTAAATGCCTAAAACTCAACCAATATTGATTTCTTTATAAAATGTAACTCTAGAAGTGTTTAATGAACTGAAACTTTTTGTTGAATTATTCAATCGAAAATAGATTTATACACCCAAGTGTGTCACATTGGGTGGACCTTATTCTTTTTTTCAAAAATATTGATGTAACTATTTTTTTATACGATGATTATTGGAAGAAAAATCAAGAAACATTCAAAAAATTATCCCTGGAATCACATTGATGATTTTTTTTGGACGAGTTAAAAGAGAAAAATGGTTTTCATAAACTAATATATGATCATGATATTAACAACTAAGAATCAAAGGGTCTGAGATTAGTATAAACACCTTTACGGTAAGGTATTCCCATTTTAATTGCATCATGATGCTCTTTGTACTAAATAATACTCCAATTATCCATATGAATTTTATGAACCAAATATTTCATGTTTCTCTTAACACCTTTTTCATATTTTTCATGGATTAAATATTTGTTCACTCTAATATTAAAGAAACAAATGTGTCACTTGGGGTGTATTTTTTAAATTTAATGTGATCACTATTATTATGCTAAATTATCAATGTGAGAATTATGGATCTAGGAAGTTAAGTTATTGGGGAACATAATTTTTGAACATGGTATCTCAATTAATCATAATAAGGTGACAACTATCCTATCATGGGAAGAACTATAAAATGTCTTTGACATACGTAAATACATATTTTTAGTTAAATATTATCAATAATTTATAATGATTTTATCATAGATTTCATCACCTTTGAATACTCTCACTAGGAAGGAGGTTATTTTCTATGGGAATTGAAGTGTTACAATTCATTTTATGAACTAAAGTGATGTTTGAGCTCATCACAAATTATGACTTTACCAGAGGGTGGTCAGGGATATGTGTTTTATTGTGATTCTTCAGGTTCATGTTTGGGATATGTCCTCATATAGGGACATAATGTTGTGGCATATAGAACATATCAGCTTCTACATCATAAGATTAATTATCCCACTTATGACATGGAACTTGAAAAATTTGTGTATTCCCTAAAAATTTAGAGTCACAATATTGTTGTGGAGGTGTTTTCCATTTTATATTACCACAAGAGTTTGGGATATGAATTTTTCAAAAAATATTTAATCATTCAGTAGAGATGATGGGTGGAGTACTTGCAGTCTTTTGACATTGGAATTTCCTATAGATAAGGAAACATTAATGTACTTTATGAAGATCATAGTTGGAAGTTACCTTCTAATGTTGTGAAGAAAGAAACAGATAAGTGTAACATGATGTGACTTTTTATTCAGATGCACTTAGGATTCAAGGAGGAGGAGTCTGGTAGTGTTTTAGATAGTGTTCATGTGAAATTATACCATGTTGATATGATTCTTTAAATGAAATAAAAAATATGATGAGTTATAGAGTATCATGGATCTATTATATGATGGGGAGACAATTAGTGAGTTGTCAATTCCCTCTAAGGGTATCCTTTGCTTCAAGAGTCAACATATTTTCCCTTCATTTAAAAGAAAGGACTTTTTAGATATTTTCACTATTCTTTGTGGGCTATCCACCCTATATCTAAAAAGATATTCTATGATATGAAACATCATTTTTGTGGCTTAGTATGAAAAAAGACATATCTGAATTTTTTATCTAATTTCTATACTTTCCTACAGATTAAGGATTAAAACCATAAGCCTTTAGGGTTTAATCCACAAATTACCATTACAATATGGAAGTGTAATGATATTTTGATGGATTTAATTTTTAGTTTACCTCAAATTACTTGAGTTAATAATTTCATTTAGTCGGTGATTAAACATTTTACCAAATTTTATCACTTCATAATGATCTATGACACCACTAAAGTAGAGAACCTAGGAAAGCTACATGAGCATGATATTTTCAGGATGTATAGGAATCATATGGTCACTTCCTTCAATAGAGAACCTCATTTTACTTCATGGTTTTGGAAGGGTCTCCAGGAGAAAAATGGAACTCAGTTCATTTTGAGAACAACATATCATCCTAAGATGTATGGGTAGACATAAATGGATAATCTAATTTTAGAATATATGGTTAATGTATGTTTCTTGAACTTTGTAGGTTCTTGATATAACCATTTTGGGTAGATGAATTTTCATATAATAACAATTACTAGTCATCCATTAGAATGGTTCCTTTAAATACTTGTATAGCTATCATTGCATTTATCATCTTTGTTAGTCTGAGGTTAGGGTAGCTTCCTTGGTTGGATGGATTTTGGTTCATGAGAAAAAATGGTAATATTAGTGGTTCATCAATATTTAGTGATGGACTAGAGATAATAGAAATGTTATACATATCACCATCATCACCCTTTGGATTTTTTAGTTGGTTATCTCATGTTCATGAAAGTATCTCATTGATTGGGCCACTGATGTATTAGAATATAAGGTAAGCTTAATGCCAAGTATGTGGGACTATTTGAGATTATGGATTGGATTGGGAAGGTGGATAATCACTTGGATTTACCACTTATGTTTTTTTATCCACAATGTTTCAAAAATTATCCGATGAACTGATATCATATTTTGAATTCAAAAGACCTTGACATAAAACCTAATTTCACATTGATTGATAAACCTATTCGGGTTATATATTTTGATGTTAAGGTTATATGTGGGAACACTATGTATCTAGTTTGAGTGTTGTAGTAGAATGGTTCTAACTCACATGAGAAGTGGGAATGCCAGTCTTTCATGAGGGAGTAGTGACCTTAAATCTTTAGAGACGTACTTTCATTGACTTAGATTTATAGGTGAAAAATTATTTTAGCGGTATTGTTTTTCAGTAATAATTCAATATTGTTTTTATTTCTCTCTTTCTATTTTTCACTTCTTCCATATTCTTTTTGTTTCTTTTGGTTTTAGTTTGAATGAAGGGTCAGGGTGAGGTCTTGTTTCTTATTTGAGGGTTTAAGAGGTTTCTTGGGGGATTGTTCTAAGTGAGGATATAAACACGTATCTAGAAGAGAGATAGGTTTTCCACCATTTATTTAGTGAGGCCCACCAGCCAACCAGTACAAGGAGGGATGAAATGAATTTATATATAAATTCCACCGACCAGTTAGTAGGGTATTTGGTGGTGCATGCATTTTGGCTAGTACCACAGTCTTACCATTGGAAGCACAAAATATCCCTAGTAGGCCATAAAGTAGATTATTTATATATATTGAAGACACTGATCAGTTATTTTCCTCCACCATATCTCTGGTGGAATCATTCTAGGCTGAGAATATTAGGGACAATCTTATTTTTCTACCACCCAAAATAGCTATTTTAATTAATAATATAAATCCTTCAACCCTAAATCAATTTATTCAACATAGAGGTTCTATTTACAAATTATATTCTCTCTCAACTAAATTACCTAATAGATCAGAGCCCCTAATAAATTTTCAGTACTCTCTTGGTAATTTGATGTCTGTTTTAATCACAAATCACCTTCTCCGTCTAATTCCTCCTGTTTCTCTCCAGGAGTTGTATTTTTCAATGATGGAAATCATTGGATTCAAGATTCTCGTCTTGTTCTTATATATCCATTATATAACTAAGGGGAATTGATCATATCATCATCCCAATAGAGTGTTTAATTGGAATTGTGATCGTATGTGACCATTTTGGTTATTTATCATTCTAAAACTGTTCAATTTATATATTTATGATTGTGTATTATTATTCCAGAATCTATTCTCAATTTCTAAGTCCCCAGGATCATATTTTTTTTACAAATGTGTGTTCAGATTACAAGTGTTTTAATGTAGGTGGTTTCATATTTCAACTTTATTCCATGAAACTTTATTTCCTTCCATTTTAAATTGATTTCTAAAGTTGTTTAAAGTCATGAATATGGTTTTGACGAAATATGACTGTTTTGAATATGGTTTTGAAATGGAATATCCCCTTGATATTTTTGATGGAAATGGTTTTAAATTATTATATTAATGGTTTCAAATATAAAATTTAATTGAATTATATTATTGTGGAAAAAACGAATGTAATCGATGATGAGGTAGGGATCCATCCCCAACGATAAACTATTTCCCCATAAACCTATTCCTTTAAGGAAATGTATGCATAATGTTTCATTAATTATGGAATGGATCCCCTTTTAGAAGCACAATCTTACCCCTTATACCTGTTATACTTGGTTATGTACACAATAAGTGGCCAAATAATCATGATAATGAATGATGATCCTCATTTTCCTTGAATTGATTTTACTCAGGGGATTTTTACCTATTGGTTATCATTGAAATTCCTTATTAGTATGTATATTTAAATACTTTGGGAAAACATTTATTAGAATAGTTTTTTAAACTATAAAAGGGGTGATTTAAACTTTCTTATTGTTAAACTATATTTCATTCCTTGTTTTAAATTATCTAAGTATTAATGGTTTGTTTTATAGAGTATTCTTATGAAACACATAATGGATCCCACTAGGATCTTTTTATCACATCTTGTAGAAACCTATGAGTGTATGTAGTTATTTTAATTTCTAATATAGTTATGGAAAAGTAATTATATGGAGATGATGTGTTTTTTTGCTAGTGGGGTGTGATAGGTTTGGGGTGACATCATGTCATAAGGAGTTTGGTTTTGTAGTTGTTTTTAGTACTTTGGTTATTTGGATGCATCTTGGAATTTATTTTATTTATTTATTGTACATTTCTATTGTTGTCTTGTTTTTATAATACCATTATATTCAATTTATTTATATCATTGTTTTAGGTTATTTATGGAAAAATCATTCCCAAAGATATTTTTTGATGATTAGGTACTTATTACTAGGCCATAGGGATTCAGAGATCCCTTCAGGGTATTTAAGGATGAAGACATATTATATATAGTTTTTATAATCATTGATGGTTTGTGACATTGATCATCCAACTAAGTAGCTTCTTACATAATCTGGGTTATCTAGTGTATGTAATGTATGTAATGAGGTGACCCTAAGAGTAACTTTCCTTTTTTTGCATTTTTTTGGGTACACTATGTTGTGAAATTCAAATGAAGGATAAAAAAGGGAATAATATTTAGTTTATTGATATGATAGATTAAAAAAATAGTTGACTAGAAAACCATCTATGATTTATATATGATATTATTGTCCTGATGACCTAGTTAAATATCCAAGTGGAGAAGGAAATTAAAAAACAGTCTCTTTTACCAGTGAAATATAGATATTGTCCCACTAATAGATATGATATGTCTTGAAAGGGGTAATTATTTTTGTTGGAATAAATTTAATAAAAGTTCATATTAAATAAATGTGAAACCTGATACTCATTTAATAAAATATTTTATAAAATATAAATTATATCTTCTTCATCAAACATGAAATTTAGATAAATATTAGAAAAGGATAATCTTAAGAAAAGAAACTTAAAAAACATTGATAAAAACTTAAGAATCATTATTAATTAAGAATGAAAATTCTATGTTTTAAAATCAAAATCATCTTTAGTGACCTAATGTTGAGGCATTTCAAAATTTGGATATAATAAATGATTAAAAAAATAAAAAATAATAATTCACTTAAGGTTTCAAAGGCACTATTTATATGTATATTGACTAAAGAGATCTCAGACTCTATTCATATATTCAAAATGATTGGGTATTCTAATGACTAAGAGATAATTGAGGTATCCTTTAAGGAATGATGAAGTTATGCATCTTATTATACTAGTATAAAAACTTATGAATAATTCATAAGAAAGTAAAAAAATTGATTTTTATGTGAAACATCTTCCTGAGTAAAAAACACCAGAGCAGTTCAATAAGTAGATCTCAAAGATGATTATAGAAAACATAGAATGTATGAATTACGGTTTCAGATTAATTGTTTATATAAAATATTGTTTAAGGTATTTATGTATCTACTCATATAATAAGTATAATTATATATGTTATCAAATTTAATAGATTAGAGGTATCCTTTATGTCATGATTTGGTTATGGAATTCCATATGTAATTATTATTGGAAACCTTTTAATGAAAATGAATGAGTACCAGAAATGTTTACTTTATTTTCATAAAATATTGAGTATATATAAGCATGAAATGAAATTTATAGACTCTAGTGTTGTGTTTAATATACCAAAGCATAGAATATTAAGACAAATAAAGAAGATTGGATGGTCCAATTTTTAGCCTAGGTCATTGAAACCTAAAATAGGTTTCAGGGATGAGGGTGCGTATGTCTATAGGATAAATTGTTAAAAATACTCAAAGGAGTTTATGAAACTCCATGTAGAGTCCCCATGAGGTATTAGTGTTTTAAAAATCAATTATTTGATATTAAAGGGTATATGATACAAACTATATATATTATATCTCTTGTAAATATCAAAAAGTTCAAAATAGAGGTATGAATTGATAATAAATATTGCTTGTATTTAGCTGATGAAAAAAAATAGTGATAAATAATTTAGTTGAATGAAAAAGAATATTTTAAGATTAAATGTTACTAAGTAAAGAATGTTTAATTTCATCTTATTTATTTTATTTGACAAGAGATTTTGTTTGTTTATAAAAAGTTGTTATGATCAACATGTGTTGATGGTTTTGGTACACATGATTTATGATTCATTATATTATATAACATGATTGAAAATATATAAATATATATATATATAAAGAGTTTTTTATGAGATAAATGAATTTATACAAATTATATCTTAATATATGAGGGAAATATTTCCTAACATATTCAATTCTAAATTTTCAATAATAATGTCTTCTTTGCATAATATTTCACCAAAAAATTGATCACCGTATACGATATTATTATTAGTTGTTTTATCAAATATTCTCATTGGGGAAATAAGTGTAATTTCTTAGACACAAAAGAGTTTGTGTGTCTTAGAAATATATTCTAGAGATAATAAATTTTTAAAAGAAAATAGTTAGAGTATGATTGGACATAGATAAATTCAGTGGTCAACAAATAAAATAAAAATCTAGTCAAATTTAAGTGAATGTCACGTAATATCCTAAAATAGTTAAGGGTAAATCGGTAAATAAAAATTAAAAGAGTTACATTTGGTTACCATAACCAAGTCAACATAACTTTATATCTTAAGATATCTTAGAATATGTTAGTAAAAAATGTTAATATAAGGAGTTACATTTACCTAATAAAATGATATCAAAGAACATATTTGAAATGAAATGATTTAATATGTTGATGGTGATCATAAATAAAAAAAGTTATTAAAATAATAACATTGGATTCCATGATGTTATATAATTTAAATGTTATGTTCAAGGAGTTAAATAGTACTGTGTAATTCCTATGACTCTCCATTCTTCAAAAAAATATCTTTTATAGATGTTAGTCAATAAAATAGTTTATTGGGAGGGTTTTATTAAAGAATCACATAGATATTTGGTAGGATTTATATAAAGATGTGATGACTTAAAAAAACCTAATGGTGTATAAAACATAAGGATTATTTTATAGTCAATCATATGGTTATTATTATATGGGAAATTATTTATTAATTTTTAATTATTTTTAAAGTAGTGTAAGAATAAAAATTTTATGATATTATATTGAATGAGGTATATACAATATCATTATTTCATATTTGTTGCATATATTACATGGATTGTAATGATAATTAACCTATAAATGTAAAACATTGAGTTATCATTAACTAATGTTAATCATGGAGTGTAATAGATATTTTGAAATGTAAAGTCTAGTGTGGGTAGATTTTTATAGAGATATTAAATATACTGAGGAGGCCTAAATAAGTTTTGTGTGCTAGATAAACCACAGAGTGCATGACCTATATTATTATACAATATTAATTTGTTTTTAGGGGTGCATTTTTCATATTAAATCCCCATACCTAATGTTGAAAAGATAATTTTATTGAGAACCTTAATACTTTGATACATTTCCTAGAAATCATTGTGTAATATCTAAAGAGAGAGTGGTGAGGCATGTTGCTGATCATGTTTTTAGTATATTATTGACCAAGATGGTATTTTTCCTCTCATATGGGGAGTATGAAATATATGCCCTTGACTATGATAGACTAGGTATGTTTATCTCCATAACTATATTAAGAATATTTGATATTCTTATTTATTTGGATTAAGGACATGTGATGTGTTTGTACATTTTGATGAATGACATGAATTGTATTCATCGATCTAGTCAGTCTATACTTAGAGAACGAAGAACATATTAATAGGATATTTGGGAATGAAATAATTTATATCCATTACTAACATTATGTTTTGATAAAATGGGATATATAATAATGCTTATTTTTATATCATACAATTTGTAGACAATAGTATGGTGGTACATGTCTTTGATAGTGATCTCTATGGATCCTTTTATAGATTTATAAGCACTGATTATTTCATAAAGAACACACATTTCATACATTAATAGATTCTGGAATTGATGATTATTGTAAATGATATAAATCCCTATTTTTTCACACATTGTGGTTTTGGGAATAAGGATCATGTTTATGAAACTTTGAGAGCTACCCTAAAAGAGTTTTGGAAGATATTTGGAAATTGTTTTGGTTTTAAATTCAAAAATAGATACATATAGTTAAAATTGTGCAGAAAATGTATGATTAAATTTCCTAAAAGTTTTTTTTAAGATATCTAAAATGAATTTTGGATATAGTTTCAAAAGTATTTACATATGATGCAACAGAAGGTGAAAGTGTGGTAAGTCAATAAGGGTTTTAGTAAAAGTGGGAAATTATTAAATTTTTGTACTAAAGGGTTGAACATGACATAATGATTTATACCACTTCTTTTTTTATCATTATGTACACCACATAAAATTATAAACAACTTTGTAGAGGTAGATTTTATGTGATTATAATTTTGTATGATTATCCTTGGGTTTATCACCATATTCCACTCCAATTGTGAATATTTGTTAAAACCATCATATTTTAAAGTTTATTTAAAGGTTTACTGTCTTTAATGTAGGCTTAAACATTAATAATTCAATAAAGATATTGAACTATATAGAAACAATTAGTTGAAATATTTGATCATTTTGGGAAACACTAAAATTTATATATGATAAAACATGGAGTTATTTTATTCCTATATAAATTGGTATAATCCTCATGCAAGGTTTTTTTTTATAACTCTTAAAGGATGAGATTAATAAGCTTTTAATTATCTGATGTTTTTAATCTTATGGTTCCAAAAAACTATGGCATAGTGGATAACCTTTTTGAGCATTAAGATATTTATACGATCTTTGGATACCCAAGGAGGGAGGAACCGGTTGGTTTTTCTTTAGTCATCCTTATCAAATACTTGTTTGAAGTGAATATCGACTGGTGTTAGGTATTAAATTCTTATTTTTGTTTTATTATTCAATACAAATGTATATATTTTTTTTATTAATGGCATTTTTATGTCATTAATTTATTTTGTTTTTGAAATAGGATGTCTGTCCTAAAACCTTCAGATCTATCACATTCTACAACTCATTAAAATATTGATATTCGGTATATACAGGTCACGGAGGAGTCACAATAGTGTTATAATATATCATAAACATCAACATAGTTATTTATTATGAAAAATTTCATATCCGGTCGTAATGATTAAGTTATGTCATTGTACAAGATACAATTCTTTTGTTTGAATGAAGAAAGGGAAATGGGTTTCAGTAAATTTTCAATTGTAGTATTCCATAATGTTAAAATAATTTTTATTTATAGAGAGTTAAATGATGTTATCACTTGGAAAAATTATTTTCTCTAACACACCATAGAAAAAAATATCAAACTCCAAGTTTAGTATTAGAGGTTCCTAGGGTATCATAAATAGTGACACAACTCTAACCTTATTCATGACTGTATTACTGGTTTTGGGATATCTTTATCACCAGACTATGTGATACATGTGAGGGTATCAATGGCCATGAAAATTATATATAACTGAAAAATATGTCAGATAAGTAATTTTCAATTAATCATAGATCTTTAAGGAGGTACCCATGATATAACAGAAAACATTAAAATGCATTTTACCATATGTTATTGTCATTTATATGGAGATTATTTTAATAATTCCATAATTTATCAAATATTTAGAATATCACATTCCATGGAAGAAATATATTTCTAAAATATAATTTCTATATATGGTGATGAAATAATATGGTATCTTCTATAATGTTCAATAAATTTACCCTTGAATATGAAAAATATGATATAAATGAAAATTAACGAATAAATATAAAAGTTATTTGGGGGGTTCTTAGTAAAAAAATATATTGTGTTGCCTCCTAAATTGAAATAATGATTATGTGTGTAAGGAACCTTGTGATAATGTAATTTACGTAGGGGTAATTTTTTATAGTGAAAAATAGGAATCTTTCTTGGATGATATATTGGAATCATAGAGCAATCATAAGGAACTCATGAATTTTTGGTGAATAATAAGAACATAAAATAAGTAAAACGGAATAAGATTTGTGAAAAAATATAGTGAAGTAATTGAGGAACATGTATAAAATAATGGGTAAAAGAAATTGAATTTAATTTTTAAAACATAAAAGTTTAGAATATGTTATATGGTGATACATTACTTATTTTCATACTAGGGTTTATATTTGGTGGTGTGGCTGTGGGATTAATTAAGAGTTATTGGGTGTGTGATTCATATGTTAGCCGTAATATTTATCATCTCTATATTTGTAAACAATGGTGATTTCTTCTGAGCCAAATATTCCATAATGAGTTGTATACTCTTTGGACTAACGACTATTTTGAAGTTCAACTTTGTAATACCTTATATTATGTGTATTTATATATCTCTATCACCATATGGATTCGCAATTCAAAAAGAAACAATATCTAATCACTAAAAGAATGATTTAATAAATATGATATTTGAGATATTAGATTAAAATATTTTAATAGATAAAGTTATTATTTTACTCTCTCTTAGGACAAAACATTTTTGAACTTTATTTTTCCCACCAAAATTATTTTTTTAAATCTATGGCATATTATGGAATATATATTTTACTTTTACCATTAAATTGTTTGGTATTTTTAATTGAAACACCACTCAATTAATTTTTATTTTTCTATTCAATATGATTCGATGGTATAATATTCTTTTTTTTATATTTTTATTACATTATATAACAATGATGAAATTTAGATACATATAAAAAATATCATTGATATTGGAAAATATATAATACATAACAAGTTGAAATAAATAAATATATTAGATTTATGGATGTTTCTCTTGGGGTATAGTGGTTATTTTTTTTTGGAAAGATGGAATGATATTTGACACTATAGAGAAGAAATTCAGAAGACTGAAATTAATACATATATTATATTTAAATTTGGACACACGTTTAACTGAAATGGTTTATATAAAATGAAATGAACCACGCTTACTAGGCCTCTGCAACAGCTAATAATGTGTTAGAGTGTGACCAAAAAATTCTATTTAAAATAGATCATTAGTTAGAAAATATAATCAATGGAATAATATTACACATATTTGGAAGGGATTTACCTTTTTTTATAAGAACTTAAAAATAATTGGTGTGGGTTCTTCTGGAAGGAATTTTTTTATGTCAATAAGGTGAGATTCCTTAATGATTGGCGATAGTAAAAATATGTGTTGGGAATCTATGAGTAGTTGATGGAGTTGGTTCGATGTTATATGAGAAATAGTTTTGGAGGTTTAATCTTCAAAATTTATTTTTGATAGATTTAAGAATAAAAAGAAAATAACATGTGACTGCTAGTGAATTATGTTTTATGTTTATGATAAGTGAATATGATGAAATTATTGTCTACTATTATTAACAGTAGTTGGTATCTGATAGCTAGTGTGGGAGTTATCATTGGATTTTTTACTTTATAAGGAGATGCTAAATAATTTTATAATATCCATAGATTTAAGGAAGATCCTTTTGATGATGAGTTTATATGAGTTAGAGTTATTGATAATACCTTGGGATCAATATAAGAGGTTCAAAGATAGTTTGATTAATGTTTTAATATGTTGTATATGATGAAATAATATTATAAGGATGAAATATACAAGGCTGAAGTCATGAAAATGAGTAGAACATAAGTATTAGTCATTATTATGAGTTGGTTGCTGAAGATCTCTGTAGGAATCATCATCATAAGGATCATTACAACCTTATAAGAAAAAAATATATTTTACGTAGCTATGTAAACATCATATGCATAGGTATAATCAATTTATAAATGATTTAAAGATCCATAATGATCATTCCATATGCCTCATCCAATAAATATGAATATGAGACTTCATAAAGATTAACTACACAAGGATCGTCTACTAATCCATATGGATGGTTCCATAAATCTGACACTATAAGTATCATTCATCTTAACATGGATATTGAAATTTCTACAATTAGATTTTTATGTATAATTTAGAAAAAATTGATCAATTATTGGAAATATATTCATGTATTTTAATATCACAATCATATTTAAATGGTTTTGATCTTAGTCAAGATTTAAAGAAGACAAACTGATGAATATGTTGGGTATTAGGATGAGTTTCATGACCTAAAGAGTAAAGCTACACATGGAAATATTGAATACCACCATGAATAAATGGTTTTATTATATAATAGTAAAGTATTTATACTGTGAAAGAGGATGATAGAAATATCCCAATTCATTTATAATTTTATTTAAATGATTTGAATTGGGACTTTGAAAGATAATACTTCCTACCATATGACACATGAGGGATTTATTATATCATCAAATATGAAAAATAATATTTACTATATTATTATATGAATATAAACCTTCTAGGAAATAAATAAAATTTTTTGGTGTCAGACGCAGCTTTTGAAATACTCATTATGAGAATTCGAAAGAGTTGAGTGATCAATAATTTACTATATCATAGAGAGTAGAGGAGTTTGAAAATTAGAGTCATTAAATGAGGAAGAGATATATTTTCTTAAGTATTATATGTTCTAATCAAAATTAGATCATGGGGTATTCTAGAATGTTTTTCAACCTATATGACCATGTGTTGAATAATAACCAGATATACAAACATTAATGTGTAAGTGAGAAATCAAACTCATCTATCTAGTTCATAGAGGAATATCATTGTCATGTGGTGTAGAAGGATCCAAGGGAATATTGATATATTTAATTAATAGAATATATTTTTAGAAGAGAGTTTCGTATTCCCATGGGACACTAGAAGTCTACATATTATGGGATGTTATGTTGATAAGATTGGGGCTATCCTTGGTTGTAACCACTAATTCATATAGTGGATGAATCCATGATTAAGTTTAACAAATATTTAAAAAAAGAACTTTGATTTTCTGGATAATCTTTTTCAATATATCAGGTCACACTTCATTTATAACCAATTACATACGAGGTGAGGTTGAGAGAGTATATTGAGTGGATTAAGACCTTAAAAAGTTCTACATTTTGGTTTTAAAGAAATAATTCGTAAAATAAGACCACTGATTAACCCCACCGTAGTGGTCAATCTAGCCTAAGGAATTATAAGTTTTAATAGAGAAAATCCATGTTTCCTTTAAATATCTATGTATATTATGAGTTTAGAGAATCACAATACAATGAATGGATTATGTGTCCCTACTTTTAATGTCAGGAACTACCATAAACATAGGATTATGATGCAACCCTACCTTCTATCACTCAGTTTAGAGGTAGGAGATGCTCAAACTATTTATTTTGCACCTATTAATGAGGGTGACACTTTGACTTTTTCTGATAATATAAATTTATAAGTTGGTGGAAAAGAAAAGAAAATTGAAATTTTCATGTCACTAACAAAAAAATTATACACAAAAGTTATGGGTATTCATAATTTAAATGAGATCAAGAATTTTTTTAGAAAATTTATGATTGATATATTAAAGTCATGGAAGACAAAATTTATGACTGGAGTAGTAGACTTGTTTATATAAATATGGATGATATTGATGATATTGAAAGATATTTTTCAAGATTCATTAAGATAGTAAGCAATAAATATAGGTTGAGTGAGAAGTTGGATGATTCCACCATTGTTAAAACACTAATAAGAAATTTTCCAAATATATTCGATACCCATATTTAAGACTTCATAGATATGGAATATTTTTTATTAGATGATCTTGGTAATATTATCATAACTTATGATGTGAGAAATGATCTAGCCTTCAAGGTGAAAGAAAATGTTTTAATGGATTTTAAGGCCATTAAAAGGAGAAATTGAAAGGGGAAGATGTTGTAGTATATAGTTATTTTGATAACATTTACGATGATGAAGACTTTAACAAATCCATTATCTTCTAAAAAATAGGTTTAAGAAGAGAAAGTGTAGAAGAAATAGAAAGAATCCCACAGGGTTCTACAATTTTAATGATTTTTTATTTTTCTCTAGACCATTTTAGGAAGATTGATAAATACATGTTTGATGATAAGGATGAGAAATCTCAAAAATATAAAATATTAAGAGTAATAATAATTATTTTGATATTAAAAAAATTACCAAATGAGAAACAATGATAAATACGACATATCAAGTATCTAATCATAGGATGAAGTTAATTTCTTATCTCATGTTGAGAATGATGTTTACACCTATATCAATGATGATGAGGAACAAAAGGATAGATTCTCATAGATGATAGTTTATTACTATAAACTCACTAAATTAATCAACCCAAAATGGATTTGAGAGTTTAGAAGCGGCCTCAAAGATTTTGGTTAGGATGGTCATAAATATAAAGTATTAATTTATAAACTGCCATGAAAAGTTCCCTATGATTTGAAAGGGAAGAAAACATAGAAAATGAAAGAAGAGATTCCATGTAACAAGAATATAAAGAAATCTACTCGAGGAAAAAGGGAAATGATTAAAAATCTATAAAGACCAAATGGAAATGCCCAAAAAATGGTGAATGTAGAGATAAATTATAGTGAAAAAAGAAAGAAAGTGGTTATAAAAGAATAGTCTAGAATTCATAAAAACTAATCCCCAATATGATACCAAAAAATTCATAGAAAATTGTGTAAAAGGTGTAGACAACTTGGGAATTTAACAATATGCTATATTATAATCATACAAGACTAATATTAAATTTTGAGGAAGTAAATGAAAGCATAATGAAATGCAGTTTCTTTGGTTATTGATTTAGAGAAGATCACTCCCCAAAAGGAAGATTCTATAGGGAAGAGGAGAAAAATTCAATGTGTTAAGACTCATAACAGAAAAATGACTTTGAATAGTTTTTACTCTAAAAACATTAGAAAGAAAGATAGGAATTAGTTTAGTGGGAAATCTCAACCATATTTCTACTATCGAGGAACTTGGAATTTCCTCCTTATTCATGAAAGGTTTTGTTTAATTGTTCTAAAATGTATGTAATTTAAGGAGAATAGTGAATCTTCCACAACTATATAGACATGAAGGAATATATAAATTAGTATTCTAATTACCATAATGTGGTGGAGTTTATTTCATCTTTTAAGGGTGAGAAACAATATATAAATAATTTTTGAAGTGAATTGAAAAATTCTAGATAACTATATAAAACTACAGAATGAGTTTTTCCACCCAAAAATAAAACCCTTATTTTCTGTTTCTATTAAACATTTTTATAATAGGGGAGTGTTGGTTGATTTTAAAATGAAAAAATGAGGATTGATATTATTTTCAACTGAACTTTATGATGTGGTTACTAAGATGTGTACATGATAAAATTTTTTCTAGATAAATATATTACTCAACAACCCCAAAATGAGAATATGAGTTTGGTACCACATTAATGTTTATTTATGAATAACATTAATAAACTGGTTATACAATATTGTTTTCTATAATGATTTGGGCCACATAGAATTATAGTTCTCCAATTGAAGGATCCTTTATAAGAAAACAAAGATGTATCATCCTTCTTTCATATAGAAAAATATGTTATTCACATAAAAAAATGTATTAGAAGATTGTTTTAAATGAAATATGGTGAGTTGAGAAGCCACTATTTTTCATTAGTCATTATTTTCAATAAGGGGGAAAGAGAATAATGGATTTTGACTTAAAAATATGGGTAGGGGTACTAAAAATAAATCCAAAGGGGTAGATTATTGTTCTCATTAGATTTAGTTATATTTTTGGCCTATATGGTGAGATGAATTTATTATTGAAAATATTTCCAATATGCAATGGGAATCTTGGTAGAGTTGATAGTGGTGCGGGCATGTTGTATGAAAAAGGATATTTGGGGATATAGCTTGGAAATTTATCATGGTCAGATTCAAGAAAATGTATTAATTTACATGTGATGTTTTATGAACTATGCTTTATGTTTATGAAAAGTGATGATGATGAGATTTCTATCTACAACACTAAATAAAATTTGGATGTTTCCAGATAGTGGGTTTATCGACCCAATGTTTTATCAAAGGAATTCCATTCTTATAATTATGTCTTATAGTATAATAACATAAAATTTACATATAAAATTCAATACAAAATATATAAATTAATAATTAATGAAATAAAATGATTCTATAGAAGATAAGAAACATATACCAATGGAATAGTTACTTGATATTTGGAATAGTAACATGACCCTTATGAATAGTAAAACAAACCAATTGAATAGTAAGATGACCAGTGAAATTATAAATAAAACTTATCCATTTTATAAGTGAAAATATGATATAAATATATCATAGTATAAGTAAATAAATATTTTAAAAATTATTAACTAATGGTTAGTATTTTTGTAATCCATAAATAATTAATTAAAATTTTATGAATAATTTAATATTTTAAAAGAAAATTTATTTTCATAAAATTTATTCAAAAATTAATATTTTTATGTCGAATGATTATAAGATAATTTTATGAGATCTTTGTTAATTTTCAAATTATTATAAAATCAGTTATAATTATAAAATATGTATTTTTTAGGTAAATTATGATTTTAATTAAAAATAATAATTTCTCATATTTAGAAAATAATTTTCATAAAATAGATTTAATTATTGAATTTTACATATCAAAAAATTATCAGGGTGAATTTTGGGGATTTTTCTGAAATACTTGAATTTTTAGTGAATAATGAAATATTGTAATTTACGGTATATATACATTTTAAGTTAAATAAACTATTAATTGCGACATTTATTATTTAAGAACCATTGGTTATAAATAAAATGATCTATTTACTATATTTAGTCTTAATAATCAACATAATTTCTTGTCTTGAGAAAAATAATAAACTGGTGAATTAAATAATGAGAAAGGACCCCTCTCCTCCACTATAAATACCACCATCACCAGTTTTTCTCCTAACACCTATGAAGACTTTTTAATTGTAAAAAATAAAATTAAATATCTTACCAAGCCTCAAACCCATGTCTAGGAACTCTTGGTATCATCAAAATACTAAAACCTCTCCCTATGGAGGTTCTCAAAGAGGATAAATTCAAGAGGTAGATTCCTCTTTATCTTTCTTTTATTTTCTCTTCAAGATATTTAGTTTTTTTCTCTTCCAAAATACCCTCATAAAAATTGTATGATAACTTCAGTACAGTAAATATTTTGCAATTTTGTTATTATAATGGAATAATTCATCATTTTCTATCATTCCCCCTCATTTTAATATAAAAACGAAAACACTGTCTGAGACATGTTAATTTATCACATTTAAGGATGAAGAGTTTAATATTACAGTAATCAAGGATAGTAATGAAATAATTTTTTATGTTTTAACTAGATTATAATATATATATTATATCTTATATAATGTTCTGGAATCATTTTTTATACATGATATTAATTTATAAAACAAAAGGAGTTTGTTGTGATCAACAATCCACCAAATTTATTTATACGATTATGATTAAAATTTTATCTAATGATTCATCCTCATCTTGTATAATATAATGACTTTTATAAAAATTTTATCTTCTATAATTTCATTAATGTAATATAATTACACTTATATTAAAACAATTTTCATTTTACATGAACTTCTACACTCTTATTCAAGAGAACTGATCATAAAAACTAAGAAAAAGAGCACTCATGAATGATGAAATTGGTCACTATAACTCGTCAAAAATTTTATAGAAGAACTTAATGAAATGATACTAAATCAATTAAATATATAAATTTTTTATAATTATTAATGAACGAATCCAATTGGACAATCTCTGACATTAATATCAAGTGAAGAACACCTTCAAACTTTAGGTAAGGGATTCTAACCCAACCACCATTATTCATTCAGGTTACTCTTTACGTATTTTTACGCAAATTAAATTGTATTCTATTATTATTTACATCTTCTAAATGTTTTTTATATGTTCCAAACTCATGTATCAAGATCCAATCATCCTTATTTTTCAGGTATATTCATATTTTTAAAAGGTTCCCTATTGAATTCATCCTGATAAGCAAACCCAATTTGAGGGAGCTTCCCAAATTCTTATTATGATATATTCCCATTTTAACATATTCATTTATATGTATGATTTAAATCCTTTATTTAATGTACCTCATTGTGATATTCCCTTATGCTATTCGTTTTGACAAGATTATGATACCCAATTCTTACCATGGATAACCATTATGTTTATGATCGATTCTTTACATAGGAATTATCATGTGGAACACATATTCAGGAAATTAATATGTCAGGTTCACTTATAATTATATCCAATGCATTAGGTAACTTTTACTCTCATGAGACGTTTTGTGAAATGATCTTGGTGGTTAACCTTGAATCATGCTCCAAGTGAAATGATCTTGGTGGTTATCCTTGAATCTTGCTCCTTTATATGAAAATTTCTCTAAATCATGCTAATGTCATGTTTTATGTTTCATTCATATTACTAGGATTCCATGATTACATGATACCATGTTTTATGAGTTATGATTTCATATGTTTAATCATGATATATTCCTTTTTATATCATTATGTCATGTTTTCTAATCCATGTACTATGATTTATTTTAATGTTTATTAACTTAATTGGATTTTTAGAAATCAGTTTGTTCTTGTTATCCCCAAGTTACCCTATGTAGATGCATGAGAACAATTGAAGATAGGATCTCATTGTGAAGATTAAATAAAATATGTTTTTATAATGTTTAATTATGTACCTAATCTTCCATGACACTAAATTTTTTGATCATTGGCTTGTAATATGTTGCTTTATTATGCATAAAATCATGTAATGATATGTGTAAAAGGATAGGATTGATATAATTAGTATGAGCGTAAGGTCTTGTAATTTTTGGTTACTAGGAAAATAGAACCTTATTAATAACCATAGGTATAAGACTAAGTATAAAAAATCCTTAAATTTTGGTAAGTATATAGTATGTGGTTTATCGAGAAAATGCATCCTTATTTCGATACTTCTAGTGGATGTTGTTCTTGAACAGATGTACCTAGGAGTAATAACTCTGACAAGGTGTTTTAGGCCTACCTCGAGGTAAATAAGTACATGAAAATGGGCTCTACTGTGCTCTAGGTTTGACACTCCCAAGGGGTATGATATGGTAAATTCATAAGCTCATTACGACCCATTATTAAGGGAAAAATCCAATAATAATATATGTTAGGAAAAATATAATTGATATCCTATATTGAAACATAGGGAATCAAAAGTTATGATTTAATATTCTATTCAGAGTATATCCTTCTATGTTTTATGTTTCCATTTTATGCTTGTTAGAAAATAATTCAAGCCTCTTAATTTCACTTTATATTTCTTAGTAATTGGCGGGAAACATAAGAACAAGTTCCAAAAATAAATGTGATAGGAAATGTGATTATTTCTCTAATGATATTCTAAAGATGATGGGAATGGGTTCTCAAACAATTATGATAGTACTAGTTCAATTGGCTCAAGTCATGAATAATAACTTCAATCGTGTCGAATGAACTCCTTCTCCATGGAAAGATCAATTTTCTGTAGAATCATTATTTTAGAAAATTCCTCCCCAATTTAGAGGATCTTCTGATCCTTTTTTCATGAAACATTGGATTAACTCTATTGTAAATATATTCCCCGTCCTCTAGTGCTTAGAAGAAGATATTTTTTTATTGGTGCTGTATCTTTTTGAAGGGGAATATTATCAATGGGAGACAGCGATTAAAAATACTAAGTTCAAGGTGAAAATTGATCCCATGGATTGGGGGGAAATAATGAAAATATTTTTCATTAAATAAATTACCTAAAACCTCTATCTCAATATGGAAATAAATTTCTTTTTACAATAGAAAAAGGAAGATGAGTCTATTAGATAATGAAAAATTCACAAGGTTAGAATGATATGCCTCATGCTTTTTTTATGAGCACTAAAATAAAGGTGGATCACTTCTATAGAAGACTAAATCCAAGTCTACAAAAATAATTTGTGATTTGAGACTTCGAAAAATATGAGGAGATTGTTCATTTTTCCATCAAGGTTGAAATAGATATTGGATAATCATAGTAGACTCATGGGCCTAATGAAAAAAATAGGAAAATGTAGTTTAATATTGTTGGTTTAGAAAATAAATCCCATGATGGAAAAAAGATTGAACATCCTATGCATAAAAATTGATGAAAGAATCATCCTGGGAACTATCTAAACTGAACTAGGAATTTATTAAAATATGGAAGAATGGGACATCTGGATAAGAACTTTTTAAGGGATATGAAGAATTACACTAATGTGGAATAATAAAAGAAGGTTCAAATCAACACTCATCATGTGGTTTAGTTTTAAAATAGCATGTAACACAATAATTATGCAAACTGTTTTCCTAAAACAAGGGTTATTGGAGGCAATAAACAACAACCTCTAAGGAAACAAGGAAAGGATTATGATATCACTACTACTGAGGTGGATCCAGATGATGATATGGTGATAGGTACACTCATTATTCATTCAATAATAGATAAAGTAATGTTTGTTTCTGGTTATACACGTTATTTTATATCATGAAAGTTTATTTGAACTATTCAAGAACCACCTTAAAATACGGAGGATGCATTATATGTGTGTATAAAAAATGGGGAAATTATTGTCTCTAAAGTTTATAACTCCTCCCTGGTGAATGTTTGTGGGATGAACCTCCTAGAAAATCTTTTTATACTCCCTTTTGTAGAATTTCATGCTATTTTTTTCTAGGATTGACTATCTTTATATAAACCAATATCAACTGTCGGGAAAGGGAGATCACTCTTCACATCCCAAATCATACTGCAATCTTGTATAAGTGTATGGAGGAAAAAGAATCTCCTACAGAATCATTATCTCAAGTGTGGATATTGTTGCATTACGAGATATCATATCTTGCTCAAATGATTTAGGCAACGGAGAGAATCATTCTTGAAGATGTTCCCATTGTAATGGACTACAATGATGTGCTCCCAAAAGAGTTTCTTGATCTTATGCATGACCAAGAGGTTGAGTTCTTAATTGATCTTATTATTGTATCTCTTCATATATCAAAGAATCCTTATTGAATAGCCACCATAGAGCTAGAAGAGTTGAAGAAGTAATTACAGGATAATCTGGAGATTGGTTTTATATTCCTAAGTTATCTTATTCATTAAGAATAAGGATGGATCAATGTTCCTTTTCATTTATTATCCTGGGCTCAATAAAATCAGGATAAAGAACAAGTACCCCCAACCTTAGATAGATTACTTGTTCGATCAGCTACGTTAGTCTAGTTACTTCTCAAAGGTGGAACTTCAATTGGGATATCACTAATTAAAGGTGAATAAAGAAGATATTCTGAAGAATACCTTTTAAATGAGGTATGGACACTATGAGTTCATAGTTATTCCCTTAAGACCCACTAATTCTCTAGTAATTTTCTTAGATTTAATGAATAGAGTCTTTAGATATTACGTTAAAATATTTGTGGTAATCATTATTGATGATATTTTGATATGCTCCAAGAGAAAAGAGGAACCTGAGGATAATTTGAATACTATGATAATGAATTTGAGAAGGGGGGAACTTTATACAAAGTACAGGAAGGGTGAGTTCTATATGGAAGAAGTATCATTCTTGGGGCATGTTATAATCGGTAATGGATTATCTATGGACCCTTATAAGATAAAGGCAATCAAATAGTGGACCATGGAAACATCTATAATAGAGATCCATAGTTTCCTTAGAATTATTGGGTATTATCGATGATTTTTGAAGAACATCTCATGATTTTCAAACCCAATAACCAATTTCAAACAGAAGAGAGTGATGTTTATCTAGACTCAATAATGTGATGAAAGCTTTAAAGAGCTCAAAAAGAGGCTTATCACAATGCTAATAATCACACTCCCCAAAAAGTGGAGAACTCTTTGTGGTGTAAAACAATACTTCAGAAATGGGATTATGCTATGTATTGATGAATAATAATAAAGTGATATCCTATTCCTCAAGGAAGTTGAAAACACATGAGCAAAACTATCCCACACGTGATCTGGGGTTGACAACTATGATATTTGCATTGAAAATATATAGGCAATATCTCTATGGGGAGAAGTGTGAGATATATACTAATCACAGGAGTCTTAAATATATATTCACATAGAAGTATATTAATATGCTCCATTGAAGATGTTTAGAGCTCATCAAAGAATATGATTACTCAATCCACTACCATCCTGGTAAGAAAAATAATATAGCGGATGCTCTAAGTAGAAAGGATCCTTCAACTTTATCAATGATGAGAATAGACAATGATACAATCTTCTTATAATTATAGAAAATTGACATGGGAATAATTAAGGGAGTAACATCATCAATCCTTTCTAAAATGATTTGTCAACCATTTCTCATGGAGAAAATAATGTATGCTCAGAGAAATGATGTGGAAATTCAGAAAAGGGTGTAAGCTATCAGAAATGGGAAATCCACTGAGTTCAAAATTAACAAGGATGGATTAATAAGATTTGGTTCATGATTACATATACCGTTCAATATAGATATAAATAAGGTGATTATAAATTATGAACATAACTCAACTTTTTCTATTCGCTCGGGGAGCATAAATATGTATCAAGATCTCTAAGAGAATGATTGGGGGGACTATATAAAGAATTAGATAATTGATTATACATCAATGTTCCTAGTATTTCAACCAGTGAAGTATGAAATAAAAAATTATAAGGGGATGATGAAACCAC
Source organism: Viscum album (assembly GCA_963277665.1). Classification (NCBI taxonomy): domain Eukaryota; kingdom Viridiplantae; phylum Streptophyta; class Magnoliopsida; order Santalales; family Viscaceae; genus Viscum; species Viscum album. The sequence continues at coordinate 510,213,211 of OY728139.1, forward strand.
TACCCATACCAACATTGAAGTGGGAGAACATTACTGTGGACTTTGTCATTGGACATTCAAAGACATACAATGGAACAAATTCTATATGGATTATTGTGGATCGTCATACAAAAACAACTCACTTTATCGCAATTAGAGAGTACTTATCATTGGATCACCTTCCATTGATATATATTAAAGAGGTGGTAAGTATTCATGGTGTACCACTATCTATTTTATTTGATTGAGACCCAAGATTCACCTCAATGTTCTAGGAAAGTCTTCAATATGCTCTAAGAATTGAGTTGAACTTCAGTATGGCCTATCACCATCAAACTGATGGACAATGTAAGAGAACTATTCAAGCACCAGAAGACATGTGGATAGAATGTTCTATGGACATCAATGGATAATTATACCAAAATATTACTCTGGCTTAGTTATCTTAAAAAAATAGTTTCCACTCCAAAATTCGAATAGATCCATATAAATCCCTTTATGGTAAAAGGTACAGAACATCAACATGCTGGGATGAAGTCGGTAAATGAAAGATGTTGGACCTAAAATGGTTGAATAAATGGTGTAGAAGGTGAAAACCATTCAGTAGCACATAAAGGAAACCCAAAGTTTCCAAAAGAGTTATGTAGACAATAATTGATGAGGCCTTGAGTTTAAGGTTAGAGACATGGTATTCCTCCAAATGTATCCATGGAAGAAGGTCATGAGATTTGAGAAGAAATGAAAGCTAAGCCCTAAGTACATCATCCCCTTCAAGATTCATGATCATTCTAGAGATGCGGCCTATCAACTAGAACTTATACCTACCATCTCTAATGTACATGATGTATTCCACATATCCCTATTAAGAAAGTAAATACTACATCCTTCACCTTTACTAAATTCAGAGGTGGTACAGTTGGAGAATGTTCTGTCTTACGAGGAGAATCTATTAAAGATCTTAGATCATAGAGATAATGTTCTACACAAAAGACTATGAACCTGGTAAATTTACTATGGAGGAACCATAAGTATGAACATGGTACATTGGAACTAGAGGATGTGATGATGGAAAAGTACCCACTCCTATATTAAACATAAAATGTAAAACAAAATTTCATGGAATAAATTTCATAAGGGGGGGATGAAAATGTAATGAACTAAAGTTTATTTTCAATAGAATTTCCTTTATATAATTACATATTATATTATAATCACATAATATAACATACATAACACAATAAAAAACTAATAAATAAATAATTAATGAAATAAAATCCATTTCTAGAAGTTAAGAAACATATAACAACGGAATATTAACTTGACCTTTGGAATAGTAACATGACCCTTATGAGTAGAAAACCAGCCAATTGAATAGTAACCTCACCAATGGAAGTATAAATAAATTTTTTCAATATTATAAGTGAAATATGATATAAATATATCATATTATTAGTAAATAAATATTTTAAAAATTATTAATTAAGTGTTGGTATTTTTGTAAGTCATAAATATTTAATTACAATTTAATGAATAATTTAAAATTTTAAAAGAATTTTTTTTGTCATAAAATGTATTGAAATATTAATATTTTTATGTCTTATAATTATAAGATAATTTTATGACACCTTTTTTAATTTTTCAAAACTCTTATAAAATTAGTTATAATTTTAAATTATGTATTTTTTGAGTAAATTATGATTTTAATTTAAAATTAATATTCTCATATTTAGAAAATTATATTCATAAAATGGAGTTTCATTTTTGAATTCTATATGTTGAAATATTTCTAAGGTGATTTTTTGGGATTTTTTTGAAATACTTGAATTTTTGGTGAATAGTGAAATACAATAATTTACTGTATATATATACATTATCAGTTAAATACACTATTAATTTAGTCATGGATGATGTAATAACCACTATTTTGAACTCAAATGATCTAATTACTATATTTAGTCTCAGGAATCAACACTATTACTTATATTGAGAAAAATAATAATCTAATGAGTTAAATAATGAGAAAACACGCCTCTCCTCCACTATAAATACCACCCCTTACCACCTATTCTCCTAACACCTATAAATACTTTTTCCCTGTCAAATTAATACTCAAATATCTTCCCAATCCCCTAATATATGTCTAAGAGATCTTGGTCTCATGAAGATACCAAAACCTCTTCCCTAAGGAGGCTCTCAATGAGGATAAATTCAAGAGGTAAACTCCTCTTTCAGTTTCTTTTATTTTCTTTTCAAGATATTTATTTTCTTTTTCTCCAATAAAATATCCTCATAAAAATGGTATGATAACTCCATAAACTAACATATACTAGAATTTTTATGCTAATTGAATGATTCCTCATAACCTCTCCTTCCCCCTCCGTTTATACTAACAATGAAAACACCGTATGAGATGTGTTAATTTATCACATTCAAGGATGAAGAGTTTTCTGTTACCATCTTCAAGGATGGACATGAAACCATTTTTATGGTTTATCCAGATTAATATATTTTTTATTATATATTGTTTAATGTTCTGGAATCATTTTTTATACAATATATTAATTTATAACATAAAATGAGTTCGTTGTGATCGAAAAAACGCCAAATTAATCAAAGCAATTATCATTAAAATTTTATCTAATGATTTATAATATAATTAATTGTAAAAACATTTTAACTTCTATAATTTCATTAATATAGTATGATTATATTTCCAGAAAACCATTACCATTTTACATGAACTTACATAATCTTATTCATTCCAACTGATCATGAAAACTGAGAAAACGAGCACTCACGAATGATGAAATTGAACACTATAACTCAGTAAAAAAGGGATAAAATAACTTAATAAAATGATAAAAAATTAATTAAATTTATAAAATTTTATGTATTTATTAATTCATGAATCTAATTTGATTATCCAGGGCACTAATATAAATTGAATAAAACCTTCATACTTAAGGTAATGGATTCTAACCGAACATAAATTATTCCATTGGGTTACTCTTTATGTATTTGTACACAAATAAAATTTTATTTTACTCTTACTTTCATATTCTAAATGTTTTTATATGTTTTAAATTCTTGTATAAATATCTAACAATCCTTATTGTTTCGGTTAAATACATATTTTTGAATGGTTCCCTACTAAATTCTTCCAGACAAGCTATCCAGATTTAAAGGAAGTTCCTAAATTCTTACCTATTTTAAATTGAACTCCATAATATATTTTTATAATCCATTATTTTTATAAAATCAATATTTTTTTTATGAAAAACTACTTGGTTTACATCTGTTTTTATACAAAATATTATTCCATTTTTGTTTTAAAATCTCTTTAATATTTTCTGTAAACCACACTAAAATGTTTTAATTCTTATGCTTTGTAAATACTTTTTTTCATGTTATCAATTAAGTTTGACATCACTTATCATGAATTATAATTATTTTATAATTTTAATGTCCATGTATGATTTAAATTAATTTTTTCATAGACCCCATTGTGATATTGGCTTATGTTATGCCATTTGACAAGATTATGATAATCAATTCTTACCATGGGTAACCCTTAGGATTATGATTGATTCCTTATATATGATTCTTAACGGGGAACACATATTCATGAACATGTTATGATGGGTGTTCCTAGATAGTCATATAATTCATTGGGTAATGTTTTATCTCATGAGACGTTATGTGTAATGGTCTTGGTGGTTAGCCTTGACTCGTGCTCCATGTTCAAAAATCATAGTGGTTAGCCTGGAATCGTGCTATTCAATGTGCAATAATATTTGATTCATGATAAAGTCATGATTTATGTTACCTAAACATTACCAAAATTCCATTACTATATGATCCCATGTTCTATGAGAATTTATTCCATATGTTTAATCTTGTTTCATTCCTTTTTATATCATTATGTTGTATTTTCTGACCAATATGCTTATATTTATTTTAATGTTCATTCCCTTTCTAGGATTTTTATTTCATCCCTTTTTTCAGGTTATCCCCAAGTTATCCTATAAATATGTATGAGCACAATAGAAGGTAGGATATTATTATTTAAATTAAATAAAAGATGTTTTTATGATGTTTAATTATGTACCAAATCTTCCAAGATACTAAACTTTAATATCGTTGTCTTGTAATTAGTTGTTTAAATATGCCTTAAATCATGTAACTATTGGTGTAAAAGTCTAGGTTTACTATAGTGGGGGAGTTTCTATTGAATTACCTAATTTATAATGAAAAAATTTATGAAAGTGAGAAGATATATCCACTGAAATAAGATCGTTTGAATGATTATTTGACTTGACATGAATCTTCTGAGATACCGTTGGAGTAGTGGAAGAGTTTATGAGAAAGTTTGAAAGAATTTTTCAAACATGGTATTAGATAAAATAATAATTTATGTATAAAACATTTATGGATTTACCTTTAAATTTGAAAATAATTTAAGGATCCATAATCATTAAGAATGAGTTACTGAAGACCTATCTTAACATGATCAACATAAGGACCTTTCTATCCTTACAAATAAATATTATTTTGAGAATATTTACAAGCATCATCAATTAATAAATAATATTTATAAGAAAGATTAAATAGATATATAAGGATCATTTGAAAAGTACCATCCTTTAAGTACGAACAAGAGACTTCATAAGGATCACCTTCTGAGCTGTAAGGATAAAATGGTAAGGTTGACCCAATAAGAATGATTTATCCTTTTTTAAATATTTATAATTATAGAATTAACTTTTCCTAGAGAATCTGAAAACTGAATTTAGTTGATTTTTATCGCAATATTCATGGATTTTAATATCACAATGAAATTTAAAAGATTGTAATCCTACATGAGATTGAAGGAAGACAATCCGAGGGATATACTAAATGATGAGTGGAGTTCCAACATCACAAGAAGAATGTTCCATATGAAAATGGTGCACAATTGCATGAATTTTTGGAGATATTTTATAAGATTAATATTCTCCTTTTACAAAAGAATAATATGGAAATATCTTGAGTATTTGGGAATTTAAAAAATATATTTTATTTTGAATTTTGAATGATATGATTTATTTCCATCAAAAACTCAATGGAGTTTCCATATTTTTGAATACAAAAAATAATATTTACTATATTATTCATTGAATTTAAAACATAGAGAAAATGATGAAAAATTTGTAACAGTAGAGATATATCTCAAATATTATGTGTGATAATTTTAAATAATTGAGATCGCAATAAATATCTATATTGAAGGGAAAAGTGAAGTTAAAAGTTGTAATCCATTCAATGAGTGAGATTTATTTATGCCTAAGTATTTGATATACTAAGTAAAACCATATCATGTGAAGATATGGAAATCTAACCATGTCGAATTCCTATGTTATGAATAAGACCTGTACATATATAATTGAAGGTATAAATGAGAAAACCGTTTGATCCAATGTTTTCCTGGAGAAATATCATTGCCAAGTGGTTTTGTAGGATCTTAGAGCAGAAATATATCTTTCATTATTGTATCATTTTTATAAAATAGAGTTTTTTTCATCTATTTTGAATCTAGAAAATAGATCATAGTAGGATTAACTTTGATTGTAGTGGTAATTTCAATGGTTGTTACCACATTCCCATATAAAGAAAGAATCCATTATTTGAAGGACAACTAATAAAATGAAGGAGAATGATTTTCTGGCCCCAACTTGTATATCATAAATGCTACATAGTATCTATATCCTACAACATATGAAATGAGACTGAGAGAATATATTCATCATATTGGTATCATTAGATGTCAATGTGATTGAGTGTGAAGAATAAATTTGTAAAATAGGACCCTGATTCACCCCTTCTCACTGTTTAACCTAGCTTGCAACATAACACTATGATTAATAATAATTAAAAACCCATTATAAATATATTAATAATTTGATATGATGTAGGTCATATCATATAAAAAAACATAATGGAAAAATAACATCAATTATATCATATCCTCTATACCATAGGAAAGGAATAGTGTAATTTGACTCCACCAACAAGTCTCCCAAGCCAAGATCTATGGTCAACAAACACTAGTACAAAAGTTTTCTAGATAATCTAAAGAAAAATAGATTTTTTATAAAGATAGGGTGATTATATACATATAATCAATAGGTTCATCCCTGGAACTCCCACATGTACATATGAATAATGTATACTAATAAATTTTTGTATATAATAAAAATATAAAAAAATACTTCAATGAATATATAAAAAATAAAACCATCCAATATCTTCCATTCCATACCATATAACCATACCAATTAAGAAATAAACCACTAATACCACCAAAAATCATCATGAAACTACCACTAAAAAATAACCACCAACCATACATATCTAGGATCCCAATAGTTTTCTACTTGTAGAGACATCATTGTGTTACTCTGAAATAGTTTTCCACCTATAGTGATTCCAAATTAAAACAAAACTACCATAAAGTTATCAATTTAAATGGAACTCTATGAATTTACAAATCAACATCCACCCTAATTAAGTAGCTATCCACAGGCAGAGAACTTGTGAAAATCCCATCAACCCCAACCAGTTATAATTCCATGACCCCAGTTACCTAGAGTCAGTGCATTATTACATAACATTGGCATGATCACAAGAAAGATCAACTCTCGAAAGACCGATTAGTTTAGTATCCTTGGAAACACTAGATACAATCATAAAGTTTTACATTGCATAAAAACATCTTGTCTTCATATCCCCTCATATTATCCCTGAAGGTCATTCGTAAATTACTTCTTCATAATCCTAGAAAAAATAAAACATTGAAAGGGGTGAGCTCAGATGCTCAGTAATGATAACATTATAGCAAAAGATTTCATAGATAAGCATAAACACTTAAGGTAGTTTATAACTAAAACGAAAGCCTTTTAAACTTGAACTTCAGCATAAAATGGAAAAGATAAAATAAAATAATGCCATTTATATACTCACATGGATATTCTAATAGTCTAATGATATCATGAAATATCAATAACCACTTTCATAATGATAGAATGCATAATGCCAAACTATCATAACCACATAGCCAAGGCCTCATGCCAAGACTACAAATAAGATTTTTCTAAGGCCTTGTGCCAAGACACTAGTTTGTCTCATGAGACCAATCGATGCATCGAGGAGCTATAGCAGGCTCCACCAGTCACTTATTAAGTCCAATGCATTCCTCATATGAACAGGTTTAAACATAACATAAACATTTGTATTAAAACTAGCATACGAAATGTCAATACTTTAACCACAAACCATGAATGGTATAAAAATAAAACATCCACAGTCAAACATAACTCATTAGATACAATATGGAAGATTGTATTGTATCACATTATCATCAATCAAGAATAATGAACGATTTTGATATAGGTGAAAATAATCATCAAAACTATTTAAGAGAAATATCCCCCTTTTCTTGAAATCTTTTAAAAGTCACAGTATTTGTCAAGAAGCCATTTAAAAATAGATTTTTGAATAAAAGTGTCCCATAACACTTTGAAACATTTTAAACGGAGTTTTAATTTTAGAACATTAATGTCCATATAAATAAATCCTTAAAACCATTTTTAAAACATGGAAATTAATGAGCCAGATTTAGATGAATAAGTCTTTTAAAACATTTACAAATGGTATTTTAGTTAGAGTTTCTAACCAAAAGAGAGACACTTGAAGACAAAAAAATTGAGGTAATAAAAACTTTTTAATATCATGAGAATAAAGGGATTCATGATATACTATGTCAAATTACATTATATACACCACATAAAAGTGATTTGGTCTATAACAATAAATAATTCTCAATGGAATGTAAATTGAGATGAAATTTCTCATAAAGGTCGTATCCTTAGGTTAAGGATAAATAAAAGACATAGTTATGTGTGACAAATATAAATATACTAAATATGATTGGATATTCATTGTAAAACAATAAAAGGACATTCACACATAATCTTGTAAAAACAACACCAATGAATTGGATGTTTAACACAACAAATGGAGAATGAGTTAAAATTACTCTCATCAAATTCATATCGATGACTTGAGAAATTATCAATGGAGTGATTATGTGTATCAATATTATATCCACAGTAAGGGGAGTGGAAATTATGACATAATCAAATGAATAGTTATTCCACACATAATATCGGACTAAAATAATCAATGAAGTATGCGTAAAGCCGAATGAGTGGAAATTGAAATCTCAAATTCCCATTATCGATTTGGTAACATATAAAACATGCACCCATGAAAGAAGGATCATACAATGACGATGTCAATACCCATAAATAAAAGTATATTACACAATGAATACAATCATGGGCAGTATACATACACCACATGCAATAAATAAGTGGTGAACAATGGAATTCTCATGAAATTAAGAGTGAGATAAGAAACCCCTTACTTTGTACTTTTTCCTTGGTCGACGGTAGGTTAAACACCATTATAATGGTGAAATAATTGTTATTTAATTATACAAGAATCATATGCATTAATATGATATCATATATTATCTTTTAATATTGATTTGTTAATAATATCTTAGAATTATCGTCATTTCGGGTGTTAACGGGTTCATTTTACTTTATATTCATTATTATGTGAGCCATATTTGTTATTAATGGGATGTATATTATTCATATACAGAATGATATCAAGTCCTTAAATATTATTTTTAATCATAAAATGAGAATTATACTTGAATGGATATGATGGAGAATGAATCTCATCGCCTTCGTGGAGACGGTAGTCCGTACGTACGCACGAGCGACAATATCATGCTTTTAATATTAAAATAATATATAATTGGATGGTATATCATATATACAGAATCATTATCATGTTATATTTATTATTTACATGAGTTTCACATCATTATTATACCCATCCAAACTAATAATATATTGAATAACAATTACACCACGACGTGGAGACGGTAAGCCGTACGTACACATGTATGGTGACATGTTATTCAAAGGGTGGATAGAATACTGAATATGGTTGTACCATATTTATAATAACATCACAGTATATATATGATACTGGAGTTATTATTTTATAATAGTAATAACAATGTAAGAAGAAGTGGAAGAAGAAAGGAACTTGGAAAAGGGTGGTGAAATCATTACCTCTTTTTCAGGTTCTTCCTTTTGATTTGATCAAAAGGGATCCTTAGGTTGGCTTTCTGATCACACTAAGGCTTCTAGGTTGTAGTGAGAGAAGTTGGGAGAGTATTTGGGCAGGGGTTGGACAAGAAAAATGGCTTTTAAGGTGTGACGAAATGAGAAGGAGGAGTGCCCTTTTATAAGAGGGGTGAGGGGCATCTTTGGAAAAGCTAGAAGTATTAATTTATAATAAATTCATATTCGGTTTATAATGGCTCCAAAGTTTATTATTTAAAGGTTAAGGTGGTTTTCGGTTGAAAACCACTAAACTAATAGAATTTAGACAGGTTTGGGTCATTATATTAACCTTATCTTTAAGTATTAACTCTTAGTTAATTACTTTCATTTTTACAATGTCCCTTTGTATTTTTATATTATATGGTTAATAGACTTACCATATACATCAAATCGACCAAAAAGTGGTTTATTAACGATAAACCTATCATGATATAAGTCTCTTGGCCAATCCTTAGATTTTTATGAATTTAATATCAATTAATAATATAATATTGTTTTTAAACACTCTTTTATGTCAATGTTGACACTATTCAATAGTTGATTTTTGTGAAACACATAAAAGAATGATTACTTCCATAGAAGAAAATTAAATCAATTTTAATATGTCATATTAACTTATAATATTAGTTTAATTCAATAAAAGTCTCAAATTATATTTATTTGGGTATTTATAATATCAATTATTCTAATTTTTCACTATTATGGTAATCACTGCATCACCATTGTGTCATAAATAAATTACATTATTTAATGTCTAAAAATTAAAAATAAAATATCATTATGTAGGAAATCGTTTTATCGTTCTATTTAATATTTATAGTGTAAATTAAAACATATATAACCCTATGTAACAATTGTTTTTCTAAAAGATATATGCTTGTGTCATTTTTGTATTCATTTTAACATAATTAAAATAAAGTGTCCCTATCACATACAAGTGGATCCATGGGGTCCCAAAATCGACCCAAAGATGCCCATGGTCGACCATGTATCAACCAATAGGCTTAAGACACGTTTTAGGGTAATTTAGTATTATTATAATATTATTTTTTAACCCTTGTTTACCAGATTTACCCTTTAACCATGGTAAATAAAATATTTACCGAAGTAATTATCCAAAATGTCTAAAAATAAAAGTTACCTATTTACAAAATTTGAACATACTGATTCCAAATACAGAATCCATTTTTTCAAATTCAAAACACAGAATTGGAAGAAATTAATTTAAAATTAATTCCCGTTGTTAAAACAAAAAGCGTGTTTTTAAGAGATAATAACTATCAAAAGATTGGCACTTGTTTATGTCTGGTTTAATTGTAAAATTATGTCAAATGACAAACATTAAATTAAATGGTAAAAATATATTCTAAATATAATTTAAAACTACTCAAATTCATAATTTATCAATATTAATTATTTTGATTAAAAAAGTTGTTTTTAATTAAAATTTAGTAATTTTCACTATTCATCAAAATATGAAAGTTATCCGAAAAGTACCAAAATTTCACCCTAGGATAATTTTGATATTCCGAATCCAAAAATGAAGTCTATTTTGAGAGATAGAATTTATAAAATTTTAAAAAGTAGGTATTACTATTCATAACGGCTAGTGTGATTGGTTATGGTGTGTTTGAACTCAGTGTTGCGTACAACACACGCTATCACATTATTCAAAAAGAAGCGTACCGTAGAAGCTTGGGGTGTTACATTCTCCCCTCCTTCAATAAATTTCATCCTCTCAATTTTAAAAATTGTGCTTGGGAATATAATCGAAAGTCCCACATCGGAAAAAGAGTCAATTAAACTGTCACTTTAAATGAAAGAAAGAGAGGTATAAAGGTCAACCATGATAACCCATACTCAGATTCCATGTAGGAAAACATGGATATGGATGATAAACTAAGTTTCATGTTCTGATGGAGAGGGATAGAAATCAAGATCAAAAGAAAGTTAACAATAAGAATGCCACAATCTTATGTTGGGACAAACGACCATTAGTCTCCTAGTAGAAAAGTAAACGGAAATTTTTTTTTTGTTTTATGTTACATTCATTTATGATATTGATTAAGAATATAACGATATATACTTACATTTTAGGTAGAGTTTCATTATTTAATAAATTTCCACCACAAACTCATTTTTTTAAACGATGAGTATTCAAGAAGACTTGGTCACACTGGAAGAGCTAGAATAAACTTCTATAGAATCACATTATCAATGTAGGATGAACTATATATTTACATTCCCTTTAGAGATTAATCAAAACCAAAATGGTTAGTACAAGATCTAATGATCCCCCAAAAGGATATTCCTTGAGAGAAATAAACAATAATCTTAATTTCCAAAATTAAACCAACAATACCCCAAAGTTAAATAAATACCATTCAATAATAAATTGTCCTTAAAATCCTTTAATATAATCAAAACTAATATTTAAAACCAAAACTTATTATGAATGTAGTCTTCCACGTTAAATTTTATCTCCAAATGACATTAATTACTCTTAATGTCACATACTTAAAAGTAATTAACCTAATCATTTCCATAAATAACCCAAATCATTATAAATCCACAATAAAAACATAGGTAAAATTCCACAATTACTCCTCCAATGAAATCACATACTACTATATTTTCCTTTGGCATATAGTGTTCTCAACAAAGTGAAAAATTTCCAAAATAACATTTATCACTTAATCACCAAATCATTTTCCTAAAATAAGGGTATTCATTTGATTAGACATAAGATCCAAAATCAAATTATTATTGATCAATAAAATAATTTAACTAAAAATAATAGTCACACTAACCGGGGACTTCACGTAGTCCAGTGGTAGACGATAAATCCCAATCACACTATGGTTGTGGGTTCGATTCCCACAGCTTTGTCCGACTCGACGGGTTGTCACACGGTCTACATGTTGTCCTTTTTCAAAAACTATATTTTATAATATTACCAAAATGAGATAAATTCCTCAAAATACCATAACATAATTTAACCACAAATCTTATCTCATACCTTGAATTTTCATCCCAAAATATAATAACATATAATTTCCTCAAACCCAATGATCATATAAGACCAAATGGTTATTTATAACTATATCCGCAATAGAAAAGATAATTCTTCCTCAAATATCATTTTCACATGATAAATTGCAGGTTTACACATACAAGAGAAAATTATTCCAATGTAATCCCATCAATAAAGAGCACTAACACTTTTAAAAATTTCACCATCCATTTATTTCCACATAGGTTCTTCATCATATGTTTCTCGGGTTCCCACATTGCCTCTTCCATCTTATGATTTCTCCATAGATCATTTACCAGACGAGTCATCTGGTTTCTCAACACTTGATCTTTGGTATGAAGAATTCTGATAGGCTCTCCACAATATGATAGATCGGGTTCCAGTTATAATTCTTCATAGGTGAGTACATGCGTTGGGCCAGGCATGTATTTTGTCACTAGAGATATGTGGATCACAACATGAACTCTGGAGAGACCAGGCGGATTTGCCTTTTGGTAGAATGTGTTCATGTGTCACAATGGTACCTCAGGAATTTTTCAAAATCATCTACTTAATTTTCCCAAAAACTCCTCATCCATCTTGGATTATATCGATGGAAGCATTGATGCATCATAAAAAAAATATGAATTTCTTATATATAATTTTGAGACATCGTCTTTAACATGTTTTTTTAGAAAAATTCTCACTGATTCATCTTCAAATATTTCAAAATAACTTTTTGGGAAATCAGTTTTTATATATCCCAAAAGACATAAATATATAATTTGATACATATAGGCTGCTCGAAGGTCTCCCTCTTCTGCAGCATCTAGAAAATCATTTATTGCATCGTAATTTTGAGATAAAGTGAATAATTTTAAAAGACCCTGATGGTCCTTCCCACGCTTAGCGTGGTGAGAAAGTTGAGAGCGCAACATTATCCCATAGTCGGTACTTGATCCTTGAATGAATTGTGTAATGCTAGAGGTATTTGATGTCTCATAAAGTTGGTTTCATGTAACATGGACATTTGAAAAATTTTCAACATCGTCTGTGCATGACTTCTGGATAATAATTGTAAGTAGTTCTTTAGAAAGAGAGAGAATATTTCTTCGTGATCTTGCTCCCTCCATGTTTCAAATAACAAAAGAAAATACAATTAGGGTTTTTGAATACTTATCTAATAATAATGTAAAAAAATAGACATAATAGGATAATATTGTAATTGAACAATATATCCTAATTTGTGGTACCCTATGTTAAAATCTAGGTTATCCACTATCTATTTGCTGACATATATTCTTAGGGGAATATTTTTTATTCCCTTAATAATGGTTTATACTAATCCTGTGAATTTACCAAATCATATCCCCCGGGAGTGTCATAACCAAGAGTGCTGTAAGGCCCGTTGTCGTGCACCAGTTCCCGTTCGAGTCTAGCTCAAAGCGGTGTTTTCGGGTTTTACCCCTAGGTACATCTGTGCCTGAGCCACCTCTACCTGCTCGTATCCAGACAGGGATGTATTGCTCGGAAAACTCACAAAATACTCTACAATACCAAAATTCTAGGATGTTCTTCTGTACTAATCCTCAAAGTTCATCTTAGGTATACATGCTCTAATCAGAGTTTATCTAAATCTAGCTTCCAAGTTTTGTACTAAACTTCCTCTAATACCAACTGTAACGCCCTGACCACAGTTACCTAGAGTCGGTGCATTATTACATAACATTGGCATGATCACAAGAAAGATCATGTCTAGAAAGACCGATTAGTTTAGTAGCCTTAGAAACAATAGATACAATCATAATGTTTTACATTACATAAAAAACATCTTGTCTTCATATCCTCTCATACTATCCCTGCAGGTCATTCATAAATTACTTCTTCATAATCCTAGGAAAAATAAAACATTGAAAGGGGTGAGCTCAGATGCTCAGTAAGGATAACATTATAGCAGATGCTTTCATTGATAAGCATAAACACATAAGGCAGTTTATAACTAAAACGAACGCCTTTTAAACTTGAACTTCAGCATAAAATGGCAAAGATAAAATAAAATAATGCCATTTACTTACTCACATGGATATTCTACTAGCCGAATGACCACATACAATATCAATAACCTCTTTCATAATGATGGAATACATAATGCCAGACTGTAATAACCCCATAGCCAAGGCCTCATGCCAAGACTACAAATAAGATTTTGCCAAGGCCTTGTGCCAATACACTAGTTTGTCTCATTAGACCTACCGATGCATCGAGGAGCTATAACGGGCTCCACCCATCACTTATTAAGTCCAATTAATTCCTCATATTAACAGGTTTAAACATAACATAAACATTTGTATTAAAACTAGCATATGAAATGTCAATACTTTAACCACAAACCATGAATGGTATAAAAATAACACATCCACAGTCAAACATAACTCATTCGATACAATATGGAATATTGTATTTTATCACATTAACCTCAATCAAGAATAATTATGTATGTTGACATAGATGAAAATAATCATTAAAACTATTTGAGAGAAATATTCCACTTTTTCTTGAAATCATTTAAAAGTCACACTATTTGTCAAGAAGCCATTTAAAAATATATTTTTGAATCAATGTGTCCCATACCAATTTGAAACTTTTTAAAAGGAATTTTAATTTTAAAACGTAAATGTTCATATAAATAAATCCTTAAAACCATTTTTAAAACATGGACATTAATGAGCAAGATATAGATGAATAAGTCTTTTAAAAATTTTAAAAATGGTATTTTAGTTAGAGTTTCTAACCAAAAAAGAGACACTTGAATACAAAAAATTGAGGTAATCAAAACATTGTAATATCATGAGAATAACGGGATTCTTGATATACTATGTCAAATTACATTATATACACCACATAAAAGTGATTTGGTGTATAACAACAAAGAAGTCTCAATGGAATGTATATTTAGATGAAATATCTCATAAAGGCCGTATCCTTAGGTTAAGGATCAATCAAAGACATAGTTATGGGTGAAAAATATAAATACACTAAATTTGATTGGATATTCAGTGTAAAACAATCAAAGGACATTCACACATAATCTTGTAAAAACAACACCAATGAATTGGATGTTTAACTCAACAAATGGAGAATGAGTTAAAATTACTCTCATCAAATTCATATCGATGACTTGATAATTTATCAATGGAGTGATTATGTGTATCAATAGTATATCCAAAGGAAGGGGAGTGGAAATTATGATGTAATCAAATGAATAGTGATTCCACACATAATCTCGAAGTAAAATAATCAATGAAGTATGCATAAAGCTGAATGAGTGTAAATTGAAATCTCAAATTCCCTTATCGATTTGGTAACTTATGAAACATGCACACATGAAAGAATGATCATACAATGATGATGTAAATACCCATAAATAAAATTATATTACACAATTAATATAATCATGGTCAGTACACATACACCACATGCAATAAATAAGTGGTGAACAATGGAATTCTCACGAAATTAAGAGTGAGAAAAGAAACCCCATACTTTGTACTTTTTCCTTGGTCGACGGTAGGTTAAACTCCTTTATAATGGTGAAATAATTGTTATTTAATTATACAAGAATCATATACATTAATATGATATCATATATGATCTTCTAACATTGATTTGTTAATAATATATTAGAATTATCGTATTTTTGGTTGTTAACGTGTTCATTTTACTTTATATTCATTATTATGTGATCCATATTTGTTATTAATGGGATGTATATTATTCATATCCATAATGATATCAATTCCTTAAATATTATTTTTAATCATAAAATGAGAATTATACTTGAATGGATATGATGGAGAATGAATCTCATCGCGTTCGTGGAGACGGTAGTCCGTACGTAGGCACGAGCGACAATATCATTATTTTGATATTAAAATAATATATAATTGGATGATATATCATATATACAGAATCATTATCATGTTATATTTATTATTTACATGAGTTACACATCATTATTATACCCATCCAAAATAATAATATATTGAATAACAATTACACCACGACGTGGAGACGGTAAGTCGTACGTACGCACGTATGGTGAAATGTTATTCAAAGGGTGGATAGAATAATGAATATGGTCGTACCATATTTATAATAAAATCATAGTATATATATGATACTTGAGTTATTATTTTAGAATGGTAATAAAAAGTAAGAAGAAGTGGAAGAAGAAAGGAACTTGGAAAAGGGTGGTGAAATCATTACCTTTTCTTCGGGTTCTTTATTTTTATTTGATCAAAAGGGATCCTTAGGTTGGCTTTGTGATCAAAATAAGGCCTCTAGGTTATATTGAGGGAAGTTGGGAGAGTATTTGGCCAGGGTTTGGATGAACCAAAATGCTTTGAAGGTGTGAAGAAATGAGAAGAAGGAGTGCCCTTTTATAAGAGGGGTGAGTCGCATCTTTGGAAAAGCTAGAAATATTAATTTATAATAAATACATATTAGGTTTCTAATGGCTCAAAAGTTTATTATTTAAAGTTTAAGGTGGGGATGGGTCGAAACCACTCAAATAATAGAATTTAGACAGGGTTGTGTCATTATAGTAACCTTATCTTTAAGTATTAACTCTTAGTTTATTAGTTTCACTTTTACAATGTCTCTTTGTATTTTTATATTATATGGTTAATAAACTACCCATATACATCCAAGATACCCCCAAGTGGTTAATTAATGCTACACCTATCATGATATAAGTTTCTTGGACGATCCTTAGATTTTGAAGAATTTAATATCAATTAATAATATAATATTGTTTTTAAAAACTCTTTTATGTCAATTTTGACACTATTCAATAGTTGATTTTTGAGAAACACATAACAGAATGATTACTTCTAAAAAAGTTACATAATCAATCCTAATATTTCATATTAACTTATAAAATTAGTTTAATTCAATAAAAGTCCCAAATTATATTTATTTGGGTATTTATAATATCAATTATTTTAATTTTTCACTATTATGGTAATTACTCCATCACTATTGTGTCATAAATAAATTAAGTTATTTAATGTCTAAAAATTATAAATAAAATAAAATTAAGTAGTAAATCGTTTTAGCGTTATATTTAATATTTATAGTATAAAATCCAACATACATAACCTTATGTAAAATTTTTTTTGCTAAAAGATATATACTTGTGTCATTTTTGTATTCATTTTAACTTAATTAAAATAAAGTGTCCCTATCACTTACAAGTTGATCCTTGGGGTCCCAAAATCGACCCAAAGATTCCCGTGGTCGACCATGTATCAGAAAATAGGGGTAAGACACATTTTAGGGTAATTTAGTATTATTTTAATATTATTTTTTAACCTTTGTTTACCGGATTTACCCATTAACCATGGTAAATAAAATATTTACCGAAGTAATTATCCAAAATGTCTAAAAATAAAAGTTACCTATTTACACAATTTGAACATACTGATTCCAAATATTAAATCCATTTTTCCAAATTCAAAACACAGAAGTGGCAGAAATTAATTTAAAATTAATTCCCGTTAAAACAAAAAGCGTGTTTTTAAGAGATAATAACGATCAAAAGATTGGCACTTGTTTATGTCTGGTTTAATTGTGAAATTATGTCCAATGACAAACATTGAATTAAATGGTAAAATTGTATTCTAAATATACTTTAAAACTACTCAAATTCATAATTTATCAATACTAATTATTTTGATTAAAAAAGTTGTTTTTTATTAACATTTAGTAATTTTCACTATTCATCAAAATATGAAAGTTATCCGAAAAGTACCAAAATTTCACCCTAGGCTAATTTCGATATTTTGAGTCCAAAAATGAAGTCTATTTTGAGAGATTGAATTTATAAAATTTCAAAAATTTGGTATTACTATTCATAACGGCTAGTGTTATTGGTTATGGTGTGTTAGAACTCGGTGTTACGTACAACACACGCTATCACATTATTCAAAAAGAAGCGTACTGTAGAAGTTTGGGGTGTTACACCAGTAGCTATCAACCATCTAGAGACTCACAGTTATCTCATCATTTCCATCATGTATTTATCCATAAAAAGGGAAGTTACATAAAACATATTCCCCAATAAGTAGATTTCAACCATCAAGGAACTTTATTTGATATGAAAAACAATTGGTTGGGATGATTTTCACCTATAGAGACTCTCACTGGTTCTCAGGTTTTCCATCATTAGGTAACCCCCTCCTAAACTTGTATCATATTCAAAACATAACAAATCCCTATTGATTTGTATATCATATACTATCATCATCATCATCATCATCGTCGTCATCATCATCATCACCATCATCATCACCATTATGCCCTTCCAGGTAACTAGTATTGACTTTCATTTCACTAACACATATCATACAAATGTAAATATATCCCACACATATTCTATAGGATCTAACATCAGTATATCATAATTAGATCCTATGGATTATGAACACACCAAATCACTAACATTACCTATATCCTTAGTATACAAAAATTATACATCCTTACGGCATGGTTAACATATGTCAAGGACCCTTTTAAATAAAGGCACATCATCCAGAACACCATTAAACAATCTCACCTCTCTATATCACCACTCAAGAAGTCATCTAGGTTCTTATACAAGATTTTAGTACCACCAAAATTATTATCTCATCCCATAATCATCGTATCTCTAAGTAATCAGGGTTCATATATTCTATTAGAAATTGAACAACCCCATACTAATATTTCATTTATATATAGTATTTATCATTTTGAATTTATTTGATTTTTTTGGAATCTAATATTAACTTAAAATTTTATCACATTATATCTAATAAATTGTGAATAACCATCCAATTCTCTTTTTTATAAGAAATAAAACACTTTTAGAGAAGTTCTATTAGTCAAAATCAATACCTTTTTAGTCAATCATAAAGTGGACCCCATGGAACTTTGCTGAATTAAAATCAATATAAACCTTGTGATCTATAAATTTAAGAATAAAGTTCCATCTAATAATGAATAAATCCTAATAAACAATCAAGTAGATCATGAATGATCTCACTAAAAAACATGCACCTATATACTTGTGTCCAATAATTGTATTATATGCATTAAATCATTCTCATATGATCTCTTTCTCAATGAAATTGGGTTATCATTGGAAAAAGACTATTTCATTCACATATTTACATATCTTAGTTTCTCAATTATTATATTATATACTTATAGATAGATGAATACAACACTTGACATTCACCATTATTGATGAGCATATTATATATCCCTCTCTAGAATAGATAAGAATGTAATTTGTTCTATCTATGTATGACAATACACTTCCTCAATCTATCTTAATCATGGTCCCATATGATGTACTTGTCACATGATAGGAAAACTCCCATCTGGGTTGACCTTAAACTAATTACATAATCAACCAAATACATAATCACCCCTAATTAGATAACCTTATTTATTATGTAAGAAAGGTAAAACATCATGATGGTTATCATGCTTGGTATCTCACCAACCTCTATTATAGGTGAATCCAAATATGTACCATTAATGCATAGTATAAAATATACATAGTGAACGAAACTCTATTTAGTATACTTTAAGGGCCATCCGGTACAAAGAACCCATTTTATACCTCATGATAATATTCTATATCCAGTTAAAAGAATCATACTCACACAAACATTAAAATTTTATCACAACATATAAAACTATATAACTAACATCAAATACGGATAACTCAAATTCATGATTTTGAGAGGTCAATTATCATTACTCATTATAAAATGTATATCAATATATATATATATACCAAATGTGAAAGAATGATTAATTGGATATTGAATTAATTCCATCGGTGACATGGAGAGGGAAACCAATCCATGTCATCAATCTTCTTAAAACAATTAATTGGATATTGAATTTTGTATAAAATGAATAATTTTATATTATTAATCTTCTTTTGAATACTTAAAAAAACCATACTTAATAACCGATATAATATATCACATATTAATACTTCTAGACCACCCTTATGTTTTTTTATTCTCTATTGGGTCTTGTTAAATTTATTACATCTCTATGTAATTTCAAACACATATCTATGTGACCATATAATAAAACACTACCCGTAAACTCTTTATTTAGAAAAATCTGTGAAGAAATATTTTTTTAATAATGGTGAGTCTTAAGAAACATATTATAAATATCCAACTCCTTGGACAAATTAAAACTCATTAACATCACAACATCAAATTTTAGGATGAAAATTACTTCTTCTATCTAATTAAAAATCCTTTTAAGCTCATCATTATACATGGAACCCTTTATATAATTTTTTTACTTGAAATATTTTGGTTCCTTATGTAACTCTTTAAAAAATTACTTTACCTCATATCCTAAAATATATTATGATATAAAGTGACATTCACTTTTTAAAGAAACCAAATTTAAATCTCCACTTATATACCTAAAATTCAATAGGATATTAAGTGAAAATCACTCTATGTTTTGACTAGTATAATCTTTTATTGGTTAACATTGTACATAAAAGTCCAAAAAGACTCCTAATATCCTCTTAAAAACTATAATAATTTTATTACATTAATATATTATCCACAAAAATCATAGGGATTAGAAAATAACTCATATTTCCTTTATTTAATTTTATTAAAAATAATCTATTTTATCCGTATCATATATGCTGTTATATATTATTGTAGTATTTTTAGTAAAAGAATATTTTTATTTAAAATATGTAAATGATGGTGGTAGAATCTATATTCCTTAAATTTTTTTAAAAAATGAGATAAGCACTAATATCTTTGATTAATATTTTTATCATCTTCTTTTTCTCAAAAAATATTATATAATATAGGGAATAATAAACCATGTGTATATAATTCATCACCTCATATTTTTCTTAAACACTATTTGATAACAAACAAAGTATTTAGTCATATTAGACAAATAATATGACTGTGTACATATTTTAATAAGATCCATATATGCTTTAAATATTTCCTTTATATACAAATCTTTGATGTATCAACTATGTTTTACATCACTTGAATTCTAACTATAAGCTCTATAAATTATTATTATTTTTGAACTCCTATATATTTAAAACATTTTTAAAGTAGAAATTTTTTATTATATATCAATTAAAACCTATGACATGATTTATATAAAACTAATGATTGATATTGACATTCCATAATGTTTCACAAGCCTCTTCAAGTTTCTTGGATAATCCTATCACTCCTCTTTCTTGATAACTCTAGGTTTCAAATAACCTTCACTAGATATTAGAAGAAACATTGTTGGTGTTTCAATAAAAACTTTCATATTGCAGTTTGAAATATTACCCAGTTGTAGTCTCAACCCAATACTAGGACCTGGTCATCATATTCCTATTCATCTATCATCAAATTTTTAACAATAGTGGGTAATTTTTTTAATTAATCAATCTTGTTGAGACATTTTACTATTGATAATAAAATAAATTCTATAACCAGAATAATCATTAAGGAATCCTATAGTCTCTCAAATTCATTAGCATACTCAATCATATTAAGTATATGTATGGAGGAAAACATTTATTATGTCATCTTCTATATAAATCATTTGAAACCTTAATCCCATCCTTATATGCACCCATAATCATCTATATTCACTTGATGAATAGCTTAACACATGGTTATCAAGAAGGTTTTCTATACACACAGAATTTATCATAATTAATAACTTTTATTAAGTTAACAGTCCTAGATTTTCATGCAATATGAATATCCTATGATTGATTTCATTGTTTTGTTTGATAATAATTATGTTACTATCTACCTAAATTACTATTATCATAGGAGAATCTGTTTTAGTAACATTTTGTAAAGAATTTTATTAAATTATATACTTCTAAAATGGTGACACCTTTTAAATAAATAATATTAATTAGTGCCTTATGATCCACATTTCACTAAGAAAGTGGCCCTGCTTTGGTGTGAAAGTAATCCCTTAGCAATTTGCTTCGGCTGTTATGGAAATCGTATAATATATTACTCTTAGATGTTTGAGTTGACAACTCTTTATCAAATCCACCATATTGGTAAACCGGACACCAATCCTCTTGTATTATAACTCTTAGGGTTTCCAATCAAATTGTGATCTAATGAATATTCTAATAAATTAGAAACTAACTCTTAGGTTCACCTCATTACTAGATTTCTATACACAAACTAATACAATGGAACCTCACCTTGATATGAACCTACCTGATTATATGGTTGATTTCATAAAAAGTTTTCACTTTGGAAATACTTTGATGATGATTATTTTAAATGGTATTTAATATTAACATCTAATTTCATTTTATTCCCTTTAAATGTATATATGATTTTAATTATTTAGTTTATAATCATGATCCATTAATAAAATCAATATGTTTGAACAATATTATTGTGTAACTCTTTACACAACTCATTGCCTATTTTAGTAACTCAACCACAAATTCAACTATACCCATACATATCCAAATTCATCTTATGAAAGATTACATGATTTATTTTCCTATATAGGATGATAATTGTATGAATTTCATAATCTCTACATGAGTAAGCCTCAAGACACAGATAGTCAATCCCAAAATTTATAATAAAATATATAACCCTCTAGAATAGTGGGAAGTCGGACCAAAAGTCCTTGTACCCATAGATTCATTACTAAAGAAAGGTATAAATTTCATCATAACTCTAAAACCTAATATTTATAAATTATAATTATTTAAGTAATTCAAAAATATAATTCAATACAAGCTAACGTCACAATAGGAGAATATTAAATCTATTATCATACATAGTATATATCTCCTTAAATGAATATACAATAACATAGAAATAGTTTATCAAATTAAGTTAAAGTATGGAAAATAATTTAAAATATAACAATTACATCAATGAATAAATAAAGATTTTTTTTAAATAAATGAAAAATTAACATACTGAATAATGTGAAATATAATTTATGAATAATTCAAAAAAATACTTTATAATTTTTCTAATCATTATGAACATTCCATTATTTTAAATATGAAAACTTTTTTAATCATTTATAATATGAACAATTCATATTAATTATTATTAAAAATTTACATAAAATTTATAAAACTAAATGGATTATAAGCCTTTTATAATGTAATTTCTATTGTTTAGCTCATTTTACATAATCTAAACATCATATATTTATATTATTTAACCAAGATCAAATAAATAATCTAAAATCATTTTTATGTGATTTAGATAGTTTTTTTAAACAAGGCCTTCAATTTGAACATTTTAAATTATATATTATGAATAATTCATAAAAAAATATAAATGAACTATTATATTTGTAAATTTTTTTAAATTTATAATCATTTTTTAAATCACTCTTATACTTTACATATAAAAATTGTATATCTAAATTATAAGTCATTCCATATAATTTAAATGCGGTTTTAATATTAATATTTAATATTATGGAATATTTATTAAAAAATGTTTCATAAAAATTTATTTAAATAATTATAAAAAATATGTGAGAGGTAGATCCCTCTTGGAAGCAAGGGTCATAACTATCGTTGGGAGTATGACCATGACAGGTGGTTGGAAAAAGGTGGCACTAGATGTTTTCAAATCAAATGATGGGATAGAGCCAATGGGTATAGGTGGAAAGTGTTGGAATTACTCTAGATTCATAGATGGAGAGGGAGACAACCTCAACCTTATGATAGTTATATAGAGAACTCTATTCTAATTATCCTTCATTTGGCATTGATCTATATTGTTCATAGATGCAGATACGGTGTGTAATTGGGGGATGGAAGTGGATGTTGAAGGCACTACATGGCCTACATGTGGAATATGTGAGATGAGTACATTTCCTTGGTTCTATAAGGTGATGGTGGACCACCCCTACATCATTGGGACCTGGCTATCCCTGGTGGCTTCAGGTGGAATGTTTTTGGGTGGAGACACAATATTAGGAAAAGATAGACTGATTGGAGGAGTCTACTTGTGTTTCTTTGTTTTCATTTTTCTTTGGGATTTCAATCCATCGTTTTAATGGGACTTTGGGTTATGGTTATGAATTATTGTTAATTGGTCTTCAGTTAATTAACAAATTTCTATTTTTTTCAAATTCTTTGGGAAAGGAATTATGTGTCTTTTTTCCAATCTAATCGGTTTTCTCTTAACCCATTTAAAAAGGGGTTGTTTTTTATTTTTTCAATTTTAATTAATGGTTCTCTCCCCATTTAAAAAGGGTTCCTTTTTCATTTTTTATACAGGGAGGTTTATGGGGGAGCTTCTAGACACAATATCCAGTGCATGAATGAGAAAGTAAGTTTAACACTTGCTATTACCAGCTACATCTTCTATTATATCTTCTATATGGAGAGCTAGGAACACATAACTATTTTATGGCTATGATCCATCCACTCATTCTAAATTTCTACCGATGTACATGGATGCACATGTTGCTTTAAAATATAGATTGGAGCCATTAATAATACAGTGGATGATATGAATATCCTAATGCATCTGGGTGTTACCGATAATCCAATAAAACATATTGTTATGAAATCAATTATATGGATTCCCCCAATGGATGGTGGATTAAATAAAATGTCGATGGTGCAGCCTTGGGATCACCAGGCCCATCGGGATGTGGATTCATTTCCCAAACACATCGTGGATTTTTCAAAGGGTGTTTTAATCATTATATTGGAATAGGAACTGCATATGAAGCTGAGCTGTGGGAAGTGAAGTATGCCATTAAATATGTAGTCCCTCATAATTGGAATGCATTATGGATGGAATCAGATGCTAAAATCACTGTAAAATCCCTCAATTCAAGAATGAGGAGTGTCGCATGGACGATCATACCCTGGTGGATTGAATGTAAAAACTAGTTAATTCAATTCAACATGATATTTTCTAAAGCATATAGAGAGTCCGACATGGAGGAAGATGATTTTTAAAAGAGGGAAGTCCTTGATGTAAGAAAAATGTAAGTACTTAGAACACCTGATTTTCATTCAAATTTGGTAAATTATGACATGCATGGAGCGTTCCACTCTTGGGTGTGCAAAACCTATTGTACTGTCTGATCTCTTGTATTTTGTAGTATTTTATTTTAAAATTTTATTTGGTACCAGGATTAACCTGAATCGTTGACTTTCCTTGGTATGGCTGATAACCCTATTTCTTCTTATTATAACTTTCATTCACTTCAAAAAGAGGAAATGAGGGTTAAATATATAGGGATGAAGTGGTGTAAACCATATGCATTTGGAGATCAACCCTTATGATCATAGATTTACCCTCAAATATCATATTTTGAATTATGTGATACTATAGAACATTATGTATTGGATGTGTTAAAGTTTGGATCCTCACACATCAACTTTAAAATGACCCTTATATATTGAAGAGTATCCCTTACATATCATTTAAGCATTATGTACCAATTTTTCGCTTCTTTGGTGGAGGAAAAACTCTTACATATGGTTAAATTAACTCTTATATAGAGCCCTATCATATTTAAAAATATCCAATATATAATAATTATGAAAAGAAAAATATATTTGGACCACCCTAATTTTAATCATAGCCTATGATAGATCCCTTATCATGACTTATGAAATATAATACAACTATCGGATTTAATTTTATCTTAGTTTATGATCCACACTAGTTGTACCCTATGAAAAAGAAAAAATAGAATAACATATAATGATATATTATATAGTAAATCTAGGATAAGTGTTTGGATGACTCAAACTAAATGATGAAATGTCAATTATTAGGATATGTCACATTTTTTATTACGATATGCATATTATTTGAAAAAAAGAAAATAATTCACGATTCATAGAATAAAATCAATGGAGTAAGAACCTATGTTTTTCAAAATTTTGGTTTTGAGTAGAAATTTGAATTTTTACATTCAGATGCTTGTGAGGGGTCAAATGGTATTTTTTTCCCAAACAGAGGGCCTCAGATAATTTTTCTGACCACTATGTTAGTCCTGGAATATGGTGTTCTCCCTAGGATAAGAGTTTGGTCGAAATCCGAGCTATTTGAACTTTAGAGGAATATTTAATATTATTAAATTAAATATTAAATTACTCTTCTAGGTTCTTTTGGAAATTTATTTTAAATGGAAAATCATTTTGATATTTTTTATATTCCGTTGAGTTTGGATTGGAGATTTTATCCTCGGTAAGGCATAAACTGGAGTCAGGCACATAGGTCGGACCAATCCCCCATTTTTCATTCATTTTATTCTTTTCCATTCATTATTTTTCATTCCTCCTTATTGCGCACATTGTTCTCTTCCATGGTTTTCAACTATGGGAGAAATTGGAGTTTGAGAAAGAGAGAGATATGGGAGTTAAGAGGGGTAAAGATTCGATGCTCTCAACACACTGAGTCAGCATGCGACATCCGTGGATGGGGAAATCAACTGAAGCTTCGGTGGTTTCCACCTGTGGGTAGGGAAATTTATATTTTCACCATATATCCTATTAAGACATGTTGTTTTATGTTTTTAAAGTCTTTTTATGATTTCGTGTAGCCTCTTAAGGCCAGATCTGTTGTTTTGGGGGAGAAAACGGATGTTTCCAGTGTTTTGAGGGATTTCCCATCGGGAAACCCAAGTTACATGGCATGTGTTCCAGGGTCACATTCCATGTGTTCTTCCCATTTGGGGTACAAAAAGTTTTCTTAAGTAGTTCGTGTTTTCGGCCATGTGAAATAAAACACAGAATAGTGGTTTTTGAATAGTACACGTTGTGTATATAGAGTACATGCCATGTAGTGGCACATGGGCATGTGTCCAGCTGAAAAGGCACGCGGGGTGATGTTTTTTGAATATTACATGCCATTTATAGTAAATTACATGCCCTGTAATACTATATAGGTAGACCCAATATGTTCTGGCCATGTACTTCTCCAACATAGTAGTTTTGGGGTATTTTGTGCCTTGGAAGTTAGAATTGGGCGTGTGAGTAGTCCATTCTAAGCGTTTTTTCATGTAGATCGCAATGGTTAAATATTTGTGACATTTATAGGTCATATAAATGGTATTTTTCGGGTTTATATCTAAATTTAGAGGTTCCTTATAATGACCCATACAATACATACATTCTTAATACTTCAAAATTGAAGTACACTTATTACAACATATAACAAAACCATGAAATGGCCGTATAGGTATAGTGTCTTTAAAAACTGGGAAACATAAACAACTGGTTCATAAAGCATCTACACTTTCTCCCATTTATTCCATCATATCTACAGTCCCTTTTTGGAATATCTTACTTAATACCCTTCTTCCTGACCTGGGGAAAGAAAAAATACAAAAGGGTGAGCTAAAATTCTCAATAAGGTTATACAAAAGAAATATCAATCATATCATATTCATAAGAACATAACATTTTGGAAATCTTAACCTACAAAAGAGATCATAATTTCATAACACATGATAAATCATAGTACTGAAATGTAATCCCAATAATCATAACTTAAAACATGAAACTTTGTGGAATACACACATAATCATAGATAATCATTTCATAGTAGTCAAGACTCACAGCCAAGACTATCTTAGAGGATAAAGTCCATTTCTGAACCAAGTTCACTCCTCGTTTCAGTCCTGTTTCACTGAACCAGTTTAACCTGCCATTCCAGCCATGTCTATCTCATGAGATATAAAATCATTAACCAATGCATTGAAGGGAGATATAGGTCCCACCCATCTCATAATGATACCATTCTTATGTGAGCCACAAAATCATAAATCATACATCATTGCATAACCCATGTAATAAAAATGGGATTCTTAAACATCGTAACATCATAAAACAATTCATATAAGATAATGTAATTCATAAAAATAATACCATAACAACAAGATCAAAAAAATGTAATAATAGGAATATAAATATAACCTTATATTATCTTAGATGTAAAACAATTTTGATAAAAAAAACTTGAACTCCATTCTTGAGGAAAATATCCTTTGTACTTCAAAAACATTTTTCCTCTCTAAAAATGTCATATAATTTTAAACTAAAAGAAGTTGATTATATATAAACATGAAAACTAGTAAAGGAAGCTTCTTGGAAATAATGTTTTAAAAATCCATTCATGTCGTATAAGTTAAAAAAATATTCATCTCGTACTTTTGTCGGAAAAGTCAAGAAGTACCTCGTATGAAAAACGACAAAAGATTCCTTTCATATCTTTTACTAAAAACTCAAAGAAGGGTAAAATTGGATTTATAAAATTATAGGTGGATGTAAATAATATTAAATACTAAGGAAACATTGATGTGGATAATAAAATACACCCTATTAAATACTAAAGTATAAACAATCTCGGATAAAAATGATATTGTGATATTTTCCCTTACAATAGGTCTGATTTGCTTCGTAAGTGTCTGATCTTCTGTATGATGATTTAAATAATTTCATTGACTTATTCCATAATCACACTTATTTTTATGATATCATATATGGTCATATTCTAAGAATCTTATTATTAATATTTCATTGTTACTTGTTATTCGGGTGTTTATTGCTTTTTGTTCTTTTCCGTGTTTTGTCGAATAAATTCTTATTATTTTTTTAGGTTATAGATACCTAATTTCCTGAATGGTATTAGTGAACTATATATCATATTTATTCATTAATTTCATTTATATAATCATTATGCAATGAAGATCATGTAGAACGAATCACATCATATTGTGGAGACGGTATTCTGTATGTACGCACGAGCGATGATATCGTTCCAATGATCGTGGAACTATATTGGAGTGTATGAATACTATTTCAGAAACAATAACACTTTAAAATAATCATATATAGTTATTTATTTGCACCATTATACCCATCCAAGTAAGGTGATGATGGAAAATAGATTACACCACGACGTAGAGACTGTATTCCGTACGTACGCACGCGCGGTGATTTCGTTTTCTATAGGATGGATAGATGGTGAAATAGGGTTGTTTAATAAATATAATAACATATCAGTATATGATTGATACTTATGTTATTAGTTCATAAAGAAAAAACTAAAGAATAATAATTGGAAGAAGAAATAATGTTTGAATGAATCGGTAATGGACAATACCTCTTCTTTGAAGCGCCTCTTTGAGACCTCCTCTTAGGGCACTAAAATTGGTCTTTGAAGAAGACCAGGACCTCTAGGATGTTTCTAGGGAAGTGGGTAAGTGAAATGGGCAGGTATTGGCCCAGATTAAATGCTCAAATTGGTGTTCGGAGGAGAGGGAGGAGGTGCCCTTTTTTAAGGGAGGAGAGTGGCACCTTTGGAAATATAAGAAATATTAGTTTATATTAAATCTAATCCCCACTTAAAAACTTCCAAAATGACTCATATCAGAAGCTTAGATGAGATAGGGTTGTAATATAATCAATAAATAAAATTTAGATATGTTAGGAATTTATTTTAAACATTATCAACTTGATTTATCATTATTTATCAATTTAATTTTATTTGTGTTAATAATATTCTAAATATTAAATTATTATAAATAATTACATATGTGTTGTGAATTTTCCATAATTTGTCACTTTATGGAATTTTAGACCATATAAATTTTAATTTATAATTTTTAAATATTTTTTTGATTTTTAAACAATTTTATAATATGTTATTTTTATAAAATAACAATAGTGTCAATTTTGACACTATTCATTTATTTGAATTTAAAGAAAATAAAAAGAGAAGATATGTTCGAACTAAAAGATTTAATAGATTAATAAAATGTCATATGTATCTAGAAAAGTAGTGGAGAACATTAAATAGTTCATATAATATTTATTTTAAAATTCACAAAACCATTTATTTGATATTTTAATTAATAAAATAATTTCAACATCACTATTGTGTCATAATTAATGATAATTATTTAATCCCTAAAAATTCTAAATAAATTCCAATGATGTAGATAATTGTATTATATTTCTGGAGACTATTCATTTTTGAAGTTTTAATAAGTTTATCCCTAATTAAAATTATTACACTTATAAGATTTAAGAAAGTGACATGTTGTCACATTCTTTGGTTTTAATAATAATTAAATTATTTTCATAGAAAAAAGTACATTAAATAAATATAATACGACCCTTAGGTGATATGGGTCTACGTTTATTCATCCAATAGGATTTTGGCAGGTGTTAGGGTAATTTTATATTCTTATATTTACCCTTAGTTACCCGATTTACATTTAACTATGGAAAATAAAATTTACCGTAGTTACTGTTCATAATGCCCAAAAATAAAAAGTAGCCGATTAACATAATTTGGACCCACTGATTCCAAATATGGAATCCAGTTTTCAAAATTCAAAACATATAAGTTCATGTAATTAATTTAAAATAAAGCCCGTTGTTAAGAAAACGAGTTTTAGAAGTTAAAAAATTGCCAAAGATTTAAATGTTTTTACCTATGAATTCAATGTAAAATTAATGCTAATGACATACATGATATTAAATGGTAAAAATATATTCTATTTATACTTTAAAACCATTCAATATTATAATTTAACCATATAAATTATCTCTATGAAAAAATTTGTTTTTAATTAAAAATTAGCGTATTGTTACTATTCATCAAAATACGAAAGTTATGAGAAAAAAATCAAAAATTTCTCCTAAGTAAATATATTTACCCTGATTCAAAAGAAGAATTTTATTTTTTCGGATTGAACTTATAAACATGTCAAAAACTAGATTTAATGTGGGTGCGCCATCAAAAGGCGGAAAAACTGCATTTTTTTTAAAAATACTTATTTTACCCGAAAAATTTATTTTGTTCTATTACCATGTTCTAGAAAATGTATAAGATGAATAATAAAATTCAAAATTTATTTAATACTATTCATAACGTTTTGTTTTAATAATATTTTTATAGAATATCATTGTTTAGTGAAACTCTGTATTGCGTACGATGAAAGCTATCGAGGAAGGCCACAGTTGAAGGTACTGGAAGCCAAGCTAGTGTTGTGTGTAGTGAAAGATTCCTTTGATGATTTATATAACATAAAACCAAAATATTTCTCATAAAAGTCTCAAGTGTTACATTATACCCCCTTTAAAATGAATTTTTCCCTCGAAATTCGTCACTTTGTAACAAATAGATGATGATACCTCTCCCTCATCATATCCTCAAGCTCCCATGTAGCTTCTTCTAATTGGTGGTTCCTCCATAAAATTTTCACCAAGTAAGTGTTCTTGTTTCGTAGGACTTTTTCTCTACGATCCAGAATCTATTTCGGTTGTTCTTCATAAGAACGATCTTGCTCCAGCGGAATAACTTTTGAGCTGAGTACATGTGAAGGATAATGTATGTACTTTTTCAGGAGAGATACATGGAACACATCGTGAACATGTGAGATATTAGGTGGAAGTGCCAATTAGTAAGCTACCTTCCCAACATGATCCATAATTTCAAAAGGACCGATATATCTAGGGCTCAAATTTCCCTTCTTTCCAAATCTCATTACTATCTTCCAAGGAGATATTCGTAAGAACAATTTATCACCCACTTCAAACTCTAGGTCTTTTCTTCAGTTGTCGGCATAACTTTTCTGTCCAGTCTGAGATGCTCTTATGTGTTGTTGAATAGATCTGACCTTTTTTGCCATTTCATCAATGAGATCAGGTCCTAATAGCTTTATTTCCCCAACTTCATCATAGAAAGTTGGAGTCCTGCATTTCTTTCCATAGAGAGCTTCATAAGGAGCCATCTGAATACTGGAGTGAATGCTATTATTATAATAAAATTCCATCAAAGGTAGGTGTTGATCCCAAACACCTTTGAAATCTATAGAGCAATCTCTCAACATATCTTCTAGAGTTTGAATTGTCCTCTCATACTGACCGTCTGTCTGAGGTTGATAAAAAGTGGTGAAACTCAACTCTGTATCCAGAGTATGCTGAAGACTTCTCCAGAACATTGAGATAAACCTTGGATCCCGATAAGATATAATATAAAGTGGTACTCCATGAAATCTTACCTCTTCCTTTACATATATCCTGGAAAGCTGATCTAGAGAGAAATTCTCTCTAATAGCATTCAAGTGTGCAGACTTTGTAAGATGATCAACTATGACCCAGATAGCATTATTGCCTTTGGATGTTATAGGAAGTCCAGTGAAAAAGACCCTAGTGATGTTTTCCCATTTCCATTCTGGTATGGGTAATGGTTGTAACATCCCCTTAGACTTATGTCTCTTAGCTTTAACTTTTTGACAAACCAAGCATCGAGAGACATATTCAGCAACATCTCAACTCATGCCATCCCACCAGAAGTACTCATTCAGGTCCCTATAAATCTTCGTAATTCCAGGATGAATAGAGAATGAAGAACTATGAGCCTAATCCAGCAGATCCTTCTTTAATTCAGGGATGGGAGGAACACAAACCCGATTCCTGAACTTTATTATCCCATAACAATCAAGGTTGAATTCTGGAACATTTCTCACCTTCTTTTGTAACTCGACATCTTCATTCTATGCCTCTTGAATCTTCACATGTATAAATGGTTAAACATTAATTTGAGAATGATATGATTTCTACCCTTACATTAAAATTCCAAGATCCAACCTTTGTAAATACAAAAATATTGGATCTTTTGTGATCCTCATCATGGATATGCTAGCATGGTCTTGTCGACTTAATGCGTCTCCTACCTTGATTCCTTTCCCAGGGTGGTAATGAATTGAGTAGTCGTAATCCTTAATCAGCTCCAACCTTCTTCTCTGGTGCATATTCAGCTCCTTTTGTGTGAAAATATACTTTAAAGTTTTATGATCAATATAAATATCACAATTTTCTCCATAATGATAATGCCTCCAAATCTTTAATGCAAAGATTACCGTAGCTAACTCCAAATCATGAGTTGGGTAATTTTGATCATGGATTTTCAACATTCGTGAGGCATAAGCTATCATGATATCATTTCTTATAAGAACACACCCCAACCCCTTCATGGATGCATCATTTTTGATCACAAACCTTTCTCCACTATAAGGAAGTGTGAGTACAGGTGAACTGGCTAACCTTCTTTTTAGCTCTTTGAAATTTTCTTCACATTCCTCCGTCCAAACAAACATAACTCCTTTTTGAGTCAACTTGGTGAGTGGGATAGATAACCTTGAAAAATCTTTCACAAAATGTCTGTAATATCAAGACAAACCAAGAAAACTTCGGATCTCAGTTACTGTTGTTGGTCTCGACCATCTTTCGATAACCTCTGTTTTTGCTCGATCCATAGATATCCCCTCTTTTGAGATTATGTGACCAAAAAATGAAACTTTTTGAAGGCAAAATTCACACTTGGTAAATTTGGAATAAAGCTTCTCCTTTCTTAGGGTCTTTAATACAATTCTCAAGTTATCTTCATGTTCTTACATGCTATTTTAATAGATAAGAATATCATCTATAAAGACTACCACAAACTGATCATGATATTCTCTAAAGACTCTATTAATCAGATCCATGAAGACAGCAGGGGGATTAGTCAGACCAAATGGTATCACTATAAATTCATAGTGTCCATACCTTGTACGGAAATCTGTCTTTGGTATATCCTCCCTTTTGACCCTTAATTGATGATACCCTAAATGAAGATCAATCTTGTAAAAGTATTGAGCTCCACATAGTTGGTTAAATAGGTCATTAATGCGTGGGAGATGATATTTGTTCTTGATAGTGGTCTTGTTAAGTTTTTGATAATCAATTCAAAGTCTCATTGATCCATCTTTCTTCTTAACAAACAGAACAGGTGCTCCCCAAGGTGATGCACTAGGGCGTATAAACCCTTCATCAAGATTCTCTTGGAGTTGCTTCTTCAATTCCTGCAACTCAATTGGGGCCATTCTATAAGGTTTATTTGAAATAGGAAAAGCACCCGGTACGAGTTCTATTGAAAATTCAACTTCACGATTTGGTGGAAGAACCGAAAATTCCTCCAGAAAGTCATCGTCAAATTCATGTACAATGGGAATATTCTTAATCATGAGTTTCTCACCAACCATTTGAGATAAATAACCTTCATTTAGTGGAATCAAGACCCATAAGATGGAATAAATTTTCACTGGAAGGTTATGTTCATCCTTGTATCGATAGAAGATCGTAGATTGATCTGGAATATGAAATGTGACTTACCTTCTATGGAAGTTGATATGAGCTCCATATAGAGAAATTCAATCCATTCCAAGAATCACATCAAATTCCACTTTAGGAAGGATCACAAGATTTAGAGGAAGCACATTCCCACAAACTTCAATTAGAGAAGAATTATAGACTTTTGATGCGACTGTTGTGCCATTAAGAGTTGTCACCGCCAACTCAACATCTAATTGTTGAGGTAATACAGTGATTCCCTTATAAAATTCATCATAAATAAAAGAGTGGGTGGATCCAAAATCAAATAAAAAATTTTCTACTTCAGTGTGGATGGTAAGTGTACCTCTCACCACTTCATTATCGTACTCCACATCGCTGATAGTAATTGCATCTGACATTCCTTTGTCTTTGGCCTTAAGAGTTTGTTGACGTCGATCACCATCATCAACCCTTGGATTTGGGCATTGATTGGCATAATGACCCATCTCCTTTCACTTGAAACATAGATGTGTAGTAGGTTCATTCTGTGTATCCCTTCCTTTGTTTGCATCATTAGACATCTTCTTCCAATTATTTCGACATTCAATTGACCGATGACATTCTTTTCGACACTTATAACATTTTCTTGTCCCCTTAAGGAAATTTCCTCTATGTTTCTTTCCACACATTGAGCATAAAGGGAAAATCATCTTTTTTTCAGTATGGTCTTTAGATTTTCCTTTGAATTCCATTTTCCTCTTCTTATCAAACCCATGTGACTAATGTGTTACACCAATCTCCATCTCAAACTTGAGATCACATCGAACAATTTCCTCGTAGCTATTGAAGTCCAAAATTGCTAACTCCCTTCAAAGACTTGGATTTAAGCCACTAAATAATCGATCGATCTTACTCTCAGGTTGGATAATAATTCCAGAAGCGTACCTTGCAAGTCGTGTAAAATTTGCTTCGTAGGTACCAATGGATTCATCATCATTTTTCTTCAGTCCAACAAACTCCTTCTCCATCTTTTTTCGAAGAATACGAGGGAAATACTTATTGAAAAATAAGTTCTTGAACTCGTCCCATTCCATGGACTCAATTTTATCCCTTTTCCTCATATTCTTAATACGATTCCACCATTGATCAGCATCACCTTCCAAACGATACACTGCTAAGATGACTTTATCATGTTCAGAACATTGAAGAACTGAAAATATCTTTTTAGTGGTACTGATCCATTGTTCAGCCACTAATGGATCAGAAGACCCGCTGAATGAAGTTGGACGCTACCTCATGAAGGATTCGATAGAATGTTGCTCCTTCCTTTTCTCATTTGGAAGTCTTTCATGATTCATTGCTTGAGAAAGATGTGTGAGCCTGGCTAGAAGATTTTTCATTCTTTCTCCCATAACATTTGGTTGCTTAGGGGGACAATCATTACATTTCCCGTCACATTCCGCATTAACACGATTTCTTCGGGTTCCAGCCATTGACTAAAACCAAGAAGAATAGTGTGAGAAACACTAATTATAATAGGAAAACCACATAATCAAGAATAAAATTTCACACTTAAGGTCTTATCATAGGTTGTTCATGTCCATTTCTAAAACACTAAGATTGTGTTCTATGCTTAGACTTATCCTTAGGGTTCTTACTAAGGATTTCACATCCTAGATTCCAAAGGTTGACTATACCTTTCCTCTGATACCAACTATAACGACACATAGAATAAATACATTGTTAATACTTCAAAATTTATGTACACTTATTACAAAATATAACAAAACCATGAATGAACCATATAAGTATAGTGTCTTTAGAAACTGGGAAACATAAACAACTGGTTCATAAAGCATATACACTATCTCCCATTTATTTCATCATATCTATAGTCCCTTTTTGGCATATCTTACTTAATACCGTTCTTCCTAACCAGGGGAAAGAAAACATACAAAAGGGTGAGCTCAAATGATCAGTAAGGGTATAAAAAATAAATATCAATCACATCATATTTATAAGAACATAAAATTTTGAAAATCTTAACCTGCAAAGGATATCATAATTTCATAACATGGGATAAATCATAGTAGTGAAATGTAATCCCAATAATCATAACTTAAAACATGAAAATTTGTGGCATACACACATAATCACAAAGAATAATTTCTTATTAGTCAAGACTCATATCCAAGACTACCTTAGAGGACAAAGTCTATTTCTGAACCGAGTTCACTCCTCATTTCAGTCCTATTTCACTGAACCGGTTTAACCTGCCGTTGCAGCCATATCTATCTCATGAGATATAAAATCTTTACCCAATGAATTGGAGGGAGATATAGGTCCCACACATCTCATGATGATACAATTCTTATTTTTTTCCACAAAATCATAAATCATACATCATTGCATAACCCATGTAACAAAAATGAGATTCTTAAACATCGTGACATAATAAAAAAATTCATATAAGATAAAGGAATTCATAAAAATAATTCCATCACCACATGATCAAATCAATGTAAAAATAGGGATATAAACAGAACCCTATATTATCTTAGATGTAAAATAATTTTGATAAAAAAAAAACATGAACTCCATTCTTGTGGAAAATATCCTTTCTACATCAAAAACATTTTTCCTTTATTATCATGTCAAACAATTTTAAACTAAAAGAAGATGATTAAAAATAAACATGAAAACTTGTAAAGGAATATTCTTGGAAATAATGTTTTCAAAATCCATTCATGTCTTATAAGTTAAAAAAAACATTCTTCTCATACTTTTGTTGGAAAAGTCAAAAAGTACCTCGTACGAAAAACAACAAAAGATTCCTTTCATAAATTTTACTAAAAACTCACTGAAGGGTAAAATGGGATTTAAAAAATTATAGGTGGATGGAAATAATATTAAATATTGAGGAAACATGGATGTGGATTATAAAATACAGCCCAATAAATACCAAAGTATAAACAATCTCAGATAAAAATGAGATTGTGATATTTTCCCTTACCTTAGGTCTGATTTGCTTCGTAAGTGTCCGAACCTTCTGTATAATGATTTAAATAATGTCATTGACTTATTACAGAATCGTACTTATTTTTATGATATCATATATGGTCATATTTCTAGCTTCTTATTAGTAATATTTCATCGTTACCTGTTATTCGGGTGTTTATTACTTTTTGTTATTATGGGTGTTTTGTCGAATAAATTCTTATTCTTCTTTTGAGGTTATAGATACCTCATTTCCAGAATGGTATTAGTGCACTATATATCATATTTGTTCATTCAATTAATTTATATAATCATTATGCAATTAAGATCATGTAGAACGAATCACATCTCATTGTGGAGACAGTATTCCGTACATACGTACGAGTGATGATATCGTTCCCATGATCGTGGAATTTTATTAGAGTGCATGTATACTATTTAAGAATCAATACCACTTTAAAATAATCATATATAGTTATTTATTTTCACCATTATACTCATCCAAGTAAGGTGGTGATGGAAAATAGATTACACCACAGCGTGGAGATGGTATTCCGTACGTACGCACGCGCGGTGATTTTATTTTCCGTAGGATGGATAGATGGTGAAATAAGGTTGTTTTATACTTATAATAACATATCAGTATATGAGTGATACTGATGTTATTAATTCATAATGAAACAACTAAAGAATAATAAGTGGAAGAAGAAATAATGTTTGAAAGAATCGGTAACGAACATTACCTCTTCTTTGAAGCGCCTCTTTGAGACCTCCTCTTAGGGTAATACAATTGGTCTTTGAAGAAGACCAGGAACTTTAGGATGTTTCTAGGGAAGTGTGGAAGTGAAATGGGCAGGGATTGGCCATTATTTAAGGCTCAAATAGGTGTGAGGAGGAGAGGGAGGAGGTGTCCTTTTATAAGGGAGGAGAGGGGCACCTTTGGAAATACAAGAAATATTAGTTTATATTAACTCCCAACCCCATGTAAAAACTTCCAAAATGACTAATATACAAATATTAGATGAGATAGGGTTGTAATCGCATCAACCAATAAAATTTATACATTTTATGAATTTATTTTAAACATTATCAACTTGATTTATCCTTATTTATGTATTTTATTTTATTTGTGGTAATAATATTCTAAATTTTAAATTATTATAAATAATTACATATGAGTTGTGAATTTTCCATAATTTGACACTTTATTAAATTTTCGACCATATAAATTTTAATTTATAAGTTTTTAAATATTTTTTTGATTTTTAAACAATTTTATAATATTTTATTTTTATAAAATAACAATAGTGTCAATTTGGACACTATTCATTTATTTGAATTTAAATAAAATATATACAAAAGATATGTTCAAACTAAAAGATTTAATAGATTCATAAAATGTCATATGTATCTCGAAAATCAGTGTATCACATAGAATAGTTTATATAAAATTTATTTTATAATTTTTAAAACCATTTTTTTAATATCTTAATTAATAAAATAATTTCAACGTCACTATTGTGTCATAATTAATGATAATTATTTAATCCCTAAAAATTATAAATAAATTCCTATATTGTATATAATTGTATTATCTTTCTAGAGACTATCCATGATTGAAGTTTCATTATTTTTATCACTAAATTAAAATTATTATACTTATACGATTTATGAAAGTGACAGGTTGTCACATTCTTTGGTTTTAATAATAATTAAATTATTTTCATTGAAAAAAGTCCATTAAAAGAATATAATCCGACCATTAGGTGATATGGGTCAACTTGTAGTCATCCAAAAGGATTTTGGCAGGTGTTAGGGTAATTTTATAATCTTATATTTACCTTTAATTACCCGATTTACCATTCACTATGGTAAATAAAATTTACCGTAGTTACTATTCAAAATGCCTAAAAAAAGTATCCTATTAACATAATTTTGACCCACAAATTTTGAAGATGGAATCCATTTTCCAAAATTAAAACATATAAGTTGCAGTAATTAATTTAAAATAAATCTCGTTGGTAAGAAAACGAGTTTTACAAGTTAAAACATTGCCAAAGATTGAATTGTTTTTACCTATGAATTTAATGTGAAATTAA
Source organism: Viscum album (assembly GCA_963277665.1). Classification (NCBI taxonomy): domain Eukaryota; kingdom Viridiplantae; phylum Streptophyta; class Magnoliopsida; order Santalales; family Viscaceae; genus Viscum; species Viscum album. The sequence goes on from OY728139.1 coordinate 510,252,751, forward strand.
TGCTAAGGACATACATGATATTAAATGGTAAAAATATATTTTATGTAAACTTTAAAACCATTCAATATTATAATTTAACCATATAAATTATCTCAATTAAAAAATTTGATTTTAATTAAAAATCAGCGTATTTTTACTATTAATGTATTCCCAAACCTTAAAACACAATCATTATCAATGTTGAATTCAGGCAACTTACCCTTCTGAACCAGCTCAACCTTTTTCTGCAACTCACTGTCCTGCTTCTATGCTTGCTTAATTCTGTCTGATAGAGAAGATTTCACTGATACCTGAAACAAAATAGAAGGACTTACTGCACCAACAACTTTCATGCCAAAGCTCATCAAATCCTTAACCAAAGGATCACGTTCCAAATGCAACATTGTTAATTAAGCATTACTTTTTCAACTCAAAGTATCATCCAAATTAGTTTCTTTTCCCGGATGGTAATGAATTGTACAATCATAATCCTTGATTAATTCCATCCATCTCCTCTGTCTCATGTTCAATTCTTCCTGAGTGAATATATACTTTAAACTTTTGTGATTAGTATATATTTTCACACTTTACTCCATAAAAATGATGCCTCCAAATTTTCAAATCAAAAACAACAGCAGCTAATTCCAAGTCATGTGTACGGTAATTTACCTCATGAGTTTTCAACTGATGTGAAGCATAAGCAATTACCTGATCATTCTGCATAAGGACACAACCAAGTCCCTTCAACGAAGCATCACTGTATATAACAAAATCACCATTCCTGGAAGGAATGCCAAAACTAGAACATTCACCAATATTTTTTTCAACTCCTGAGTCAAATGAGAAATCACTGCAACAAAATGTTTAGTTCTGATTCTAACCATCTCAGGATACTAATTTGAAAGTTCATTTCCCACTATATGTCTTCCCAGAAAATTCGTTCTATTTCCTCTAAGAAAAACCATTCTTAACACAGAAATATCTTAGGTGAAGCAACATGGTAATCTTTAAATGCTATATCATTTCAATTTGACCATAAAAATATTTTTGGATAATCATTTAATAGAATTCTAACTCCTAAAGTTATCTAAACCGACCTCTGATACCAACTGTAAGGCCCTGGCATTAAACATTAATTAATATTGAATTAAATGAATAATTCATATTGAGGATCTTTTCACGTTTAGAGTTTTAGAGAATTAGTAAATAACTGTTACATATCAAAAGATTACAAAGTAGACACTTCTACTAAGTTTCCATAGAATAAAAATAATCTTAAAAAGAAACATGTCTAGTTCCATGTTTTATATAGCATGACTTTTCCTTGATCCCATCCTTGACCCTATTCCACTTTATGTCCTGTGAAAAACATTTCAAAAAAAAACTTTGGGTGAGCATAAAAAGCTCAGTAAGGGATACACAAATAATGAAAACTGTTATTTTATCAAAACAACAAGTAAACCATGTATACTTTGTCAAAGTAATACCTTTCACCTTTTTGAAGTAGTAAAAACTCATCACTTAATTAAAGTTCATTACTTACCCTTTTGTAACCAAAATATTACCATATAACCCATATAAAGATCACATAACATATAAAGGTAACTTGGGACATAAACATACTTAAATGGAATAACCATACTGTCGACTTCCATACATATCACTTAATGGAATAGCCATACGACCAACTTCCATAATTACTTAATGGAATAGCCATATGGACGACTTCCATACCCTATGCATTGGAGTTTATAACGTAACCACCCGTCCTGGTATTCACAGCACCGCACGTCATATGGTTTATCACATAACCACCCATCAAATGTCCAAGTACCATTATAAAATCAGAAGACAAAAAACAAATATAATGGAAAGAAAACATTTTCACACATTGATCACAATATATAACATAAATATATTTACATAAAAAATCCATTAAAAACCCATTTTCAATACCAAAGTACATAAAAGAGTATATGGTATTTATTTCATTTAAAAAAAACATTACGGCTTGTTCAGGAAGCCAAAGACCAAATAATACTCGAGGCGGCGGAAAAGGTCGTTGTCACCACATACGTTAAAAGAATCATTCCTTTTTTTCGTTTTATAAAACGCTTCGTAGAAAAATATTCCTTTTGTATAAAAGTAAAATTCAAAGGGGTTTATACACCGTATAAAATAATGTTGTGTAAAAAACAAAATATTCCTCAATGAAAAGAGATTGAGACGAAGTCCCTTACCTCGGGTCCGACTTGACTCGATCGTTGTTTAACGTCCTGAATAATAAACTTGTGTTAATTTCTATTTTCATAAGAACATTTTTCAAGTTCATTATTCCTTTTATATCACGTATTGCCATGTTATAAACATTATGTAATCATTTAAGTTAATAATGTTTGTTTTGTCGATATTTGGTTCTTAAGTCGAAAGTGGACTTCTTACAATTACATGTTGTTCGTGTGGTCAAAGGTTCTTTATTTCCAGAATTACATTCCAGATTTGGATATCATATATATCTAGCGTATACATGTATTTATAATATCACATAATCATTTAGAGGTAAGAAATGAAATGCAACATTCATGGACACGGTAAGCCGTACGTAAGCATGAACACTACATTCATTTCTATGTCATATTAATGGAATTAAAACTAAATGAGAGGTATGTATATTTTAATTCCAGAATTATATTAATCATTTATATGTAACATTCATCATATATATCCATTATATATATGTACTTATAATAGTACATTACATTTGGGGATAAGAAATGAAATGCATCGTTCATGGAGACGGTAAGTCGTACGTACGCATGAACACTACTTTCATTTCTATCTCATACATTAATGGAAATAAATAATAATGATATAGGGGTATATTATAATTCTAGTATTACATCATATATAATAACTTTAAATCCATCCTTTATACTTCCCACATATGGCATTGACGAATCACATAAATTTGAGGGGGCGGTAGTCCGCACTTCCTAAAATGAAATTATCGTGTTTACCCACAATGGAAACCATAAAGGTATACCACAAATGAAAAATAAAGAATCATAAGGAAAACCTAAACATAATATATATCATATATGAATAAAGTTACATCTTAATTTCCACCATTAAATGTGTTTAAAAGAAGATTGAACAATCATCGTTTCATGATGCAGAAATTCGCCAACCACTGAAACAATATGTTCTTTAACCATTAGATGTAGATGTGTGTAAGTGTAGATCTAAATCTTCTTATAACAACATCATAGTATATTGAAGATACTGGATTTGTTACAAAATAAATGAATAAAAAGAATTTAGTGGGTTGTAGAAGCAAAATAAAACAAAAGGACACAAGTGAAGACATTACCTTAAAATCACGTAACTCTCTTAGATTTGAGCTCAAAGGCTTCCTTGGGAAGCCTTCTGCCCAAAGTGAGGCTTTAAGTAGTAATATAGGGATGTGGAGAGGCAAATTGGGCAGTTTTTGGCCGAGACAAAGGCTTTGGAAGTGTGGGTAAGGTGGTAGTGGTGGGGGCCTTTTATAATAGGAGAGGAGGGGCACTCTTGGAATGAAAGGAAATGTTACTTTATTTTAGAATGAGTTTCGGATTTTAATGGTCCCACATTAATTTTTTTCGAGGATAAGGTGATAAGGGTTCGAAATCAAACCATACAATCGGTTTTATACATGTGTAGGTCTTAGATTATACATTATCTTTCCATTTTGTTTAAATCGTTAAATAATGAGGTATTCGCTGCATCATCATGGTGTCATAAATAATTTAATTTATTTAATGTCTAAAAATTATAAAACAAATACTATGATTTAGGAATGATTTTTACCTTTCCAATGAATATTTATATTCAAAAATCTGACTTTTATAACCCCATATAAAAATGCTTTTAGTAAAACAACACATGTTTGTGACATTTTAATTTTGACATTTAATAAAAAGTTATTAATGTCATTTTCAAGCCAAAGTGGCTTCATGGGGTCCCCAAGTTGACCCATGGAAATTAATGGTCGGCCATGACACATACAATGAGGTTAGGACATGTGTAAAGGTCATTTCATATTATTACAACATTATTTTTACCTTAAATTACACTAATTACCTCTAATCGCGATTAAAAACATAATAAGTTACTATTCACAAAAAAATTATTTTAATCCCATTGAACCACATTTTAATTTTTAATGACAAAAATTTATGTCGTATTTTTAATATTCAAAACACAGAGGTGGTAAAATTTCATTTAAACGAAAAATCAGTTTTTTAAGTACCACTTAGTGGTTTTACTATTCATCAAAAATTGATGTTTTTCAGAAAAATTACAAAACCTCACCCTAAGCTATATTTGATATTCCGAATTAAAAAATGAAGTCCATTTTAGAAAATTCGAAACATATAAGTTGCCTTTATTTATTTAATAATTAATTCCCACTGTCAGAGCAAATAACGTGTTTTTATGAAACAATAAGTATCAAAAGATTGACACTAGTTTATGTCCGATTTCAAAGTGAAATTAATTCCAATGACCACTATTGGATTTAATGGTAAAAATATATTCTAATTTCACTTTAAAACCAATTAAAAAGATAGTCTAATCATATATATAATTTATATTAAAAAGAGGTTTTTAATTAAAATACAACATTTTACAGTATTTATTAAAAAAATGAAGTTTATCGGAAATATACCAAAAATTTACACAAAGTAATTTTTGATTTCCCAATTCGAAAGAAGAGTTTTATTTGGTCCAATAGAATGTATAAGAGTGAACAAAACTATATTTAATGACGGTTTTCCATCAAAAGGTGATAAGTGAACCTTTAGTGAAAACTAGGGCATATACGCCTAAAATTGAATTCATTCAGTATTTTGAGCCTTTATCTTTTATTAGATAAAAGTAAAAACATTTAAAAAACATATATAATAATATTTTGTTATTTCTATCCATTCCCTCCAATACAACGGCTATGTGTTAACTACCATTTAAAATAATATTATTTTATTACTAGTGTGCAACGTAAGATTTCAAAGAAACTCTTTGTTGCGTATCGGGTACGCTATCGAACATAGCAACCCCTTTAAAGTAAAATTAATATTTAATTCGTAAATATTAATAAATATGAAAATGTTTTCTTCATTATTTACCTGGGATGTTACATATTAGTAGATCCCTATACATTTACTTTAAGATTCTTTTGTACTTGTATCTCTATGGTCGGTCCAGCAGGTGACCATTGTTGTATTGTATTGCATAGCTATTCGTTCTTTTACAACATTTTACTATTTCAATTTGTTCTATTTCTATTGTTTATTTCTTCCACACTTTTTTTACTTTCCACTATGTATGATACTTAGTTATTTCCTTTATTTTCTTACTCTGGTATGAAGGAATAGTTTTCCCACTATCTCACTCTAGGCCCTCACTACAAGTTAGAAGCCTATGTCATACGAGGAGGCACGCTTGAGGGCTTGTGGAGAACCAGCTCAGAGCACCAGTTTAGTGGATTCCAGGTCAGGACGTTGAAAATTGTAAATCTTTGATACCACAACTAGGTTTCATTGGATTTTATAAGACATATATAAGGCAATGAAAATGATTTTAAATCCAAATCGAGGAAATACATTCTAGATAAATAAAATCATGCAACTAAAATATGAATAAAATTTTGTATGTGTGCCTCACACAATATCCCCATAATATCCCTCTTTATCATATATAGTTGATTAGGATAAAAAATTATTTAATTCATTGACATCACCCCTATAAGGGTATCCACATGTTGTTATGTATCCCTCTATGTTCATGTAGGATCCCCTTGTCACCCATAACATGACAAGGAAGCATGAAGTCTATGGGTTAATAAGAAGATAAATACTGGATTAAGTTCGTTTTGTTAAATATTTCATGATCATGATTACCACCGTTTTATAATATTAGGCTCTCCAATATAGCCTTTGAGTATGTAATAGGATCTCTATATTTTACTGATGTATTAAAAAACACATGAGTAATTACTCATCCAGTTATACATTTGTTATAAGAATAAAACCACTATATGTTTCATCTTATGAAATGTATTACTTAATGATAGCTAGCATAAGTTATTTGAATTTTTAACTATTAAAAATTTAACTACCTTCATATAAAATGATAAGTTGTGGAAGTGATTACGACATCAAATATATAATTATAAATGATATTCCATGCATTCATGATGTATCCTATGAATTTCATGAATTATATAAATTGATATGGATTATCAAGTTTCCTATAAATATTTTTCTTAATTATGAAAAAAAATTATTTATAGTTTTCTTATATTAAAAAATATCAGGATGATACTCATAGTGTTATATATATATTATCACCCACTCATTACCTTGATAGGAGGGGCATGATATAAAATATCTATGGAAATATACTACAATTTAAAAAATTATATATGGAATTATATATTTTAGTAGGTCATGATCTGAGAGATGAGTTACTGATTATCCTTGACGATGTTTTATTAACATGGTGAAACATGCTATTATAACGTTAGTAGTATGTAATATTACTATTATAAAGAATCATGATGATAAAATGGTGTTCCATTTTCAACTTATGTTATATTGAAAATCTTTTACAATGAATAAAAAAGGCAATAACTAATGTTTGTAAGAATAGAAGGGGAAATAGAAATCTAGATTAATAAAATATAAGGGTTCAAAAATTGCATCAAAAAACCTTCTAAGGACACCTTTACCCCAACACTATATCTACCACATTTTTAATGTTACGTGTTTTGGAAGATACAATTTTAAAACATTAAAATACAATTAACATTGAATTTATAGTGAAAATATATTCCAAAATCTATCATGATGTTATTATTATTGAGAATTTAAATTAAAATATCAAGACTAAATGGTTATGAGCCTCATTTTGGAATTTATACAAGAAGTAAATCATTATATTCATATGTACAATAATTTATGAAACATATATATTAAAATTTGAAGTTACAAGGAGTAAAATATACCATTAAAAGGAGGGGGTGTGTTAAATCATCTATGTTCTTTTACAATTTCATTTACCCTAAAATAAACCTCTATAACTTGTTATTGTAAAAATACTCTCAAAAATATTTCTCACCCTTACCCATTTATAGAAGTAAATAAAGTAAATAGAGGGCACAAATGATTTTTAAATTCCAGTACAAATATTGGTTCTTAAACCAAATTTAAATTTGATATAATCTTGAGACACATATATTCTCTATATAACGTAAGTGAATTTAAATGGGATGTAACCTTGATATCCCTTTCAACCTCTTGACTTGTTATTTAAAATGTCTATCACCCATTTAGATTGGTATCACTAAGGTAACTAAAAGACCACTCTTCACTCTAGGATTCTTCTGCAATAAATCCTTAAACTTCTTATGAGCCATTAAGATGTTTAGAATATAATAATGTTTGCTACCTCAATTTAAATACATTATCATTAATACTTGACCGTCAATGTTTATCCTTCTTATCATAACAATATTCTTGAAAATAAATAGTTTCTCCACAAATCTAAGTGATTTCTAGAATCATGTCTTATCATTGGACAGAAAGTTATTCCGAAACATGCAGGGAATACACTCTATAATTGTTTCCTTGAAATTCTATAAAATCTCTATCTATTAATGAACTCAATTTTACATAACTATCCCTTATTTGATAAAAATGTTCTTTATGTTATGTATCTTCCACTATCTTTAGATCTCAGACAATAACTATTAAATTCCTCTCAAGATACCAGACTTAGTCTTCATCAATGGTCATACAGATCTTAGTATAAAGTATCCTCAAGGATATTGAAAATTTTATCAATATTCATGAATTCTTATTGATAAAATTTTATCTTGAATGTCCAGCTCAACATCATCATAATTGATATCTTCTTATGCATTAACATTTGATGAATATGGAACAAAATTCAGTCTTCTTTTACCCATAGCTCTACATTTTCCTTAGTACCACTCAAGCAAATATAGACTTTAGAAGTATCGTGTGACTCTTATAAGATTTTTAGTATCTAAAATTATTCTTACACAACTCCAAAAATCTCTTTAATGTAACACCCGTAGTTTTTAGAATATATCTGTTTAATAAATTTGATGTTTTTGTTATCTTGTAAAGGACAATGAAACTGAAGTTAAGTAAATAATACATTATTAAAATAGAATATGAAATTTATTACAAGAAATTTTAAGAAAGCACAATTATTTGAATCAACTAAGTATAAGAATCATTACTTTAAATATTTATGGTTAAACCAAAATGTTGTATTTAAATGCATTGATTTTATTATATAAAATATGTTTTATTAAGAATATATATTTCTAAAAATTTAGAATTTTAATTTCAAAAAATTAACATCGTTTTTTAATTCATAACAATAATATTATCCAATGCTGAGTTTTTTTATTTTTCTTTAAAATTTAATTTTAGGTGAATAGTAAACATTTTTATTTTTATATATAAATTGACTTGTATAAAATAAATAAGGAATAATAATGAATTAAAAATTTATGAAACTCTTTCACTTAAAAATATGTTTTATTATAAAAAAATTATTATTTATAAATTATTATTTTTAATTTACAAACATATATTTTCCAAATTTAGATCCTAAAGTTATATTTTTTCTAAAAAACTATCATTATGGAACAATAACTTATTATTTGATGATTAATATCTATCGATTTAAGAAGATTAATATAATTATTTTTTTTCATATTTGGAATCTAAATATTCAAATTATATAATAATTTTTATTGTATTTTTAGTTATAAAAAAAAGAAACCCAAAGTTAAAAGAGTTTTTGGGATAAAAGTAAATTTCGGTAAAATGTTAAAAGAAAAGGGAAAACACTAAAATCAAACAATACACATATAAAGGTGCGTGTTGATTGGTCTTATTTACACAAAATACAATCCAATCTATTATATCCCACTTTTTGATCCAATTGACCATTGAATAATGACTTTTCCTTTTAAATTATTATAAAAATTCAACTCACCTTGTTTGTAGAATAAGATTTCAAAAACCCCTATACATAAACTCTAATATTAGAATTTAAATTGAAATTAAACCAATATTATTTCCCCTAAATCCATCTCACACTTTTGGAAGCCTCTTTATCCATGAATAGACACTATGTCCTATATTTATAACAGATCTTTTAAGAGAAGAGTCAAACTATTAACGTGAGTATCACCCACCCTATATCTTTATATTTCTCTTCCATCCTCCTCCAAACCTAATGAAACCACAATTATATAATTAAATAAGTATTATTATTATAATTAATTTCATTATAATTATTTTATAATCATTATCTACATTCTCTCTTTCTCTTTAGAAGAATCAAAACATTTTCCATGCATATGTGTGGACTACCGCTTCTATAAATGTCACAGTTCATTTTTCATATCATCCTTACATGGATGGTTCAAAGGGAAAATTTAGTGAATATTATTTATGTTTGAATCATTAAAATTATTTTTAAGTGGTAAATAATTTTCTAATTCCCTTCCATTATGTGTAAAACAAAAATTTTACCCGTGTTATGTTTAGACTTCTGCCTCCAGGGAAGATGTATGAAACTTTTTATAAACACCATTCTAAACAGGTTATAAAATATATTTTATAAATATATATTATATAAATGAGTAATTTATGTAATGAATATATTTCATAAAGTACAACATAAAGGTGAATGATCCTGATAAATTAAACCATTGATATCTATAAATAACAGAAACAAGTTCATCATGTATACCTTTCTCACAAACCATGCCCATTGTTTCCATGAAGTAAAAATAGTGATGTATAAAGCAGTAAAAAAATTATTTAAATATTATTTATTATTTTTTAATTTCAAACATTGTATTAAATAATAGAGTGAAATGTTGCTACTATAAAACATGTGTGAAACTATTAGAATTACTAACATATAATGATGGAAATAATCATTAACCAACTAATAAATGTGTAATAAATAATTATAAGTGAACAATATGAAAGGTAATAGTTGGGAGAAAGGTTTTGAAATAAGTTAAAAATATGGTTATGTTTATTATATAGGATTTTATATAATTTTCATGTAAATAGGTAGAAAAAGGTAATGGTCTCTTTCTAATATGATTTTCAAAAAAAATTTCATGAATAAATTGACATCAGAGAGAATATTGGGACACATTTTTCTCTAAAAACATAATAAATTCCTTCTCTAATAGTTATTATTGATTTTTTATATTATCTCTCTCAATTTCATTTCCCTTGGTAAATAATTTACCTATTGTGAAACTTGGTAGTGAAATTGAGACCACCTAATATTTTTTGGTTGATAATAGTTTTCCTTTATCACTATATTTATTATATTGACGTCCCTAACAATGATTAAATGATTTATTAAGGTAAAATATACTATTTTAACTTTATTAAAAAGTTTGAAAATAATGTTATAATTTTTTCCATATGTGTATTTTTTACAGAATAATCCCTTTTAATGTTTTTAGTGTGACAACATTATTTAACCATTATGAGAATTATTTTTTAACAATTTTCCTTATTATGTTTTAAAATGGTTTCCTAAATTATTTTAATTCATAAATATTTTTAAAAGGTAAGGGATATTTCATTTTGTTTTTTTGAAAGTGATTTATCCAATAATCATGAAACGGTGTTTTTCATCCATGTTAACATATATTGATGCTTATTATATGATATATTCTTATTACAATATCCACATATTTTCTAGGGATAGTTTATGAAATTTTATATAAATGTTTCGATGAAATTCTACATAAATTCATTACATATCATTGTCACTCCACGATTATAAACACACTTATATGTATTTAAGTCTATAATTGATTTTTACCTAATATAAATAGGGACTGAAACACTCTAATTTCATAGGATCACATCATTGTTATCCAATTACCACCCAAGTATCATGTCACCACTTACAAGTTATTCTCACATTACTGTACACTATTGGTTGAATTAATAATTATCCTTAACCTGATCCACTAAATAACATGTGATCAATAATGGGAAACATTTCATCAATCCATAGTTCATGGGTACATCCATCCTTCAATCAATGAATAGGCTCATCAGGAATCATCATTCTTATACATTCCATCCACTATGATCCTAACCTACCAACATCATTCAGTTAGGATCATTTGAAACAACATTAGCCTTACTAGTATAATATGACATATCAATGGCGAACATCTATAGGTAATATAACCAGTTACACAAAAATTTAGATCCCACTGTGTGAATATATAACAAAGACTGTTGTTGACATTGTAGATAATAAACCTCTTGCTAAAGAGATGGTGTGGCCAACACGTAAAAGCATGTGCCAGGACTACTGGCTCTAATTCATGGGTAGGATAGTTTCGATCATGCAGTTATAGCTATCATGACCCATAATATAATACCTACTACCTATGAATTAGGACTACTCCAAAAATAAATAAGGATGCATCACAATATAAGACCAATTTGATCCCAGGCTCAAGAAGAGTCAACATTGGAGCTGTAGTCCATCTCTTATTCACCTCAAGAAAATCCACTTCACACTAGTTTAACCACCAAAAAATCACCCATTTTTACATCAGAATATTCACGAGCAACAATAAATGGGAAAGGTCTGGGATTAAACTCTAATAGAACCCCAATAAACCCAAAAATATATTGATTCTAGAAATTATCTAAGGACATGTCTAGGAAATCACCACCTTTACTATCTCCAAGTCCACTGATATAACAGTCTTAGAAATCATATTCCCTAACAATTAAAACTTTTTAATAAAAAATTGAAACTTCAATAACATTACATATGTCAATGTGTTCAAAGTTTACTCAATACTATATTAGTATGTCGGTAATGATGCCATACGGTTGGTAGTTAAATGAAGATGTAGTTAAAAAACACTACAACCAACGTCTAAAAATACAGTTAGAAGATATTATTCATGATATACATGTACACTGATGGTACATTAATTAGTCCAAAAGTAATGAACATGTACTCGTATATCTTGTACTTTCTCCTAAAATTCATCTTCTAAATCTCATCCACTGCAACTAATAATTGATGATAGATTGTTTGGAGATCAATCTTGGAAACCCATCAGGATCCCTAAAACTGATCGTAGAGATCATATATCCTTGGATAAGTATACCTATAATTTATGGTCACCTGTTTCAACATCTATTAATCTACAAAGAGTCGAGGATTACTATCCACCTTCTTGGATAAAAAATAGGTGCACCCTATGGTGATTTACTAATTCAGAAAAAACCCTTCTAATTCAAGTCCTCGAAATGTGCCTTCAGTTCCTTTAAATTGATCGAAACCATTTTATAAGGGGGTATTAAAATGGTCTAAATACCTGGTATGCATTAAATCTAATATTAAACCCATAAATTTAGGGGAATAACTATAAAGTCATCTGGTAAATTTTCCTGATAGAGATCTATAACAAGTGTAAAAGATGAGGTGGATTCCACTAATAATATTAATAGATCCTAGCCTATAATATGAACCATAATTAACATATGTTGGCTAATTTCTAGACCCACTCTACCCACTCCTAATTCCCACTCACTAGTTACCAGGAACATCTATCCCTTGTGTGATTTAAATGATACCCATCTCTGAAAGAAATCAATGTGGGTTGTAAAACTTTCCAGCCATTCCATTATAAGAATCACATAAAATCTCATTATCTATGGAATCATGAAGTCCCATAGACATCAAAACCCAAAAATGGCTATAGGACCCCATGTAAATCACTAAATATAGTCCACTTTCATAAGATATTATATATCAATGGATAACAATATAAAAGATAACTTGACTGGTAAGTTAAGTCCCACACCCGCTTTTCTAGATATAAAGGAACGTGAAAAAATGATATCAATCAAAGATATAGACAATGTAGAAGTAATTAAGACCATACGTTGAATATTATGTGGACCTTTATCTACATTAGTTATTGTATGATCCAGTATAAAAACATGGGCTACCTCAGCTCCACACACTTTCCCGGAAGCCATTGAAGTCTAAGAAGTCTACGTTCTCTACTAATATCATGTACTCTTTACATTAAATGATATCCAAACACTCTTTTAAGAAGAAATTGAGAAAAAAATGAAGATTAATAGCCCTTCCAAAATAGTGGGACTGCATATATGGATTCCTATAAGAATTTATATAACACCCCCTTTACCTGAAATTGAGGAACCTGCATGAATAATTTTTCTTAGAGGAAACTAAGTAATTCATGCTATATCTCATCTACCCAATACCCTTATACTCCAAATAATCCATCCTCTTCATAATAAAAGAAGAATATCCCATATTATTTAAAGTAAGACTAGTCACTGATCTACCATTAGTTTGAAATAAGACTACTACCCTATAATCCTCTTTCCACTTTTGAAAAGTTTGGTTGTGAACAACCTGCATGTACATTTTAAGTCAAAGACCTAAACCTGACATATAATCTATGGATGATGGCCTATCAGATAATTCCTATAATTTTTTATCTCATTCATATATTATATATTAGTAAATAAAAGTAACTTTGTTAATCAATCAGAATAAAAAGAAACATACATAGAACCAAACGTTAACTCTATGAAATCAATAGCATGGTGTAACTAAATCATGTTATAAAAATGCCTCTTGAGAAATATCTCCTTAAAATTATTCCAAGTAATACCCTCTCATTTTCTAGTTTGATTCATAGTTTTCCACTATCTTCTAGCAGGTCCTTGGGACATCATGGTCAACTGGATCATTCACTCATACTCAGGTGTTGAGACTAAATTGAAAATTATCTCAATAATATCCAACTATTTATATGTATTATATGGGACACTAGTATGCTTAAAATACAATGGATAAAAGAGTTGTAATTCCCTATCATCACTAATCATGGTGTTCCGAAAGATTACACGTAGTACGAGCACAATTTGAAAGAATCCTGGTTGATATGGATCTATAGATTGAATCACTAGTTCTGATACTAGATCATACTAGGGAAAATTATAACACCATAATAATTTAATAATATAATTATAAGGCCCCGGCCTTAAACATTACTTAATCTTGAGTTATTACAAGATTAAACATTGAGGATCTTTCCAGGATTAGATTTTTAGAGAATTAGATCATAAAACATGCATTACATTCCACATTTAAACAAAGTGGTTATATAAAAGATAGTATTCATTTTTACCATCAACGGAAACATATTTAAAATAAAACATGGATTCTTTCTTGACACTTCCTTGAGACTATCATCATATCATGTACATTTCCCTGGACCTGTGAAAAACATTTCAAAAACATGGGATGAGCATAAAAACCTCAGTAAGGGATATAAAAATATAGAAAGGAAAGATGAGTACATGTATACATAAGAATGAAATCATACTTTACCCATAAAACATAAACACTTTAACATACCTCAAAAATCATGAATAAATCATAGAAATCATAATAAATAAAGGTAACTTGAGGCATTCATAACATTCTTACGTAGGGATTAACCCTCTTGGTTACGTTTGGAATACCCACCACAGTATATTTCCTAAATCTCTTCAGAGAAACTTTAACGTTTCACTCCTTCGCGTTACCCAATGCATTGGAGAGCTATATCGGGCTCACCCGCCCTTAGTTTATCACAGAACCACCCATTTTCATAACAATGCCCAAGAACCATAACATAAACGTATAACATAAATCATGCATAAAGAAAACAAAACAATTCCACATTTCAATCACCATATAACATTTTAGTATATTGAAATAATGAATCCATTCAAAAAGAAACCATTTCCAAAATCATTTAAAACATTTAATAAAGAGATTTTGGAATCAAAGTGTCCCATACCACCTTGAGGATTTTAAAATTTTAATCCATTAATATTCATATAAATAAATCCTTAAAACCATTTTTAAAACATGGATATTAATAAGAACAAATATTTAAAACATTTAAAGCGCTATTTTGGTTAAAGGTGTTTTACCAAAATTAGAGATACTTGAATACAATAATTGAGGAATAACATTTTGTCAAAACATTATAATATCATGAGAATAATTGGATTCATGATATAATATTCCAAAGGATAGTATATACACCATATAAGAGTGAATTGGTGCATAAAAACAATGAAGTCTCAATACAAATGTCAACTGTGATGAAATCCTTTATAAAGAAGGTATCCTTAAATTAAGGATAAATCAATCTCAAAATTATGTGTGACAAATATAAATACACCGAATATAAGTGAATATTAAGTGTAAAAAAATAAATGGTAATTCACACATATTCAAAGGATGACATATTCAATAACTACATGTTTAACCCAAAGAAATCGAAATTGGGTTAAAAAGTTCCCTTGGTAAAATTCGACAGCCTAACGGCATCACTTCAAAATTCAGAAAATTAGTTGATGAGAGATAAAAAGGGAATCTCATCACTTGGACATAAAATTTACATCAATAAGGATATAAAAGAACATATCCCAACATAAAAAGATGTAAATTAAAATACATAACAAAAGATGTCTTTTAAAAAGAGGAGGGTGAAAGGTTACCTTACCGACTTGGGTAACTTTCGAAACGTACACCCCATGGAAAGAAGGACAATACAACATTGATTTAAATACTCATAAATTAAATTATATTACACAATGAGTAAAATAATGGGCAGTAAATACACCACTCAAAGGAAATTGTGGCAAATGTAGCACAAATTTCACGAGAATAAAAGTGAGAAGAAAAATCCCTTACGAAAACTCGGCAGCCTAACAACGCCACTTAAAACTTACAAAAATGGATTGATGAGATAAAATCGGATCTCTCATAATATTAAAATACTTTTTACAGAAAGAGGAATATAAAATAATATCCCACAACATAACAAAGAGGATCTTAAAATAAGTGTCATAAAAGAGAGTACTTAAAATAGAAAGAGAGAGGTTAGATCTCTTACGAAAATTCGGCAGCCTAACAGCGCCACTCAAAACTTCCAAAATAGAATTATGAGAGAGAATATGGTCTCTCATAATATGAACATAAAAATTATAGTATCAGTAATATAAAATAATATTCCAATAACAAGAAAGATGAGCTTTAACAGGAATGAAATAAAAGAGTGTACTTTAAAAGAAAGAGAGGAGTCGGATCCCTTACCTCAAGTCCAACTTGTCTTGTTCGTTTCATTATATTCCTGAATAATAATCATTGGTAAATTTATAATTGACTAAGGACCTACTTTAATGATTATTATTCAGTTCATATCACATATTATAATGTTATAATAATTTTTTAATAATGTTAGTTCATATCCGACGTTTTTGCCGATGTTTGGTACATGAGTCAAAAATTGAACTTGTTGGAAAATAATTTTCCATGTAGTTATAGGTAAATCATATCCAGAATAGTATTCATGTTTTAAATAACATATATATCCATTATATATTCATTTTATACTATTCCATAGCATTTGGAGATAAAAATTAAAAGTACCGTTCATGGAGACTATAGGCCGTACGTACGCATGAACGCTACTTTCATTTTTTTGTCAGATTAATTTAATTAAAACAAAATGAGATATATATATATATATATATTATAATTACAGAATGATAACCATAATTTATATGTAATATATTACATATATATCCATTATATATATGTACTTATAATAGTACATAACATTTTGAGATAAGAAATGAAATGTACCGTTCATGGAGACGGTAAGCCATGCGTACGCATGAACGCTACTTCCATTTCTATTTCATATTTAATGTAATTAAAACATAATAATATATAATAGTATTTTAATTCCAGTATGGTATCATATATAATATCATTAAATATATCCTTTATACGTACCACATATGGTATTAACGAATCAAATCACTTTGAGGGGGCGGTAGTCCGCACTTCCTTAAATGAAGATATTGCGTTGACCCATTATGGAAACCATAAAGGTATGCCATAAATGAAAAATACAGAAGCTTAAGTAAAACATAAACATATTATATATCATATATAAATATAATGTCATCTTAATGGCCACCTTTGATGGTGTTAGAAGAATGTTGAACAATCATCGTTTCGTGAGGCAGAAATTCTCCATCCACAGAAACAATATGTTCTTTAACCATTAGATGTAGGTGTGTGTAAGTGTATCTCGAATAATTCTTATAACAACATACTAGTATATTTAAGATACATGATTTTTTACAAAATAAATTAATAAAAAGAGTTTAGTGGGTTGGAGAAGCAAAATAAAACAAAAGGACACAAGTGAAGACATTACCTTAAAATCGGGTAACTCCCTTTGGTTTGAGCTCAAAGGCTTACTTGGGAATACTTCTACCCAAAGTGAGGCTTCAAGAAGTTAGAGAGGTATGTGGAGAGACAATATGGTCAGGGGTTGGCCGAGCCAAAGGCTTTGGAAGTGTGGGTAAGGAGGTAGAGGTGGGGGCCTTTTATAAGAGGACAGGAGGGGCACTCTTGGAATGTAAAGAAATGTTACATTATTTTAGAATGCGTTTCGGATTTTAATGGTCCCAAATTGATTTTTTTCGAGGGTAAGGTGATAAGGGTTAGAAATCCACTCATCCAATAGGTTTTGGACATGTTTGTGTTTTAGATTTTACATTATCTTTCAATTTAATTTAAATCGTTAAATAATGAGGTCATCGCTGCATCATCATGATGTCAGAAATAATTTAATTTATTTAATGTCTAAAAATTATAAACAAATACTATAATGTAGGAAATCCTTTTAGCTTTACAATGACTATTTATAGTCAAAAGTCTGACTTGTATAACCCCATGTAAAAATTGATGTAGTAAAACATTTCATGTTGTGTCATTTTTACTTTAACAGTAAATGAAAATGTATTTATGTCATTTTCCAACCAAAGTGGCTCCATGGGGTCCCCAAGTTGACCCATGGATTATCATGGTCGGCCATGACTCAACCAATGAGGTTAGGACATGTGTCTAGGTCATTTCATATTATTAAAACATTATTTTTACCTTAAACTACACTAATTACCTCTAATCGCGATTAAAACTTAATAAGTTACTATTCACCAAAAAATATTTTAATCCCATTGAACCAAATTTTACTTCCTAATGACAACCATGCATGTTAGATTTTTGAAATTCAAAACACAAAGGTGGAAACATTTCATTTAAACGGAAAATCAGTTTTTATAAGTACCACTTAGTGGTTTCACTATTCATCAAAAATTGATGTTTTTCAGAAAATTACCAAAAATTAACCCTAAGCTATATTTGATATTACAAATTAAAAAATGATGTCTATTTTACAAAATTAAAAACATATAAGTTGCATTAATTAATTTAATAATTAATTCCCGCTGTCAAAACAAATAGTGTGTTTTTATGAAACAAAAAGTATCAAAAGATTGACACTAGTTTAAGTCCGATTTCAAAGTGAAATTAATTCCAATGACCACTATTGGATTAAATGGTAAAAATATATTCTAATTTCACTTTAAAACCAATTAAAAATATAATCTAATCATATAAATAAATTATATTAAAAAGAGGTTTTGAATTAAAATACAACATTTTCACTATTCATTAAAAATTGAACTTTTTCGAAAAAATACAAAAAAATTACAGAAAGTAAATTTTGATGTCCCAATTATAAAGAAGAATTTTATTTAGTCAAATATAACACATAAAATTGTCAAAAAGTGGATTTAAAAGTGGTTCTCCATCAAAAGGCGGTTAGTCGACCCTTTATAGAATATTAGAATGTTTACGCTTAAAATTGGATTCATTCGCATTTTTAATCCTCTAACTTTTATTGTAAAAAGTAAAAATATATGACAAACATATATAATAATTTTCTAGTTAGTTCTGTTCATTCCCGCCATTACAACGGCTAGGCGTTAACTACCATTTAAAATAATATTATTTTATTATTATAGTGCAACATAAGATTCCCAAGAAACTCGTTGTTGCGTATTGGGTACGCCATCGAGCATAGCGTCCCCTTTAAAGTAATATTAATATTTTATTCAAAAATATGAATAAATATAAAAATGTCATATTATTTATTTACCTGGGGTGTTACATCCTTCCCCCCTTTTGGGAATTGCGTCCTCGCAATTTCAAAATTGGGCTTCAAAACTCCATTGAAAGTCCCACATCGGAAAAAGAGTAAATTAAACTATCACTTTAAAAGAAAGAAAGGGAAGTACAAAGGTCACCCGAGTTAACCCATACTAGGATTCTATGTATGAAAATATGGACATGGAGGAACAACAAAGGGTCATGTTCTGAGGGAGAGTGATAGTAAACATGTCTAGGAGAAAGTTAACCATAAGAAAATCACAAACTTGTGATGGGTTAAATGGTATTGGATTCCCCAGTAAGAAAAGTTAATAGACAACATTTTGGTTTTTTTATTGAGGAATTTATTCATAATGAATCATAATTACTTATCATGTTGACTTTCAACTTTTATTAGATTTCTTAAACAAACTCATATTTTCTCCAAAAGACGAGTATTTAGGAAGACTTGTTCACTATAATCAACTTCTAGAGAATCACCTAATCCACAAAATAAAACTATATACATCCCATGTCTTTAGACTCTAACCAAAACCAAAACAAAAAATGTTAGTACAAGATCAGATAATCCAGAAAAGGATAACCCTTTATAAAAAGAAAATCTATTCTTAATCTATAAAATTTTTCCAACAAAACCCAAAGTTCAACAAAGTCCATTTGATAAAAAATTTGTCCATTAAATTCTTCAAAGTAAACCAAACTAATATGGAAACCCAAATATTTTAAGGATTTAGTCACATAGTCTTCCAAGGTACAAATTAACTTTTACCTCCAAATAACATCAGTTGCTCTTAAATTATCATATTGAAAAGTAATTAAGGTAATCACATATCCTCGATGGTAGGATATTAATTTCCATAGATAACCAAAAATAAATTCACTCTTGATTCATAAAATCATCTAACTAAAAAGAATTAGTCAAACTAACCAGGGACTTCACGTAGTCCAGTGGTAGGAGATAAATACCAGTTTCACTTTGGTTGTGGGTTCGATTCCCACAGCTTTGTCCGACGTGACGGATTGTCACACGTTCTATGTATTGTCCTTTTTCCAAAACTATATAATTCTTAAAACATTCCCCAAAACGAGATAAAATCTTCAAAAATATTCATAACATATTTTAACATCAAGTTTATATCATGCCTTTCATTTTCCATCATATCATATAGTAACCCATAATTACCTAAAAAGTAAGGATCATAAAACCCTAATGGTTACCTTTATAATTATTACCTGAACTTCCACATCAAGTTGGTCATCTCGTACATGATTCATTAGGGAACTCACCAAGGTTCAAGTGGCTGATCATGAATCCTTGATAGTTGGTTTAGCACAACCACGGGATTCCTCATTGAATCCCCCATTTCCTCCAGTCTCTTAATCAAATAACCACCACAGTTTCCATCAAACCCATTGTCACTTTGGTGCCTGCTTGATCCAGCCATTTACTAAAACCAAAAAGGTCAGTGTGAGTATATCAACAAAACCATCATGTACTAATGAGGAATATAAACACTAAGATATACTTACTCATTCACTTTATCTAAAACTATGACTCTTTCTGAAATCCTAACCATTATGGTAATGTCACTTATGCTTAAAGAATACCCTAACCTCTAAAGTTATCTAAACCGACCATTGATACCAACTATAAGGCCCCAGCCTTAAACCGTACTTAATCTTGAGTTATTAAAAGATTACACATTGAGGATCTTTTCAGGTTTAGAGTTTTAGAGAATTAGATCATAAAACTTGCATTATATTCCACATTTAAACAAAGTGGATACATAAAAGATAGTATTTATTTTTCCGATCAACAGAAACATATTTAAAATAAATCATGGATTCTTTCTTGACACTTCCTTGACACTACCATCATATCATGTACCCTTCCCTTGACCTGTTAATAACAGTTCAAAAACATGGGATGAGCATAAAAAGCTCAGTAAGGGATATAAAAATATGGAAAGGAAACATGAGTTCATGTATACATAAGAATGAAATCATACTTTACCCATAAAACATAAGCACTTTAACATACCTCAAAAATCATGAATAAATCATAGAAATCATAAGACATAAAGGTAACCTGAGGCATTCATAACATTGTTATGTAGGGAGTAACCCTCTTGGTTACATTTGGAATACCCACCACAGTATATTCCCAAAATCGCTTCGGAGAAACCTTAATGTTTCACTCCTTCGCGTTACCCAATGCATTGGAGAGCTATATCAGGCTCACCCGCCCTTAGTTTATCACGAAACCACCCATTTTCATAACAATTCCCAAGAACCATAACATAAACGTATCACATAAAACATGCATAATGGAAACATAACATTTCCACATTTCAATCACAATATAACATTTTAGTATATTGAAATAATGAATCCATTCAAAAAGAAACCATTTCCAAAACCATTTAAAACATTTAACAAAGAGATTTTGGAATCAAAGTGTCTCATACCACCTTGAAGCTTTTAAAATTTTAAACCATTAATATCCATATAAATAAATCCTTAAAACCATTTTGAAAACATGTATATTAATAAGAACAAATATTTAAAACATTTAAAGAGATATTTTGGTTAAAGGTGTTTTACCAAAATTAGAGATACTTGAATACAATAATTGAGGAATAAAATTTAGTTAGAAATTTATATTATCATAAGAATAAATGGATTCATTATATAATATTCCAAAGGTTAGTATATACACCATATAAGAGTGAATTGGTGCATAACAACAATGAAGTCTCAATTGAAATGTCAAATGTGATGAAATCCCTTATAAAAAAGGTATCCTTAAATTAAGGATAAATCAATCTCAAAATCATGTGTGACAAATATAAATACACCCAATATAAGTGGATATTAAGTGTCAAACAATAAAAGCTAATTCAAATATATTAAAAGGATGACATATTCAATAACTACATGTTGAACCCAAACAAATCGAGATTGGGTTAAAAATTTCCCTTGGTAAAATTCGACAGCCTAACGACATCACATCAAAATTCAGAAAATTAGTTGATGAGAGATAAAAAGGGAATATCATCACTTGGACATAAAATTTACATCAATAAGGATATAAAATAACATATCCCAACATAGAAAGATGTAAATTAAAAGACATAACAAAAGATGTCTTTTAAAAAGAGGAGGGTGAAAGGTTCCCTTACCGACTTGGGTAACATTAGAAACGTACACCCCATGGAAAGAATGACAATAAAACATTGATGTAAATACTCATAAATTAAATTATATTACACAATGAGTAAAATAATGGTCATTACATACACAACTCAAAGGAAATTGTGTCAAATGTAGCACAAATCTCCCGGGAATAAAAGTGAGATGAAAAATCCCTTACGAAAGCTCGGTAGCCTAACGACGCCACTTAAAACATACAAAAATGGATTGAGGAGATCAAATAGGATCTATCATCATATTAACATAAAGTTTAAATCATTATGAATATAAATGAACATCCCCCAATAGAACAAAGAGGAGCTTAAAAGAAGTTTCATAAAGGAGAGTACTTAAAAAAGAAAGAGAGAGGTTAGATCTCTTACGAAAATTCGGCAGCCTAACGACGCCACTCAAAACTTCCAAAATGGATTAATGAGAGATAATAGGGTCTCTCAACATATGAAAATAAAAATTACAGTAAGATTAATATAAAATAATTTCCCAATAAAAAGAAAGATGAGAATTAACAGGAATGACATAAAAGAGTGTACTTTAAAAGAAAGAGAGGTGTTTGATCCCTTACCTCAAGTCCAACTTGTCTTGTTCGTTTCTTTATATTCCTGAATAATAAACTTTGGTCAATTTATAATTGACTAAGGACCTCCTTTAATTATTATTATTCAGTTCATATAACATATTACAATGTTATAAAAATTGTTTAATAACGTTAGTTCATATCAGACGTTTTTGCCGATGTTTGGTACATGAGTCAAAAATTGAACTTGTTGGAAAATAATTTTCCATGTAGTTATAGGTACTTCATATCCAGAATAGTATTGATGTTTTAAATATCATATATATCCAGTATATATTCATTTTATACTATTACATATCATTTGTAGATAAAAATTAAAAGTACCGTTCATGGAGATGGTAGGTTGTACGTACACATGAACGCTACTTTCATTTTTTGTCAGATTAATGGAATTAAAACAAAATGAGATATATATATATATGTTATAATTCCAGAATGATATCCATCATTTATATTTAATATATTACATATATATCCATTATATATATTTACTTATAATAGTACATAACATTTTGAGATAAGAAATGAAATGTACCGTTCATGGAGACGGCAAGCCGTGCGTACTCATGAATGCTACTTCCATTTCTATTTCATATTTAATGGAATTAAAACATAATTATATATAATAGTATTTTAATTCCAGTATGGTATCATATATAATATCATTAAATATATCATTTATACGTACCACATATGGTTCTAACGAATCAAATCACTTTGACGAGGCGGTAGTCCGCACTTCCTTAAATGAAGATATCGCGTTGACCCATAATGGAAACCATAAAGGTATGCCATAAATGAAAAATACAGAAGCTTAAGTAAAAAAATAAACATATTATATATCATATATAAATATAGTGTCATCTTAATGGCCACCTTTGAAGGTGTTAGAAGAATGTTGAACAATCATCGTTTCGTGAGGCAGAAATTCGCCATCCACAGAAACAGTATGTTCTTTAACCATTAGATGTAGGGGTGTTTAAGTGTATCTCAAATAATTCATATAAAAACATACTAGTATATTTAAGATACTAGATTTTTTTACAAAATAAATTAATAAAAAGATTTTAGTGGGTTGTATAAGCAAAATAAAACAAAAGGACACAAGTGAAGACATTACCTTAAAATCGGGTAACTCTCTTTGGTTTGAGCTCAAAGGCTTACTTAGGAAGCCTTCTGCCCAAAGTGAGGTTTAAAGAAGTTAGATAGGGATGTGGAGAGACAAAATGGGAAGGTTTTGGCCAAGCCAAAGTCTTTGGAAGTGTGGGTAAGGAGGTAGAGGGGGGGCCTTTTATAAGAGGAGAAGAGGGGTACTCTTGGAAAGTAAAGAAATGTTACTTTATTTTAGAATGATTTTCTGATTTTAATCATCCCACATTAATGTGTTTCGATGATACGGTGATAAGGGTTAGAAATCCACTCGTCAAATTGGTTTTGGACATGTTTGGGTTTTAGATTTTACATTATCCTTCCATTTTATTTAAATCGTTAAATAATGAGGTCATCGCTACATCATCATGATTTCAGAAATAATTTAATTTATTTAATGTATAAAAATTATAAAAAAATTACTATGATGTAGGAAAGCTTTTTATCTTTCCAATGACTATTTATATTCAAAATTCTGACTTGTATAACCCCATGTAAAAATTTATGTAGTAAAACATTTCATGTTGTGTCATTTTTACATTAATAGTAAATGAAAAGGTATTTATGTCATTTTCCAACCAAAGTGGCTCCATGGGGTCCCCATGTTGACCCATGGATTATCATGGTCGGCCATTACTCATACAATGAGGGTAGGACATGTGTCTAGGTCATTTCATATTCTTAAAACATTATTTTTACCTTAAAATACACTAATTACCTCTAATCGCGATTAAAACTTAATAAGTTACTATTCACCAAAAAAAATTTAATCCCATTGAACCACATTTTACTTCTTAATGAATACCATGCATGTCAGATTTTTGAAATTCAAAACACAAAGGTGGCAACATTTCATTTAAACGGATAATCAGTTTTTATAAGTACCACTTAGTGGTTTCACTATTCATCAAAAATTGAAGTTTTTCAGAAAATTACCAAAAAATCACCCTAAGCTATATTTGATATTCCAAATTAAAAAATGATGTCTATTTTACAAAAGTCAAAACATATAAGTTGAATTAATTAATTTAATAATTAATTCCCACTGTCAAAACAAATAGCGTGTTTTTATGAATCAAAAAGTATCAAAAGATTGACACTAGTTTAAGTCCGATTTCAAAGTAAAATTAATTCCAACGACCACTATTGGATTAAATGGTAAAAATATATTCTAATTTCACTTTAAAACCAATTAAAAATATAATCTAATCATATAAATAAATTAGATTAAAAGGAGGTTTTGAATTAAAATACAACATTTTTCACTATTCATTAAAAATTTAACTTTTTCGGAAAAATACAAAAAAATTACACCAAGTAAATTTTGATGTCCCAATTATAAAGAAGAATTTTATTTAGTCAAATATAACACATAAAATTGTCAGAAAGTGGATTTAAAAGAGGTTCGCCATCAAAAGGCGGTTAATCGACCTTTTAAAGAATATAAGAATGTTTACCCTTAAAATTGGATTCATTCACATTTTTAATCCTCTAACTTTTATTGAAAAAAGTAAAAATATTTGAAAAAAATATATAATCATTTTGTAGTTATCTATGTTCATTCCCTCCATTACAACGGCTAGGAGTTAACTACCATTTAAAATAATATTATTTTATTATTAGAGTGCAACGTAAGATTCCCAAGAAAATCGTTGTTGCGTATTGGGTATGCCATCGAGCATAGCGTCACCTTTAAAGTAATATTAATATTTTATTCACAAATATGGATAAATATAAAAATGTCATATTCTTTATTTACCTGGGGTGTTACAATAATTCTATATAAATAGTTTAATTTTATTGATAGCTAGTGTTACATCAACACCGAGTTTAAAAAACTTTAATATACTATTAAAATTCTATTATGTTATAGTTATTACCTAGATATTGGATTGGTAGGAATGAATAGAAATAAATAAATAATGAAAAATTTATGGTTTACACAATTATAATATAAATTCATTATTTATCAATTTATTATAAAAGAAAATATAAATCATTTAACAAAAATATTTTTTATAAAGAACAGTTTTTATGCACGCACAATATTTTCATCTAAATAAAATAAATTAATAGATATTAGGGAATTATATTAATTAAATTTATATATTAAATAATCAATAAAATCATTTAACATTTATTTAATTTTTTAAATGCATTAGATAATAATAAACAATGTTTCATGATTAAAAATTGTATTTTTCTAAAGAGCGGATTTCATTGAATTTTCTATACTTATTCTTAAAATTAATTTCTACTACTTATAGGTATTGAATTTGAAAAAAGTGATTTAATATTTGGAATAATGAGGTTAAAATTTAGTAAATATTTCCCTTTTATTTTTCATCAATGTGAATAGTAATCATGGTTAAATTTATCAACTCAGTAAAGGGTAAATCATGTTAATCTAGGGTAAAACAAAGTGATAAGGTAATAATTTTTATCCTAATTCTTATTTAAGGAAGATAATTCGACCCTAATCACTGTAGTATTGAAATTTATTTGTTTAATGGGAACTTGACCATGAAAAGGACCGATATAAAAATTTAATCAATAAAAGTTATGAAATGACACACTCTGATTTTTAAATATCTCATATGATTTCACTTAGGGAAAAAATAATGTGGTGAATGAATATTAATGGTCATTTTTAACATATTGAAATTATATTCATGGTGTTAATTTTTTTTAATTTTTAATGATTAAATAATTACCTTAAATTCTTATGCAAGGCTAATACAATAGTTATTCAATTAATAGAAAAATAAACTAAATGATTTTAAATATATTTGAAGTGATATAATTTGAATGAAGTTAATATGTTCCAAGAATTTAATAGATATATAGAAGTATTATGGTGGTTTAAAATAATTATATTTTAATTACCCCTTTGTCTATATGTATTTATAGTCAAATTAAATGAATAGTGTTAAAAATGGCATTAACGTCATTTTATAAAAAGTAATATTTTATTAAATGATATAAAATTCATAAAAATAATAGATGCGGAAAACTAAATGGGATTTAGTTTTAAATATCATCCAAGGTCAATTTATGGGTAGTTTTTTCATTTTATATTAATATTATCCACCCTTCAATGGGAGAAAAATTTAATATTACAGTAATGGTCAAAAGGGTTAACAGGGGCTAAAATTAAAAGATAAGGGAGAAAAATTCCCAAAACATGAAAATATTTTATTTTATGATATTTTTTATAATTATCAAAATAATATATTTAAATTATGTCAATTTATAGTAATTTTATATTGAAAATAATTTATATTAATTTAATACTTTAAGAAATTACATGAATGCCCCTACCCCTCAATTACTAAATGATACCTATACTTTATATTCTTCACACCACTTTGATTCATTTATATCCACTATAAAATAAAAACATACCTTATAAAATTCCATATAAACATTATAGTGGTACATTTATTCCAAAAATACCAAACTTAGTATCCTTAAGTAAAGATTTAAAGGATTTCTTTCTAAGGAGAGGTAATCACCTTAACTAATCACTTTCTATTTAATTATTATTTACCTTATATAATGATTTTTCATTTGTCATAAAATAATAAAGATATTTTACAAACTATAATTAAAATTTATTATACATATTAAACATCTTTTATTCCCCCTCTTTTCATACAATGGGATATGAAAGCATCGCTCACGCGTACATACGACTCACAGTCTCCTTGTAGTGATATAATTCATTTGTCATCCCCATTTTTATGGGTGATTATTTTTATGGTTGTAAATATTATATATGATACTTATGAAATAATTATTCTTTTTGGAATGACAATATCATATCTACTTTATTATCTTCCAATCTGTTGTAAAATGATAATGCCGCCCATGCTTATGTGTGGACTACCACCTCCACAAAGAGATGTGAATTTTTTTATTTATATTTCACATGGATGGTAATAAGAATATATTTAATTAATATATATTATATATATTATATAATAATTATATTTTAAAGGTTAATTATTAATTATATTTCTATCATTCCATCTGTTGAATGGTGATAATAACGTTCATACCTACGTACAGTCTACCGTCTCCATGAGTGATGTAATTCATTTTACTATCTACACTTTTATGAATGAAACTAAACATGTATATAATAAATAAATATTATATTTATATCATTATTAAAATATTTTATATGGTTTAACAATGGTCAAATTATAGATACTAAAATTATCAAACCCAAACAAACATAAAAAATTAAGCAGATATCACCCACAACAAAGATTTTAATAATTAAATGTAAAAAACAAGTGTTAAAAGGTTATAGGTAAATCATATATGGTATTATATATAATATTATGTTTTGGTAATATATATATATAATACTTATTATATTCTATATTCCAATGTGTACAAATTTAGTTGGACTTATGGTAAGAGATTTTCGTCTCATTTTTTACTTCTGTGAGATACATGCCATATTACTCACTTGTTTCTTTTACATGTTGTATATAATTCCCATGAATGAATTTTATAATTATTAATTTTAATTTTATATGGATTTAAATATACATACAAGGTTATTTAGTTCAAGGGGATTATGATTAAAAATTTACAAAAGTTGTAAAAGATTAATGTTACAATCTTATTTTTGTTGGAATTGTTTATGATTAAATTTAGAATGATGAAAATTTATGATTTAACTATCAATGAAGTCATTTATTTTATTCTAAAATGGTTATTTATTTATTATATAGATTTTCCTTTCATTTTACTCACCTTACATACTCATGAAATCAAAAATATATTTTATGAAAAATCAAAATTATTTCACTCTTCAGTTGAAAAGATGTTTTATTTTATATCAATATATTACAAAAAAGGGTTAAAGTGGTTTTTAATATCATCATATTATTTATAAATTACCTTTTACTCATATATTAACTTTTAAAAATGAGTTTAAATGGAATATTCTTTTCATTTTTGAACAAGCTTCTTTTTGTATTTTCACAAAAATATGAAAGAAATGTGTTCTTTTAACTTATACAGCATGAATGGAATTTCCCTCTATCATGAATACTCTATATTTTGAGATTATGTTTCAAATTTTCATGTTTATTTTCAACAATAAATTTTCCCTTTACAATTGTTAAATATTTAGATATTAATTTTTTTTTCAATGTGAAATTGATATTTTCATCAAGAAATATTCTAGTGATCCTCAAAAAATTATCACACTATGATAACTTCATTTGATATTACTTATTATTTACAGGGGAAGTGATATAATGATACAATCATTATTATTTTTTTATATGGTTTATTTTTATTATAAAAATTTGTGTATAAAATTCATTCCTTTTCCATGGGTTTTTCTATGATGAAATTATGAAATTTTTATGGAACCCGTTTATTTTCCATGGGTTATGGAAAGAAGAAATGATTATGAAACACATTTATTTTCATAGGTTCTGATATGATGAATGTTTTAGGATCTTTTTTACATGCATATGTATGATTTTCATTGTGTGGTGGGTGATACCTATATCTCCTTCCAATGTATTGGGTAACGATTGATATCTCACAATATAAACTGCTTTGGAATGGGAAGTGAACCCAGTTTAGTAAGGGAATTTGTCAATTATGATAGTATTGGGAGAAAAAAATTACTACTAAAAATATTTGTGGAGTGAACCCAATCAAATATAATTATCTTTTTAGTGAACCTTTACTATTATGCTGGCTTAAGGAGTGAATGCAATCCACTATGATAGCCTTAGTAGTAAATCCTTGAAAACTTATGAATTTATTTTCTATAATTATGTGTATTCCATAATTCCATTTCCTATTCCAATGTTTCTCTCTTATAGATCATGTTCCTTGATTCTTTTATAATTCATATCTTATAAAATTACAAGATTTATTCTATAACTCATGTTGATGATCTAGGATATATAGGTATATATTTCAAATTTTAAGCTCATGTTATCATAACCATATTCTCATGGTATTATTATACGAACATTTATATCTTCATATTTTAACATTAATGATCATTTGAGATCACTATTTCTTATGTTTTCTTTTCCCAGGTCATAAAGAATGTTTATATGAACGATATGTCAAAGAAGGCTTCTATTTATGACGGACTTAATGAGAGATTACTGTAAATAATTTGTTTATGTTTATAAGTTTCTAAAGTTACTAGACCTATATGATTCTAGTATGGATCATTATTATTTTTAATTAATATTCATATTATAATATGTAATATATATTTATTAAATGTATGGGTAACTATAGTTAGAATCAGAGAAAGGTTTTACTAAAATTTGTAAACTAGGACGAAAAAACTTCAGTGAGAATCCTGTGGATACGTTTATGTATAGGAATTTTTTTTAAAGTTACTGTAATGATTACAGACGACCCAGGTTAAACATAAGGTGTCATAGATTCAAAATAATGTGTATTGATTTAGAAATCCTGTAAACAATTTTTCTTATTATGAGGTTTTCCACTGTGATTATTGTTTCCCACATTATGTTTTTTTTGTTTTAGTTAATGGATATAAATTGATGGAATTATATTAATACTAAATGTGATGGATAATGAAATGACTATCCTCCCAAACTATCATGTTTTATTGAAGGTGGATTAAAAAAATATTTTCAATTTTCACACAACTTTCTCTAGATATAAATCATTATGAACATTGAAATAAGAAAAGGAGGGAATAATGGTTTGTTGAGTAATTGTTGATGCAATGACTATCTTATTTTAGTGTTTCCACCAATCCAATTGTTTCATATCAACTGATTAATACCACTAAAAAGTTATTTTCCATTATCCTGTTTTTGAAACATGAAAAATACATTTTTTTTCTATCATTTGGAAGGCAAAGAAGATCAATGGTTGACTCTTATTAATAACATAAGGCAATATGATGAAATTAAATGCATAAAGTTGGATGAGTTTAAAAGATTATTTTTTAACAATTACTTTGGTCATATTATTCGTATGAAAATGGGGATGGAATTAATTGAGATAAAGAATAAGGATGCTGAATCCACTAATACATATGATGTAAATTTTATGAGACTTGTGAGGTATGGTTCTGATATTATCATCCAACCAGAAATTAAGGTTAATTGATTATGTTTTTTCCTAAAACAATGTATCCAAAGGGTTTTATCCATATCATACTTTAGTAGATATGAATAAATAGTTCCATGTGTTATCAAGGTGGAAATTGAGATTGGAGTTACCCATCAATCTCATGGTTTTTATAAGAAAAGAAAGATTGGAATCAAAAGAAATTTTTGAATGCCATGGAGGGAAGAAGGTGAAACTTTTTTATACTCAAATTATGGAAGGAAACTATGAGAAAATTGTCTTAATGGAACTGAAAATTTTCAAAGTGTGCAATGGGTGTTAATCAGGAAATTGAATGATGAAGTTATGTGAATAAGTTATCCAATGATACAAAAAAATAGAAATCACTATATAAGGCACCACCCACACTCCAGATTTCTAAATTCAATGAGATTAAAAATTATTATAACCAATGCTCAAATAAGAAGGTTAATGAAAATGATCGAAATCCATGACATATTAATCCCAAATAGAAAGGGAAATATCATTTTATCACAATTGGTGACATGAATTATTATAATAAAGTTGTGAAAGGTACACTTACCATCCACTATAGAAATTTTAATTTATTTTTTGATTATGGATCTACCCACTATTTTATATGAGAATAAATTTAAAATGTTATCACTATAATGCCTTAGTGATTAAATTTTTAGGTAGCAGTAAAAACCCATAATGGTACGACGATTGAATCTCAATTGTACAATTCTTATCCCATCGAAGTTTATGTGAATGTTCTTCTGGAAAATCAAGTTCTTATCCCTCTAGTTGAATTTTATATTATCTTGGGAATGCATTGGATTTATGTACATAAATATCACATCAAATTTTTAGTAAGGTAAGCTGAGTTTGACATTCTGAATCAAACTATGATTATCTATCAATGCCATGATAAATAAAAACATGGCATTGAAACTACATCCATTTTATTGGTCATTATTTTATTTCAAAAGGGGTGTTTATCACTGATGATTGGGGAGAGACTCAACATCAAATATATACCATTAATGAGGGTTTTTTGTTGTATTAAAGTAAGAATTAATAGGTATTACATTGAATTGTGATGTTGAGTTCTTAATAGATATTCTACATAGTTCTACACATATTTCAAATAATTCATATATAATTCCCCCAATTGAGTTATATGGGGTGATCCAGTTATTTTTTTTAATAATATAGATCGATCAGTATAACTTTGCATTGATAATCGATAACTTAACAATATCACTGTCAAGAACAAGTATAATTTACCTCTTATTCATAACTTGTTCATCAACAACACATAGATCAATATTTTTACAAGGTTGATCTTTAATATTGATATCATCAATTGAGGGTTAATAAAGAGGATATACCAAAGAAAATATTCCCTATAAGGTATTGACACTGTGAATTTATATTGATTCAATTTGGATTTATTATTCCCCCGATATCTTCATAAATTTAATGAATATAGTTTTTAGATATTATCTTGTTCATTTTGTGGTAGTATTTATAGATTTTATTATTATATATTACTATATTAAGTAATAGAATAAATATCATTTGAGGGTTTTTATAAATACCCTAAAGAAGTTAAAGATTTAGGAAAAATTTACCAATTCGAAATTTTGGATTTGTAATGTTTCATTCTTTAGTCATATAATCTCAAGTGATGGTATATTAGTAGATACTTCAAATATAGATGTTATTGAACATTGGCCCAAACCAACCACTGTGATTAAGATCCCTAATTTTTTTGGTCTAGTAGGATATTATCAGTTCTTTTAAGTGAATTTATCATGACTATCTAATCCACTTAACAAGTTAACATAAAAGTGATCTAACATTCTTTGTAAAGACGAATGTGAAGAAAATTTCCATGAACTGAAGAGAAGGTAAATCAATGTACTTATTCTTAATTTAGCCTATAGTGGATAGGGATTTATAATACATAGTGATTTATTAAGGAAGGTATTGGGATATATTGTCATTAAGAACAAAATGGTGATAGCATAAGCCTCACACCAATTTAAGGTTCATGAGAGAAATTACCCAACTCATGATTTGGAGTTATTTGTGGTAAAATTTTAATTAAATATAAAAAGACACTATCTTTACAGAGAAATGTGTGATATAATACTGATCCTAATAGGATAAATATATTTTCACATATAATTATTTGAATATGCACCGGATTAGATTGTTGGGGCCGATTAAAGATTATGACTACTCAATACATTACCACCCTAGGAAAGAAAACACGTTGGATGATATACTGAGTCAAAAGTATCATGCCTTATTTTCAAAGATGAGGATAAAAAATGATACAATATTTATATATTTTCAAAGTATTGATCTAGGAATATATAAATAAAGGGAGAAATCATATCTTTCTCAGAAGAGTGTTCAACTATATATCCAAGATAAGATTAAAGATGTGTAGAAGGAAGATATAGTGCTATAGAAGAAAGTGAGAAATGAATCTAAATTTAACCTTGATTGTGATTTAATGATAAGATTTTGGAACAATGTATGTGTTTCATATATACTATATTAGAAGAATGTGCTATTAGAGGAAGCTCATAATTCTTCATTCCCATTTCATACAATAATTTCAAATATGTATAATGACCTGAAAGTGTATTTCTAGTGGGACACCATGAAGATATATATTATAGAGTATGCATCTCTATACTTGGTATGTCAATAATTAAATGAAAAGAGACATAATTCTATGAATATGTTACATCTATTACCCATACTAGAAAGGAAATGAGAAAACATCACCATGGATTTTGTCATCACACTCCCAAAAACATCAAAAGGATATAATTATCAGTGGGTTGTAGTTGATTACCTTAACAATTCAATACTCTTCATTTAAAATAGAGAATATTTCTCATAATATCATCTTTCTAGAATTTATATTAAGGATATGGTATGTTTTTATGGAGTATTACATTCTATTATATCTGATCCTGACCTGAGGTTTACCTAAATGTTATGGTGAAGTCTTCAGCTAGAACTGGATACAGAGTT
Organism: Viscum album; assembly: GCA_963277665.1. NCBI lineage: Eukaryota > Viridiplantae > Streptophyta > Magnoliopsida > Santalales > Viscaceae > Viscum > Viscum album. Next base: position 510,287,051 of record OY728139.1, read on the forward strand.
TAGTTTAAGAACATATAATTATCCTCAATTATATGTTCAATATGATAGAAACATTAAAACCCTAGAGGAAATGTTTATATCTGGTTCTTTTTATTTAAAATTTGGTTGGGATTAACACATTCCTCTAGTCATGTTTTCTTATAGTAATAGCTTTCACTCGAGCATTCAGATGGATTATTATGAAGCACTCTATAGAAAGAAGTCTAGAAGCCCAACATGCTTGTTTTATATTAGAAAAGGAAATATATTGGGACCTGGGATAGCTAAGGAAATGTTACATGAAGTCATACACATTCATTAACACGTCAAGGTAGCTGAGAGTCGATAGAAAAGTGATGATGAAAATCATCATTACGACCTATAATTTTAATTTGGTGAGAATGATTTTATGTGAATTTATCTATAAAACGATGATATCCTATTTAGAAATAAGGTAAATATATGAACATGATATATTATGCCTTTAAATATTATTGAAACAGTAGGGATACTAGTTTATCACTTGGCACTTCCACTGAACCTATCATAAGTTCACGATGAGTTCCATTTATCAATAATGTGATAGTACATACCTGATCTATCACATCTACTAAAATCAGAGATCATAACATTGAATCATGATATTTAATATGAGGAAAACCAGTAAAAATTTGGGATCTTATAGGTAAAGTGGTATAGAACAATACTACTCCCCTAGTAAATGTTCTTTTGATAAATAAAAAATATGTTGAAGCTACATGAGAAATTGAGGATATAATGAAATAGTGATATGCTCAGTTTTTTTTGTATCTGAGTGATGAATTTTTAAATTAAAATTAATTTCATTGAGAGTATAATGTAACACCACAAAATTTTAATAATATAATATTCTTTATATAATTTAATTTCTTAGATATATTTTGTTAGATGAAACACTAAGTTTAAACAAACCACGATACACTATTAAAATATTATTATCTGATTTTTATTGCATAGATGTTTGATTAATGGGTATGATTAAGAATAACTATATTATGAAAAATATAATGTTTAAACATTTATAACAAAAATTTATTGGTTGTCAATTGATTATAAATGATAATAAAAATCGTCTGAAAAAAATTTCTAATTTTTTTTATGATCACACTGTATTTTTTATCTTAATAAATTAAAATAATCACTATTGGTGAATAATTTTAATGAAATTTATATATTATAAATTAATTATAATTTTTTTAACATTCATTTAACATAATTCTATTTGTGTGATAATAATAAACCAAATTTTATTCTTAAACAACTTATTTTTCAAAAGAGGTTTTTATAAGTAATACATGATTATTGTAGTGACCCCAAACCCAATAGCCCCAAGGTGTTGGTTACTTTATTAAATTGAAATAAAATACATATAATTTCATCCTGTAGGACCAAATAGGTTATTATTATTATGAAACTAGATATATACTTGAAATTAACATTACTTTTAAAAAAAATTAAAAACACAAAATATTTTATTTTATAACACCACTATTCCCCTTAGTATAACCCATCATATCAATCCAAATACACTTATAGGTATCCTAGGGAGAATAAATAAATCATAAATGGGGGAAATAAACGATTAGTAATGGTATATATATAGTTGAATCTATGAATAAATAAATAATAATCCATATAGAATGGTATATAACTGAAGGAGATTCCGTTTAATTTATAACCAACATGAATATGGGATATAATGATGTTTTTTGTTTGTAAATGTGTTATGGTTAATAATTATTGTACACATGTATTGGTGGTATGTGGGGTATTAACTTGAGTTTCTACGCCCACATATCGGGTTGGACCGAGGCTCTAAACACCACCGCTATAATGTGTGGGTTAGGGAGTTGGACTAAGTATCTTTTCCCTTAAAGGTTGCATTTGATTAGTCTACCTAGACTGGGGAAAAAAGTAAGTGTGATGTAATATTTTGTGTATTTTTTCCCTTTTGATATATGGAACTTTAATTATCCCCTTCTGCATTTTAGTTGACCGACTTAGGCTACTGTGTAATAAATGAAATGCCTAACCCATGGAACAAATGATGAAATGGTAAAAGTAAACTTGGTTAACTAATTTAATCCTTTTATATTTTTTTATATTTTTATTAGTTATGTACCTATATACACTGTTTTTTAGACTAGATATTTTTTAGACACCATTGGTGGGGTACTAATGATTTGTACTCACACCCTGGTTGGGCTGCCATTGGGTACCGAGCATATTTCATGGTTAATGGTTAGGACAAGGGAAAAGGCTATGTTATAGATGGTTGATTGGGGAATGTGATGTGTATGAATGAGGGATATGAACCTTGATTAAGGTCACATTTTGGGGATTATTAATTGTGTCTTTATTTTTTTATTTCCTTTCACTTAGCACAATATGACATGACATAGCATATTTACTATTTGATTTTGGTCTTGTACCCAGTTTTGGGAAATGTTGGTAATGCAAGCTATTTCTAATTGCTTATTGTCTCATTTACTTAATATTTTTTCTTCTCTATTTTACACAAATAATGTGGGTATAGTCCCCCCATTTGTTCTATTAAACCATCACTACTAGTTTCAACGAATGATATATAGGGAAGTGCACCTGGGGTCAGGTGGGGATCCGGCTCGGGGCACCGGTTTAGTGTATACTGTGTTGGGACATTACAATGTGGTATTAGAGGAGTTTTTATTTTTTTGGTCTTGCTATTTGGGGATAGTATATAAGAGTCCAGGGTGGTCCGATCCTTGATAACGAGCTCATTCATGAAAGTAGCTAACCCATGTATAGGTGATATTCCATGTACCTAGGGTGGGATGGTTGTTCTTGATGCGTGTTGTTATGGTTCGATGATATTTCACCCTTGGGTGATGCATTTATTGTGTGGTGTGACTATTTTGTGATATTGTTCTTGTGGTCGAAATTGTATGATATTTTTCATCTATGCATCATTTTAGGCACCTCGGGATATAATTGGAATACATCATGGTAGGCGCACACCGGTAGGTTTTTTGGGACATAATGATAGAATGCCTTTATTTTCCTTAATAATTTGAAATAAAAAGTGTTTAATAAAGATGATGCATATTGGTAAATAGAATGAATGTAAAATAATCTCTATGAAATAGATCTAATGGAAAATCCATGAATGGGTTAAAAATTTTGTTGTGATGAGTTGTAAAGATATAAAGGTGCCATGATGATAAATATTTATGCTGTAATGGTGAAATGATTAAAAAGGGTTTATAATGAAATAATTTTCACTATGTCTATCAGTTGACACCATATTTACCTTATCCATTGGTAGGGGTGGTTGAGGGTAGTGATAGAGATGTGACTGTATCTATTAGGATAGTGCATAAAAATAGGTTGTTTATGGATATTAGAGATCTATATTTTACAAAAACCATGAAAGATTTATGTTATGTGTCTGAGACATGTGTTGAGAACTGTATAAAGATGCCACCATGATGATACTTTCAAGTTGTATGCCATGAGGGAATCTCAAAAAGCGCTCCTCTAGTACTGAAGTAGTAAACCCCATCGATCCAGGGTATTTAGAAGGGAAGAGAAGTTTCATGAGAACCTTACTCATTTTATGTAGATATAGAGTAAAATCTATAGTGGGTTGTTATAAGTATGTTTGACCGGAGTAGATAGATTTAGTTGGAACACCCTCTGAATTTTTTTAGAGAGGGTGGACCTGATTGTCGTGGAACATGAAGCTACATGGGAAAAATTATCCCTAGTGTTGTGATCATACCCTATGTATGGGTGGTTTGGGAACAAGGAGTGCGTTGGTTTGGATACCTCAATGATTTTCGATGCATCCGATATAGGGGTGCTCCTCGTTGTACCCTTGGTTAGGGAATGTCTTTGAGGTTGAGGGGTATCATATAATGGAATGGATGATGTGAGTCTTGTGATTTGTAATTATGTGGGATGTATTGATGTTATTGAGTGGATGTCTTAGTCTGTTGTGACATTAATGGTGGTTGTTTCACTATGGGATTGAATCATAGAGTAAATTTATCCTGCAGTGCATAAAATGCAATGTGTTTTTGAAAATGCGAAGGAGTTCCACCCATGAGTTGAAACTAGTTGGATTCTTGATGTATTTTTCTTAGAGGGAGACACTAGTGAATTGTTACTGATAGTCTTATCTTGGAGAGTTGCAATCATCTGACCTTCAATGATGACTTGTCAGAGGGGTTGACCATGGTGTGAGTGCTCTTGAGTACATAAGGCACTTTTGGAAATTTTGGATTTGGATAGTGGCACAGAGAGAGTGCTTCCTAGTGTGGGTATATACTAGAGGGCTATATGGGAAGGCCAATAGACTTGGAGATGTGACTTGATACATGGATATGATATTATATCCTTGGGAAAATCATGGGTGACCATGAGGGAGGTCATCCTAGTCTTGCTGGCAACTTCGGATATATATCATGGGAGATACTTCAGAGCTGGAATCGATGCATGGTGAGTACCATCGAGTTTATCTGATTGGTGTGGTTTTGAATTTGTTTATTTTTCAAATAAGAACTCATGTAATTTTTGTCGGCTATAAGGTTGGTTTTTCAGGGAATGATAGTAAGAATACCTTATATTGTTATGTTAAAAATGTTTGATGAAGGAATCGAGTTAAATCCGGGCGGACATGGAAAGGTGGTTAAATCATTGCTAGAAGTTATAGTATGCAAGTGAAACTTGGGGTGAGGGGTGTCCATGTGGTTGTTCTTTTTCATGTGAAATTTTGGGTGGTTGGAAGGAAAAATTGAGACTACCACATGTCCAATGTGACTGATGGAATTTGAGGAGTAGTTATTTATGTTAATGAGAGTTTAGTCCTAGATATGGTGATGTATGTTTTGTGGGATCATGAGTCAAGATCAGTAGTTGGACACTAGGAAGTGTGTTTCCATGAAAATTCTAATGAGGATTGAGTTTTGGGTATGTTCTAGAGAAACATGATGATGTGAGGATATGTACAGGGGTGGTTCGTATGTAAGTGCTTTTTGTTTTTTATAGAATCAAAGTGGGGAAGCACAGGCGATAAAAGAGGCCAGCTGGTTTTGGATCAATGTGTTTATATTTTGGGTTAATAGTGTCCTCTTTTAAGAACTCAATATGTGTGATGGTGGTAGATCCACTAGAAGCATTGGTTCTTGGATGTTTGGTAGAGAGCTGGGAAGTGGTGTAGAGTTTGGTTGGGCACCCCACTTGAGTTGTGGTGGCTCGGTGTTGATGAGGTGTTGGGGAGAAGAGAAATACGATACTTTTAGTTGTTCAAGGAGTCCCAATAATGGGAGGTGATATTAGTGAAGGATTTTTTTGTTGGTGTTAGTCAATGACTTATCATCATACTTGTAGCTAGTGATTATAATATCTAACATCTTGACATCATCTCATGTATGCTGAGAGAGCTCTAGTTTTATTTCTATCTACCAAGATATATTTTGGTTGGATAGGGGACCTCTTGGAGGTTATGCTAAATTATTGGTATATGTAGAGATTAATGATGGGAAGAACACCATTGACCATTTATGGGTGAGGTCCTTGTGATGGACCTAAGATTGAAAAATGATGTGGGTTCTGTTATCAGAAGTCAGGAATAGGGAGTATTTGATGTTTGATTTATTGTTCTGGTAGAAGCTATATGGACACATCTAAGTTCTTGGGGTTAATCTTTGGAATTAATTGTGATATGTGGTGGTTAGAATTTATTGAGGAGATTAGTGACAATGACACTCCTATGGTGGGGAGTGGTAAGCCAGTCATGGAGGTTTGGAGAAAATAGTGGAGTGGATGTGGTGGAATCATGATTGTGATTATAAACCTATGAGTTTCATGTTTATATTCCATAGTAAAGGATAGGTGGTATTTGGATGTGGTGTATTGTTGATCCAACCAGTAACATTGGGCTCAGGGAAGTTCTAGTAATAATCGGAGATGCCTTTGTTAGAATTATGGATGGCTGCGGAAATGGAGTTTTGGCATTAGGACTTCATTTAAAATCAGGCATGAACTGATGAAGGTGTGTCAGGGTCATCTTATAATTTCTTTAGGGGTGAAGGATTCTTTGTTATGTGAAGTAGGGATTTTCCAATGGTGATTTTGGTAATTTCTAGGATGATTTAGCCGGGGATGTCTCAACTTAGCTAGTAGAAAAGGAATGAAAGTGGTTCAAAGTAAACCACCTTCGGTGGATGTGTTAGAGTGATAAATGAATTTTAAAAGTGGAAATGTATTTTGGTGTAAAACCAAGTTGTACTTATTCGATGTATGAGAAACAAAGGTTCATGGGTTAGAAACATTGATCTATGTTGTGGTATTTTATAGGATGTAGGGGAACAACTCCGGTAGTTGCATCCGATAATAGTGGTATACCATAAATCAGAAGGAAAAACGGGAAGGTTAAGTGGGAAGGGTGTCAATAGTGGAATATGGTTTTTTAGAGAATCAATCCAGGGGTGGTCAAGCATGATATGGTAAAAGAAACAGATGTGGTATGTTATGATCCACCTCCATTTTTATGTTCTTAATGCCAAGTGAATTTTAGAAATGAATTTGAACATAAGAGAGGTCATGTTATTCTTAGTCCTCATATTGATGATATAGGTATTTCCATTCTGAGTGGTTTTTATAGAAATTATAGATGCCGATATGAGTGGAGTTATCATGGATGTTTGGGAGTATTGAGTTGGTAAAAATGTTAAGAATGTTGTGATGGTTGAGTTGAGGTTCTAGAGGTCTTTCTCATTTTTGGAGGTTTCAAACATCAGAAGATGGTGGTGGTGAGAAAAAGTGTATTGTAGGGAGAACCATAGTGGGAAAGTGGTTGTTTGATGATGTGAGTAGTGTTTTAGATTTTATGTACTCAATAAAGTACCATTTTAGTGTTTTAGCCTTGATAATAATCATTAGATCAAAATTTTACCAGTTGAGTTCCCCAAGTGTTTTGGTTTTGTTTTGGATATTCAGTTATGGAATGAGTCCACTAGGCCTTGAGTTGTAAACCAACATAGTTTAGGATATGTAGTTGGAAAACCATGTGTTTTTCTTCAGATGAATCCAATATTGGGACACTGTTAGAGCATTGAAAACATTATAATATGGAACAAAGTGATTTGTGCCATGATTTGCAGATAGGATCGGGCTGATGGAGTGCCGATTGGATCTTTCATGATGGTATAATGATATATGTGACATTTCGTAGTGTCATGAGTTGGGAAGTACTACCTTATATTTCTTATGAGGCTCATGTGGTTTATGTAGAGCTTGAGGAAAATGTGTCCTTTGGGGAGAATATGATTCGTATTGTGAATCGTAATGAGAAATTCTTGTGGGGAAAGACCATACCATTGGTTTGAGTGTTATGGAAGCATGGTAACATTATAAAAGCGATGTGGGGGAGGGAGATAGATATGTGGCCCCAATATCCCTATATCTTTAACTTGTAATATCATTTATTTTTGGAAATTGTGGCCTTAGGATGACATGTTATAAGGTGGGGAGGTTGTAATATTCAAGACATTCTTGAAGTTCATTCATGTCTATGTTATAACAACTATAATATTTATTACATATGAATTCGTGATTTATTACTTAAAATTACACTTTATAAAACCCAAAATATCAGTATGTTTAGTGTCTTTTGATGTTAGGTACATCACATAACATTTTGAACATGGGGTACAATGACATTATTGCAAACATCGTTAAACTACTTCTAATATCCCATGGATTTTTAAAACAACATAGGATAATATTGGGACCTAAATAAGAAAGGGGTGAGATATAAAGACTAGTAAGGGAATAAAAAAGTCATAAAATGAAGAAGATAATACATGTTATACAATAGGAAAATCAATAATGTATAAAAGGAACACGAACAATAATGTATGATATAGCACGATAATCATAAACATGGGAAATATACAAAAAAAATTAAAACACTGAATCATAAACATAGATCAAGGCTAAACCTGAAAAGACATCATGATGGAAAAATTCCAATAAAGTAATCAGGTTAACTCCCTATCCCAATGTGATGAATCTTGATACTAAACATTACCCAATGTATTGGAGTGCTATTTGAGTGGACCCATCATATTCATTTTATTCTCAAGATTTGTGCCACATAGATCATAAAATATGGATTCATTCATCACCAAAATTTATTCCATGATAAAGGAGTGTTTAATACATATAGGTAAGTCCTAAATAAAAATGTATATGTGTATAAATGTGAACAAACCTGATAGAAAAGGAGTATGGTGTTCACTAGACCATAGTTTTGGCATGGAAAATCGCATTTAAATTTTGGTAGCATAATGATGTTACATAAAGATTCATCAAAATGGATTTATGAGATACTAAGGGGCCTCTCATCAACAGTGTCCTTACTTCGATACCCATGCATGTGATCTCAATTATCAATCTACTAAAGGGAACCATAACAAGAATGGAGAATGTTATGAGAGAAATCTTATGGGATGCCAACCAAGAGGGGAGGTGCCACCGGGCCTCTTGGAAACGCGTGGCCAAACCTATGGAGGTGGGGTGGCATGAGCATCCGAAATATCACGGAGACCATGCCTTCCATATAGACTAGGATGGATTGGGAGGTTATTGAAATGTCCTTTCTTAGGGAGAGTTTCATCAGAGATAGATATTGGGGGAATTGGAGGAATGGTCAGGAAGTATGAGAATCCTCTCGAGTCTTGCAAAGTTCATGGTCTCCCATTTGACGGATCTTCAAGGACATACACACTGGTTGGTCGGAATAGGGGATATAAATATTTGGTAGGATAATTGGGCCGACATTAATATCTTCTTCCCAGGGTGTCTAGTTCCAGATATATCCTTTAAAGAAGCCAGTTGGCATCAAGATACCATGATCACTATTCTCAATGCTGAATAGCAGAAACTTTTCTCGCATATTATTCTTAAGTATGACCCAAAATAATTCTTCTTCACTGGCGCGACCTATAGAAAGCTGTCTAGAAGCATCTACAGTGCCACTCTTTTCGGCCATGGTTAAAAGGACAAGATGATGTCACTTTTCTGGTGTAAGGAGATCCTAATGAAATTTTATTTCCGGATCTAGTGTATCCATCATCAAGATCTTCCCATGAACAAAAATATCTAGCATAGAGGGGTGAGTACAATGTCTCATTTCTTCTGCTATATCAACCCTCAGATAGAGACCATATAGAATCTTTTTGTGCATGGAAATTAGGTGAGGAATCTCTAGGGGTTCATGATTTCTCGATTGATCATTGGCGGTAGCAGTGAATCTTTCTATGTGATTGTGGAACTATGGTTTTGGGATTACGATTCATCTAAAACGGAGAAGAAAGGATTCACCTTAATTGTGGAGGCTATTTGCTGGGGCCTCTAGGATTCCAGGAACAAGACAAACGAAGGAACATCTTCCTCTTCCATCATTCTCCATGTTCGCATGCAAATGTTGGTGTTAGATATTGACCAAATAATTCGAAGAAGAGACGGTTTTTACACTCTCCACTCACTCACACAAGAGCTCAACCTTATGCTAGTCCACGTCCCAGTAGCAAGGGCAAATGGGTGCAGTGGACATCACCATGCAAGGGACTAAAACTCATCACCAATGAATCCTTTTTTAATAGGGATATGAGGGGTGGTTTCCTAGTTAGAAACCCCTATGTGCCAGTCATTATCATTATCAGGGCTTTCTATGGAAGGGGATCATCTTTGGGTGTAGTGATTTGTTCCATGAACACTAGCTTATCTTTGTGTGAGCGCTTAAACCTTAAGTTGGAGTAAATTGATTTAGACGTATCTGTCTCTGTTTATTTTCTCCAAGGAAGGAATGATATGACTTGGACCTTACCAACCTAGTATAATAATGTAGAAGTAAAATCAACCAGGGATTTTCAATCAAGCACACTTTGAGTGAAGGGAACCATACAGCAGATATCTTAGCATGGGAGGGAAGATTTTATGATGAGCTTCTTATTTACAATTGTGTTGGATCCCTTCCAAAAATTTTCAATCAGACTATTCTCGATGATGCAGTTGGCCTCCATCAATTTAAGACCTTGAAATACTTTTTTGTTTCCCCAGACTTGTGTTCCTTGTATGGTTTTCCAAATTTCAAATAAAAAATTAAATTTTAGTTAGGTAATAATGAAACTTAAATAAATAAAAAAATCCTAACTATATTTGAGCATGATATTGAGTCTACATAAGGGATTATGGGAGGAATAATGAGTGTGAAAGGGGTATATTATCCTGTATAAATAAATAAGAAATTATTTGGAATATGGAATAACATATCCCAATATGAACAATTATAAATTAAGATGCATAACACAAAAGAAGTACTTGAATAAGAAGAATAGTGGAAGATCCCTTAATTGAGTGTTTAACTCCAAAAGCATGGTAGGGGATTCTGGAGAGGGTGAGGACGACTTGGGAGGGATCTAGAGAGTGGATGGAATAGAATGTTCACGCTCCAATGAATTTTAGTCAAAAGAAATGATTCCTTGGGTGGGTTTATATAGGAAAAGATGGGGATTTATCAATTATTTAGGTTTTAGACACTATATAATAAAATATCCAAAACCACAAACAATACTATTCTTTTTTCAATTTGATTTTTCCAAAAGGGAGTAGTTTTTATTATTTTATAACAAAAGGGGCTGAACATACTAAAATAATTCATTATCTTATTTGGAGGTGAGTCACACTCTTAAATAAAAGATTCTAAAACCATAAAATATATTATAGGTTTTGGAGGATTCATAATGGATTTAAAAAATAAATATATTAAACTTAAAATAACGTTATTTTTAAATCTAAAACAATGATTTTTTTGTGGGTACATTTTATAGTATTTATTACATCAAGTTTGGGTCATTATGATGTCATAAAACACAGTGTTATTTTTACGATATTTAATTTTCACCTAAAAATTTTACTATCTCTAAAAATTATGAAACATTCACCAGTGGATAATTTCAATGTTCTAATTCCAAAAATAATATTAATTTTATCTAAATATTTTTCTAAATATTTTAATTTCCACTTTTCGAATAAGATCGAAATTTATTCTGAATTGCTTGGATTTTTGACAATAATAATTTTCCAACCCTTAAAAATTTACATTTGAATTCATAGAAATTATATGACCATTTATATTTTATAAAGATTATTTAATAATAATATTTTATTAAAATATTTTTTTGTTTAAAAATAAATAAATTCATTAATTCATTAATTCATTAATTGAATTTTAATATTAACTAAAAATACAATTTGTTCTTTTTTGTATCAAAATGAAAATCATTTACAAAGTTACAATAATAGGATGAAAATATATATTCATTATTATATAAAAAATAATTTATGTACTCATATTTATAGGGTCTTGATACATATCCCTTTAATACACTACCAAACATCGTATTAGTATGGTACGTGATGGAGGGACTTTTATGGGGAGGATTGACAAACATGGTTAGATATGTGATCTCGATGAGCTTAAACTTCTCCCAAAAAAAACGGTTTTTCCAGGATTATGTTGTTGGATATCAGCTTGGGATTGGTCAAGGGAAAACTCGATAAATTCTATCTTCCTTGAAAGCTCTGATAAATGGGATTCATAGGGTACAATCCTACTAGATGAGGTCATCACTTCTTTTGTCTATGTTAATTTGATTTGTAAAAACATGATATTTATACTAATCATGTGATCACTATTAAATGACTATATCATCAATTGTAATGATACTTAACATCCATTTAAATACAATTAGATATAATAAAACAAAATAAGTTCATGTGTTTTCTATGACCATATTATATAATAATACATTTAATTAAATAAAAAAGTAATTTTATTCATAATTGTTTGTGTCATTAAAATCTTCACTCCTTTAGAAATTTAACCCTGAATTTTTTTTTCCGACACTCAAATAGATAAGAGTAACTCGGCCTCATCACCTCTTCCACTTCCCATGTTTCTTTTTCAACCATTTGTTTTCTCGACTACACTTTTACAAGGTGCATTATCTCATTTTGTAGAAATTTTTATCTTACAACTAAGATCTTCACTGACTGCTCCTCATAGGAAATGTAATTCTCCAATGGTACCACCTTTGGATTGATTGCATGTGAGTGGTATGTTATGTACTTACTCAAGAGGGATACATGTAATAAATAATGTAATTAATATTGTTTCGGGGGGAGTTCTATTCGATATGCCACCACTCCAATGCGATAAAGGATCCAAAAGGGGATGATGTATCCTAGACCAAGCATTCCATTCATTCCAAATACCATCACTCTCTTCCGTGTAGATCTGTAGAGGAATACCATGTTTCAAAAATCAAATTCTTGGTCTCATCGATGATTATCATCATAACTCTCTTATCGACTCTGAGCAGCCTTGATGTGTTATTACATGGTATTAACCCTATCCACTATTTCATTGACCATTTCAGGACCTAGATGATTTCATTCCCCAAATTCATCCCAATATGGTGGTGTTCTGTACATCTTCCTATAAAGTGCTTAATAGGGATCCATTTGGATACTCAATTGGAAGCTATTGTTGTAAGAGAACTCCACCAAAGGAAGATATTGGACCCTTCCTCCTTTGAAGTCTATAGAACACTCTCGTAACATGTCTTCTAGTGTCCTAACAGTCTACTCATATTGGACATCAGTTTGAGGATGACATTCTATACTGAAGTTCATCTATGTTTTTATAGCATTTGGGATACTTTTCCAGAACATGGAGGTGAAATAGGATCTTGATTGGATATAAATGATATTGGTACTTCATAAAGTCTCACCATTTCTATAATGTATATCCATGCAAGTTGATCTAGTGATAAATCCTATTGAATCACAATGAAGTGTGTAGTATTTGTAAGAAGATCCCCCACAACCTTGAAAGAATTATTTCCACTAAATTTATTCATAATTTTTGGGACAATGTCCATTGTGATATTTTCCCATTTCCATTTAGGTATGGGTAATGGTTGCATAATCCCATTATACTTTTAACCTTTTTTCCTTCACTTGCTAGTTTACTAGGTTCTTTGATGTATATTCAACAATACCCTTCTTCATATTGTCCCACCAATAGTTCTCATAGAGATATTGATAAATCTTTGTGCTTCATAGGATAATAGAGAAATTCAAATGTTATGAATCATCCAAAAGTTCTTTCTTTAACTTATGATATTATAGAACACATAGTCTTAACCCAAATATCCCAATTAATTATTCCTCAATTTTAAAATATAAGGATTTCCCTATTCATATATCTTCCACCTTCTTCTGAATTTCCAAAACTATTATTTGAGCATCCTTTATTTTCTCCGTGAGGGATGGTTAAGAAATCATTTGAGAAAGGATTGATGATGTTATTTCCTTAATTATTCACATGTCCATCCTTTATAGATCTAAAAAGACTAGATACTTATCAATTCTAATTAATGTAAGAATTTATGGATCCTTTCTACTTAGATCATATGATACCATATTTAATTTACTAGGAGGGTAGTGGATTGAGTTGTTGTAATCCTTGATGAGTTCCTACCTTCTTTGCTAGTGCATATTAATCTCTTTATGTGGGAATATATACTCATGGATTTGTGATTAGTATATATCTCACACTTCTCCCAATATAGATTATGCCCCCATATTTTCAATACAAATATTACAGTTCCCAAATCCAGATCATGCATGGGATAGTTTTGATCATGAATGTTTAACTATCTTGAAGCATAGGATTTTACTTTGTCATTATACGTTAACACACAACCCAATCCATTATTTGAATCATCCCTAAATACTAAATAAAATTATTAAATTGTGGGTAGTGTGAGAACATGGGTTGTGATAAGACTCTATTTCAACTCCTTTAATATCTATGCACATTCATCATTCTAAGAAAACTTGACTTCCTTCCAAGTTAGCATCGTAAGATGGTTTGAAAATCATGATACATTTCTCACAAATTGGTGATAATACCACAAGTAAAATATGGATATCTATCATAGATGTTTGTTTAAACCATCCTTTAATTTGTTCCTCCTTTAAAGGGTCCACAAATATCCCATTGTAACACACCTAGATTTTTATAATTATTTATTTCCAATTAATTTAACTTTTAGATATTTTTTGTTTCACATGACACTGGAAATAGTTCTTTATATATATATATATATATATATTAAAACACTATTTCAAACATTCCTTTCACACGCAATAAAAACTTGTCTTATGTTTAATGTAATACCAACTTGGCTTGCGCTACATGCAATACAAACTTGGCTTGCGCTACAAACAACACCGGCATAGCGTACGATGCATGCAACACTGATTTTCTACAAAACATCTGTTGTTATTGTTTAAAAATTTTAAATAAAATAATTATAAAATATATGTTAAAATTATTAATAAATACTTTTCTTATATTGTTGTTTAATATAAATAAAATGTATTGTTAATGAAAGATATTTTTTTTTGTAAATTTATTTTTATGTTTAAAAACAATGTTTTCTTGAATGAACTACTTCTAATAATGAATGTAATTTTAGAGAAATTTAAAATTTTAATTTAAAAAAATAGAGTTCATTTTTGAATTCCTAATGCCAAAATTTTATTAGGGTAATGTTTTAGGATTTTTAGAGAAACATAATTTTTAATGAATAGTGAAAATAGTGTTTTTTAGTTACAAACTGCCTTTGTTTTTCTAATTAATTATTAATGATAAATTATATTATAAATTTTTTTAAAATTCACATTAGATAAACTTTACATATACTAATAAAATGAAATTAATTATAATGAATTCTACTTTGATATTGAATATTAAATATAAACAAACTTTTGAACTTAAACCACATTATTTTGTCTCGTCTATGGGACTAGCATTAATCTTAATTTTTCCAATTCTGTGATTGGAATTTCAAAATTTTGACATACATAATTGTATTCAATCTAAATTTTAGAGTCTAAAAATACCATGCTAATATTTGAAAAAAATGATTAGTAAAAGCGATTAAAATTAACCACATTAGTTAAGGCCAAATTAAGCCTAATTAGAGACTAAACCTTAAAATTAAGGGTCAAAATGACCTATAAACTTGTCCAAAACCCATTTTGTATAACTATTTCAGAAATAAACCTTAAATTATTGAGTTTTACTGGTTTATTATGGCCTTTTTTAGGTAGGAACATGTGCACAACTAATTTGTTTCCCAAAATTCCATGTGAGTCTTTTTTCCTTCCCTATAAAAGGCAACCACCTCTAGACATTACTCACATATCTCAAGATTCTTAGGTTCTGCCAATCTCTACCAAATTTACTCCCAAAAATTCTCCCTTAAATCATGAATCCTCCCTTATGGAATAAACCATCTCAAGGAAGCGTTTTGGACTAAACCAATATGAGTTACCTAATTAAAAGGTAACGTCTTCTCTCAAGATCATTTACTTTATTTTCATTCTCTACCCCTCCACTCTATTTATTCCATTATTGTGTGAATACACCAGTATACTCTATATACTAAATTTGTTTTCAAAGGTTCTTACCTACACTTAAATACACCTTCATTTAATGGATTTTGAGCATACTGTTTCTGTGTATGGTGAACTACTACCTCACAAAATGATGATTATTAATTTCTCCTTTTCCACCAATCATGGTTGCTATTATTATGAAAAATATATTGGTATAATTAATATATTATATTAATTCTATCTTTATGTATCTTTATTCCTTTTACAACACATATATTTTTACCTTCCATTTGGTGTTAATATGATAATCTCGTTTGAGGAAGTGTGGACTATCACCCCATCAAAGCGACGAGATTCATCCACACACCACATAGAATATTTTAAGGATGGGTTTAATAAACTCATATGATATATATGATATATTAATTATACTCTAATAATGATATATATTTATACCTATATATACATATTTCATTTACATACATTTTTTCAATATGGTAAAAAAAATGAAAAACATCATTCATGCATACGTACAACTTACTGTCTCCATGAACGGTGTATTCAATTACATAATTAATTACGCTATATATTTTTCTAATATAATTATAATTGATATACCTGAAATTTATATGCTTTTATACATTTTGGAATAATGATATATTTACAATGGTCAACGATATAACAAATTAAGACACATGTGAAGAACAAAGAGAATATTACATGAAGGGAAACCTTAACGTAGGTTCATTAACTAGTGGGTAATATAAGGATATAATAAAAATATATATGGAAACATACATAATAATTTTATTATGTAATATATGTATAATAAACATATATTTATTATACAATAGTATTGATTCAGTACGGAGAGAGTCAAGACACAAGGTAAGGGGATGTCATCTCACTTTTAATTTCTACGAGATACAATCTATGTTCTCCACTCTTTCCTTTTTTGCGGTGTATGTACTACCTATGATTTTATTCCATGTATCATTTAAGTAAATTTATGGGTATTCAAATTTCAATTTGATGATCCTTTTTACATGGGTTTTGAGTTTCAAAAATAACCAAATTGTTAAAAATAATTTTGTTTTATTTTTCCATCTTTGATACTCATGTTATTTTTTGCACATAAAATATTTTTCGAGGTGTATATACATAAATTTTACATTCCATATCATAAATATAAATATTTTTATGATATTATAGGCTTAATTTTATTTCCTTTCCTTATATATAAATCATGATACCAAGATACTTAGTTATAAGAGTTTATTGAGACAATCTCATTGCTTTTAGAGATTGTTTATGTTTATGCTTCCTTTGATAAAATATTATGATCCACATCTCATGAATATTTTTCATTTTTCTTATTCTATGTTATTTCATGATATAATCATGTATTATTACCTTTTTTTACACTTTGTAAAATTTGTTATTTAATAATTTTTTTATGAAATCCCGACTGCACCCTCTCTTCAGTTGGAAATCTATGCTTTTTAAAAAGGGTTTCTAAGAATATTATACCATTCTCTTATAATATCTAAAATATAATTTTTCCTTTTTTTCATTTATCAATATTTTAAAGGGAATATTCTTTTCACTTTCATAACAATTCCCTTTTTTATCATTTTTACCATACAATAAGAATGTTATTTTGACCTCGTACAACATGTATAGATTTACCCATCACCATTTCTCCTAAGCCCCCTTTGAATTGTTAAAAAAGTTAATCTTAAATAAAATGTTTTTAAAATGTAATTTTCAAGGAAAATTGTTCTCAAAATGGTTTCAGACTTCTTTTATATGTTTTCATGGAAAACCATTTTCAAAATGTTTTCAAGTCTTATTTGTAGTTTTCAAAGTGCTTTCAAAGAAATGGTTTTCAAAATGTTTTAATGATTATTTATAAGTTTCCAAGAAAAAATGATTTTAAAAATGTTTTCAGGATTTATTTATATGTTTTCAAAGAAATGGGTTTCAAAATGTTTTCAATATTTCTTTAAAAGATTCATGTGTTTTCAAAGAAAAATGTTTTTAAAATTTTTTGAAACTTATTTTAAATATTATGAATGATTTTTTTTTTCAAAATTATTTCATGAATTTTTTATATATTGTCACGTTATTTTCTACGAAAATTATTTTCAAATGTTTTTATGTTTTAAAAATCTTTTTTTTCAAACAAGAAATGATATTTTCCTCAATAAATTTTTTTAGAGTATATTTCAAAATTATTTTCAATATAAGATTGCATCTATTGATATTACTCATGAATTTAAAGGAAATGATCAAAAGGTTCCATTAAAATCCTTTCTATGAATGTTTTATGATTAATGCCATCGTATTTTGGAAACCCATTTCTCATTCATGGGTAATATGTTTATAAAACCCATTTCTCTTATACAGGTTATATTCTTTTGAAGCCTGCTTCATTTCATGGGTTATGTTTTTGATGAAATGATTATGAAACCTATATCATTCCATAGGTTATGATAGGTTTACATGTTTATGATACCCATTTCATTTCATGATTTATGATATGTTCATTTATGATCTTGTGGCACATGTATGAATGATTTCATTATGTGATGGATGAGAACTATATATCTCTCCAATGCATTGGGTAAATATTTATATCTCATGAGATAGATAGGGCTGTGATGAGGGTTTACTCAGTTCAGTAATACAAGGATGGAATGAGGGTTTACTTAGTTTTTTAACACATGGTTGGAATGAGGGTTTAGTCAGTTCAGTAAAACAATGATGGAACGAGGGTTTACTCAATTTAGTAATACAAGGATGGAATGATGGTTTATTCAGTTAAGTAATATAGGGCTACAATGAGGGTTTACATGGTTTAGTAATACAAGGATAGAATGGGGGTTTACTCAGTCCAAAAATACAGGGATATAATGATGGTTTAGTCATTTTAGTAATATATGGTTGGAATGAGGGTTTACTCAGTTCAGTATTTCTGGGTGGGAATGATGGTTTACTTGATTCATTTATACATGTATGGAATGAGGGTTTACTTATATTAGTAATATAGTATTGGAATGAGTGTTTAATCAGTTCAATAATACATTGATGGAATGAGGGTTTACTTGGTTCAATAATACTTGGATGGAATAATGGATTTCTCTGTTCAGTAATGCAGGGATGGAATGGTGGTTCAACTGATTCAGTAAAGGACTTTGTCTAGTAAAATGGTCTAGGAATTTATTCATTGGATACTATGGAAATCATTGTATTCTTATGTGTTTCCATAATTCCATGTCTTACTCTTATGTAATGATTTCATGGCTTATGTCCTTCACTTCATTTTTATTATAGTATTACGAACTACCATGATTTTTCCATGATTCATGTGTATTATCTTTGATATGAAGGGTATTATCTTTTATTTTTATGATCATGTTCTCATAAACTTATGCTCATGTGTATGCTTACATGGATCCCTTGTTTACCCTTACTGAGAATTTTATCTCACCCCGTTTAATATTTCCTTCCCTAGGTTATGAATATTTGTATTATGTTTGATGTGTCTAAGAAGGGTTCTTGTTGTGAAGAACCTAGTGGGAGATAATAAAGCTCCCTTATGTACCTATGTTTATGTTTCTATGTTTCCAAATGCAACATACCAGATATGGTCTTTAGGTGTCTATTTTTATAATGTTTATGTATTTTTAAAATGTTATGTAATTTATATGTTTTTTAAAGAATCAGTCTTTATACCAATCTCTTGTGATGATATGCTAAATGAGAGAGACTCCCTTCAACCATAACTCAAATTTTTTTTACATGGAATAAAGCTTCTTCATTCATAGGATCATTAACACAGTTCTTAGATACTCCGCATTCTCCTCCTTTCTTTTGAAGTATATTAGAATGTCATCTATAATGACTAACAATTATTTCTCAAGGTAATTTCAAAATACAATATTTATCAAGTACATGAAGATTGTGGGAGAAATTGTGGTCCGAAAGGCATCACTGTGAGCTCATATTACTCATACATTGTATGAAATATGGTCTTGGGGTTATCTTCCTTAATCACTCTTACTTGATAAAACCCCAACTGTATATACACCATTGATAAGTATTATGCTCTGCATAGATAATAATTTTTTTTATCAATATGAGGTTGAGGATACCTAATCATTATCATTATCATGTTGAGCTCATGATAATTGATGAAAATGTGCATTGTCCAATCATTCTTTTTAATGAATTTGACTGGTTCAACCCATGGTGAAGCACTTGGATGTCAGAAAACATTATCCAAAATATTATGTAATTATTCCTTTATCTCCTCAAGTTCCATAAACACCATTATTTATGTAGTCTTGGGTAATTGAAATGACCTAGGTATAAGTTTGGTTGAAAATTATACCTCTCGGCTAGGAGGAAGACTGGGAAATTTCTCTAGAAACACATTAACATATTCCATAAAAATAGTCATTCATTCAAGGATATTTATATTCGTATACTCAATCATTTAAGCTAGATATGATTTCACAAATAGAAATAATATTCATTCTTGAGATGATAGTGCTAAAGAATATATATCCTCCTCCTTCCACTTGTAGAGAATTGGGGGTTGATTTGCAATATAGAGTGTGATTTACTTCTCATTTAGATTTATACTCTCTAAATATAAGGAGAGACATCCCATGCCCATAATTGCATAAAATTCCACTAAAGGGAGAATTAAAAGGATCATTGGGATGTTCATCCCACAAAAATTGACAAGAGAGGAGTTTTATACTTTGGATGCAATAGTTAACCCATTTTCAATTTTCATAGACAACACTAGTTCCATTCTTTATGGTGGATCTTGGATAGTTATTATAAACATTCATGATATGAATGAATTCCTAAAATTGGAATAAAAAGTATGTTCGCTCTTCTTGAATGAATAACTAGTGTACCTAACACAACTTCCTTATCAAGATCCACTTTAGTGGTAGTGATGGAATAAGGTCACTATTTCTACCACGGAGGTTGTTGTTTGTATTTAAAAACCCTTATCTTATTGAATTGGTTTGAAAAGTTTCATGGTTCATTATAGTTTATTCAATTGAAAATGTGATGCAGGTTGACCAGAGAATTCCTTTACTCTATCACATTAGTGGGGTTTTCTAGTCAACAATTGATAGCTAGGTGTCCTTCCTTTCTGCAGCTAAAGAATTTATTGGTCCCCTTCTAGAAATTTATGAGGTTCTTCTTTCCAGATATTTGATAAGTCAGATGTTGAAATTTCAAATCAATTTTATATTTATCTATAAAACAATAAGAATTAAATTCCATTTATGCATTTTATACCAATGATACCCTTGAGATTCACTGATCTCCATTTCTACTTTGAGGGAACATCATAAAATATCATCATTTCCATCAAAATCACGGATCAAGAGGGGTTTTTGTAGGCTTGGTTTTAACCCAAAAAATAAGTGGTAATCTTTTAATTTGAGGGTAATGACAAAGAAGGAGGTTAATTGTTCAAGTCTTGAAATTTTTCCTCATACTCGCCAATAGATTCTTTGTCCTTTTTGTTTAAAGGTAAGGAAATATCTTTCCCTTTTATGACGGAGACTATGGGTAGAATATTTAGCGAATTGTTTTCCCTAGAATTCCTTCCACTCCATCACATAGATATATTACTTAGTCTTTATATTTTTGACCAATTTACACCATTGAACACCTTATCTCTTTATATGATAAACAATTAGTGTCACCTTCTATTGTTTGAAACATTGATGTATAGAGAAGACCTTCTTAATGAAGTTGATCCATTATTCCATTATTAAGGGATAATATGATACATTGAACATAGGATAACTATTTCACATGAAGATCTCAATTGCATCTCGTTCATTATTCGGGGGAGGGGGTTGGGTACTCCTCTTGATCCGGGTTTCTATTCAAAATCAAATTCAGCTAATAGAGTATCATCATAAAGTTTGTGATTCATGCTCCCATCGGGGCTAACATCTCATTAGGAGAAATCATCACATTACCCACCACATTAATTATTTACCCAATTCTGCCTTACAATAGCCATTGCATAGAATAAATGGAAAATTAAGGATGTTTATTTTAAATAATTAAACACATAAAGGGTAATACAAGGACATTAAAGAGATAACTAATAAATTACATTTATTTTCTTTATATCTGAATTTGTAGGCTTCAATCAATGTTATAATTGATCTATTTTTTAATATATATTATTATGGGCATTTTTTTTGTTCCTTTAATAGTGGTTTATAATGAGTTTATGAATTAACCAAATAATATCCCCTAGGAGTGTCAGACCAGGCATGCAGTAAGGCTCGTTGTCATGTACTAGGTTACCCGAGGTCAGGATCGGGACACCCTGTTGGAGTTAATACCCCTAGGTACAACTATCCGAGAATTACTTCCACTTTGATTATCTAGAAAAAGATATATTTTATTGATAAACCACATAATCTAAACTTCCCACAATTTAGGGAATTTTTCTTATACTTAGTCTTATCCCTAAGGTTTTCGCTAGAGTTTCTTGAATCCCAATCGCGAAAATAACAAAACTTTTCCGCTGATACCAATTATAACAACCATAATCTTTATTATACATTATTACGTGATTTATAATATAAAACTAAACTTAGTAAAACCTAAAATATTGAGAAGTATAGCATATTTGGGAATTAGTTATATAACAATACATTTTGAACTTTGGATACAATAACTTTATTGAAAACATTCCTAACATGACTCTAAAATTCCACAAATTTTTTAAATTACATCGAATAAACTAGGGACATACATAAGAAAGGTGTGATCTATAAATATCAGTAATGGAATAAAAAATAAATAACATGAATAAGATAATAAATGTTATACAATAAAAATATCAATGAGTAATAAAAGAAACAAGAACAACCAGAAATGATATAGCATGATAATAATAAACATGGGAAATGTGGAAACAACTTAAAACAGTAAATCATAAACATAGGTCAATGATAAACCCAAAAAGGAATAATGGTAAAAAAAAATCCATAATAGAATCAGGTTCACTCCCTGTACCAACATGACATATCATGATGCAAAACATTACCCAATGCATTGGAGCACTATATGGGTGCTCCCATCATATTCATTTCATTATCATGATTAAGTGTTCCACATAGATATTACAACATGGATTCATTTATCATAAAAATATATTCTAAGATTAAGGAGTTTTTAATACATATATTTATGTACCCAATAATAAATTTTATATTTATAAATTCAAACACCCTTTATAGGGAATGGGTGTGGTATTCACTACATAATTGTTTCTAGAATGGAAAATCACGGTGAAATTTTGGCATCAAAACAAAGTCACATAAAGATTCATAAAAATAAGTTGATAAAATAGGAAGGGGTCTATTTTCACATAGAAATAAAATTTACAGTAATACGGACATTGAAAATAATTTTCTAACATTCCAAATTTGGAAATAGAAGGCATAATATAATGAAGAAACTTGAACAAAGAAAAGAATCCCCACTATATGTAGGCATGGTAACGGGTGTACATAAAGGAAGATGGGAGGATTAATGAGAGTGAAATGGGTCTCTCATAATTTATACATAAAAAGGAATGTATTTTGAATACAGAATAACATATCACCATAAGAATAAATGGAAATTAAGAAGTATTACATAAAAGAAGTGCTTGAATAAAAAAGGGACTAGAGGATCCTTTACTTGAGTGTGCGACTGAAAAAAGCATGGGAGGGGCTTATTGAGAGATTATCGGTGACTTAAGAGGACTCTAGAGAGTTTAATAACGAATATGGCCATGATCTAATTATTTATAGTGAAGAGAAATGGGAGCCCGAGTTGGTTTATATAGAAAAAGATGGTTATTTCTTTATTAATTAGGTTTTGGACTCTATGAACTAAAATATCCAAGACCACAAACCATACCATGGTTTCTTAAAAAGGGGAATATTTTTTATTATTTTATAAGTCCAAGGTCCAAATTTATTAATATAATTCCCTTTTATTTGTGGAGGTGAGTCTAAATCTTAAAGAAATGATTTTAAAACCATAAAATATATTATAAATTTTGGAGGATTCATAATTGATTTACCAAATAAATAAAATTAACATAAAATAAAATTATTTTAAATTTAAAACATATATTTGGTTGGGGAAACATTTTTTAGTATTTATTACATCCTTTGTGGGTCATTATAATGTCATAGTACACCAAGTACATTTATACGGTATTTAATTTTCCCCAAAAAATTCAACCATCTCAGAAAATTATACAAAATACATCATTGGATAATTTAGACATTCTGATTTCAAAAATAATAATAATTTTGTTTAAATAATTTTATAAATATTTTAACTTTAACTTTTTTATTAAAATTTACATTCATTAAGAAATGATGGGTTTTTCATAATAATAGTTTTCAAACCCTTATAACAAAATAAAATTTGACTTCATAAAAATTATATAATCACTTATATTTGATTAAAATTATTTAATAATAATGTTTTATTAAAATATTATTTAATTTTAAAATCCATTATTTGAATATTCATTAATTGAATTTTAATATTAACCAAAAATACAATTTTTGATTTATTGTATCAAAATAAAAAACATCTCGAAAGTAACAATAATAAGATATATGTATATATATATATATTCATTTTTCTTTAAAAAATCTTGTACATATTCCTATTTATAGGCTCTTAATACAAATACCTTTAATACACAAAAAAAATTCCCTCAGAGTAAGGTTCCCAATGGTGGGAATTTCATGGGGCGGTTCGACGAACATGGTTTGGCCCTTGGTCTCAATAATCTTGAAAATCTCCTACAAACAATTTTCCTTATGATACAGTTTTTGGATATTTTATTGGGATTTTTCATGGTAAAATCAGAAATATTTTATCTACATCAGATGCTTGGATATATTGTATTTCTATGTTACAATCCTACTGGTCGAGGCCATCACATCCTTTGTCTATGTCAATAAGATTTTTTAAAACCCTATACTTATACTAATCATGTGATCACTATTCAATGACTATATAATCAAAGTTAATGATAATTAATAGAAATTTATATCCAATTGGATATAATAAAACAAAATAAGTGCTTGTGTTTTCTATAACCATATTATATAATAAGACATTTAATTAAATAAAAAGAAGAGTTTTATTCATAATAGTTCTGGTTGTTATATAGTTTTTGGCATAAGTCTCCTTATTTCGGTTAATTGAATATTTATAATGTGTATTATGGGAGTTAGTGGTATTCTAGGGGTTTGAGAAAAAAAGGTGGGACAAGTGTCCATCCAGTGCATGTTTTAGGACTGGCGCATGGTTAGTAATAACCATTCACCCCAACCGTTATTTTCTAGAAGAGGGGTTCATGGTTTATAAGACTATGCATGGGGTATGCCAAACCATGTAGGCTGGGATAGATCCATCCTATATGGTCACCACATGGTTTTCTAAACCATGTAGGATCCCTAGTAAATTGTGTGACTTTGATCCCTATTGGATAGATGTTGGCGCATGGTTTGGCCAACCATGCCTCCAAGATGTACAGAACAAAAAATTTGTATTTTACCTTTTTTACCACTCAAGCCATAAGTTTTATAATTAGGGATTGTAATACACTATTCCTCCAAAATCCCTAGAAATGATCCAAATCACCGTAAACATTCCAAGGCTTGATATCCATCATTTCTAAGATGTTTAGAGTGTCACTGGGTGCGGATTGAATCTCCAGGCGAGACTAACACTCATCTTCCTTACTTTTTCCCGATTAGGGCTTATGAAGTTTCTATCATTCTTATGAATCCCTAAAAACATATTCTCCCAAAAGATATTAGGTTGGGGATTCAATGAGTGTTCAAATACAATCAAATGCTATGGTTAAGTGATCATTTGTCTTCATAATTGAGGCAAGTGGTCTATATAGATTATATCCTATAGTCTTGTTGGTTATTCACTTGTATGTGGATGTGCATTGCTCTCATTGTGTAGCCCATTTGTGTTGACATGGTAGAAATGATAAATTTTTGGGTGAATGTTTAATTGAACACCTCATGATTCCCATCATATTATTCGATGTTGATTAGACCACGTAAAGGGAAACCCATGGGGTGTTCCACCTTCTTGGATAGGAAAAATGAAATGATAAGCCTAGAAATAAATTGTTATGAAATATATCCCAGGATAAATATGTTTACTTTTTATATTGAATTATGAAAAGGAAATACTAGTAATTTTGTCCAGTTTTTTGACATGGCATAAGGTGGTTTTTGGTATAATGTGAATGAGTTAAATGAACTAAAGTTAATGTGTTAAATGACTCATGGGTTCTAATGAAAATGTGTGAGTGAATTAAGGCATGTGAATGAGTAATGTGTTTAATGGGTTACATTATGATAATGAAAATACGTTAAAGGGATATGTTATGTAAATAGAAAATGTGTTAATGGGTTAAGTCATGAAGATGGAAAATGTGTCGAATGAGTTATGATTATTAATGATAAATGTGATGATTGGTTATGGTTTGTGTTGGTAAATGTGTTATAGTTCAAGAAGTAAGTAAACATTTCATGGTGGTATGTGTGGTATTTAATTGATGTTCTACACTAATTATTTGGGTTGGAATGAATATTTGAACTCCAACCCTATAATTCACGGTTTAGGGAGTCAGAAAGAGGATCTATGCCCCGAACAGTTATATTTAATGAGACTACATGGAATGAGGATCCATGGTATGTGTGATGTAATTTAGGGTAAAATAGTTTCCCTACTGATATAGGTAACATGACATATCCGCTTATTTATAGTAGATTACAGGCCGTCCTATAATAAATGAAATGCCTAACCCATGGAACAAATGATGAAATGATCAAAGTGAACTTGGTTACCTAATGGAATCCTATTACATTATATTTATATTGTTATTCATTATGTACCTATATATAATATGTCTTTAGACTAGATATTTTGTAGACACCCTTAGTGGTGTCCTACTGAGTTGTACTCACACCCTTATTGGTCTGCCATTGGGTACTGAAATTATTTCATTGTACCCGATTAGGAAAAGGGGAAATTCAATATGATAGATGGTTTATTAGGGCATGGTATTTGTAGGAATAAGGGTCTAAGACATAGAGTTAGGAATCGTTTTGGGGATTCTTTAGTTTATCATTATTTTTATATTTTATGAACTTTTCACTATATGAAAAGACATTGAATATTTACTATTTGATTGTGGGCTTGTACCCAGTTTTAGAAAATGTTGGTAATGCATGTTAATACTTAATTCTTATTTTATCCTTTACTTTATATTTTAACTGATTTGGATTACTATGATAAAGTGGTAATAGTATCCTCACATGTTCTATTAGACCCTCACAGCTTGTTGGTAGCCTCTAGTGTATAAGGAGGCACGTTAAAGATAATGTGACGACCCAACTCGGGGAATTGGTTTAGTGGATTCTGAGTTAGGGATGTTACACCAAATATCTAAAACATAACGTCTAGGAATTGTGCTGAGCCATCTAAATAAATCGGTTATACCTCTGCCAAAACCCAATTTTGTTTGTATCATTAGACCTACCGATGCATTGAGGGGATATCTATAACAAGATCACACCAATCACTTACGAGTCCAATGCATTCTTCATGTGAAAGTGGTGAAACATAATCAATAGAAACATTCATATTGGAAACTATCTTATGACACGTTAATAATTTCCACAATCAATAAACATAATCACAAACAATCTAGAATAATATGGTGAATAGTAATAATGTTGTACATCCTTAGCCGAACATATCATAAACAATCCAAATAATTAATTAGGATGATATTAATAAAATATTTCCCAAGTGGATCATAATTAAAGTAAATTATTGATGTTAATAATGAGTATAAATACCATAGAAGTGTCATGTGATTTTTTTTGAGGAAAATAAACGTTTCACTCTAAAAATAAACATTGGAAATTTTTTAAAATAATCTTTAAAACCTTATGTGGTTGTGATAGTGGAAAATTCACTTCATTCTGTACACGTTAAAACAATGATTCCATTCATATTTTTGATAAAATCCAAACGGGTCTATTTTTATAAATGACATGAATATTATTTTAATTTTTTTTTCAAAAATAAAAATTGGGTAAAAATTTATTTAATATATAATTTATAAAATAATTTTTTTTGAAAAATATTTATAGAATACATGGATTTCAATGAAAAAATGTGAAATAAAGTCATATTTTCAAAAAAAAATTCTAAATCATTTTAAGTATAAAAGATAAGGAGAATGGTAATATTACATGAAAAATTCCTTGAATGACTAAATGAGATTATAATATATTTATTTTAAGATAGGTATATCAAATAATTACACCAATGGAGACTTAAACAAAAATAATCTCAAATAAGGATGTGATTCTGAAATAAACCCTTACCACTTCGGTGACTTTGAATCATAAACCTCATTAAATAAGTAAATTAAAATGAAAATTTAAATTCCATCAGTTGAAATAAATTCAGGATATATCATATCAAAAGTGGTATTATATACACTAAAAAAATTGTTAAGTTGGTAATATGATATATGTCTGATATAAGTAAAGGTGAGAAGAGAAACCCTTACCTCAAGCCTCCTTTTAGTTGAAAGTGTTTTAACATACATTATAATAAATATAGGATTATTTAAATACAATTATAAAATTATATTAAAATATTTCTTATCCTATATTATTTATTTATATTCCCTTATCACCTTTTTGTTATAAGTTCTTTGTTAAAATCACTATTTGGGTGACAATTGCTTCATTTTTCATGATTGTTTTGGTTCAGTAATATGGGTCCTTTTAATTTGATCATGTTTACATAATATAAAATATAGTATACATTATATAAATATTTTATATAGTCATTATATGTTTATTTAGAGTAACATATAAAAGTTATAAATAGAAAATAGATTACACCGTTCATGGAGACGTTATGCCATACATAAACATGAATGATGTTTCCATTTTTTCTTGATGGATAGAATAAAAGGAAAATAAATATAAATTAAAATTTAACGAATAATATTTATTATATATATAATGTATATTAACAAAATCCATATGATCATCCATGTAAAAATAATGTGAAAAACATTTCACAGCGCTCTGCGGAGGAGGTAGTCCGAAAATATGTGCATACGATGTTATTGTTTTTCAAAAAATGGAATGAAATAATTTTTATTGGATATGATAATTAAATAATTATAATAATATCAAAAATATCATAAAATATGTTAAATTCATTATTACATCCATTCATGAATGGTGGTGATGGAAAATGAATGGCATCAGTTCGTGAGATGGTAGTCCGCTGTACACATGAATGATTATTTCCTAACTCATTTTATGAAGGAGGAGATGGCTAAATATTATGAAATAAATAGAATAACATTTAAGAATATTTTATATACTGGTTTTATTATATTTTAATTTTAAATATGTAATTTTTGGTGGATAAATGTGAAATAAAATGAAAGAGCTTTGTTAGGACAATTACCTTGTCTAATAGAACCCTCCTCTATTACTCCTCTTAAGGACCTCAGCATTGGTATTTTGGGAGGAAAAAAAGCTCTAAAATGTTTATAAGGATGTTGGGTAGAAATTTGTTTTGGGTTTGGTAGATCCAAAGGTCTTGGTAGGTGTTAATAAGTGAAGGGAGGGAGTTCCCTTTTATATGTGGGGAATGAGAACCTTCTTGGATATTACATGGAAATTTCTAAAAATCATCCAAAATGATAAAGTAATTCACATGAAAAAATATTTAAAATGACATTAAATTAGAATATATAAATTATAATGTATAAAAATTTCCATAATATAAAAATTAGACAAGTTATTAGTTCATATTGACCCTTATCTTTTTAGATTAAGCATAGGTAAATCAGTTTTTACATTAACTAGTGTAATTGGGTTTTTAATGATTTTAATTTTCACAATGGAAAAAAATTAAGTTAAACATAATAGATAATATAAATTATTATTATTACAAAAAATGGAATAAAAGTTTCCATATTCAATTAATATATATGGTATAATCTAATTTAAAATTATACTCCTAGATGTGATGAAAAAACAGGTTTCCAAAGAGAAAATTATCTTAAGTATAGATTTTTTTAATATTGAAATTTTGTATGAAATTTATTCTAATAACATAAATTAGTTAAAATTTTATATAATTGAACTAATTTTACATTAAAAATAATTTAAAATATAATTTAACTTCATAAATAATTTAAACAGAAATGTAGTTTTCAATTATAAATGATTATTTTTCACTACTCAACAAAAAATAAAACTTCTCAGACAAATATCAAACATTCACCATAATATTATTTTGATATATGATTTATTTTAAAAAAATTATTTTTCCACGAAAAATAAATATTTTTTTTAAAAAAAATTATATATTATGTGCACAAAGCACGACTAAACCACCTTTTAAAAACTAAAGTTTTTAAAAAAACACTTCTTTAACATTCAACGGATTCTTATTTTATTTCTAATAAATATATTTCCATTTAATTAATTAAATATATATATAAACCATGTAATTTTCATAATTTAGTTATTACTATTGATACCCACAAATTTAATGGTTATGCTATATTGTTCGTATTTAAATAATATTAATTTAATAGAGTATCATGTTACATTTAAACCTAGTGTTTCATGCATCTCAATCTATTGAGTAGATTGAATTTTTTTTAAAGTAATATATTATAAATTCTCTGGGTGTTATATTCTCTTCTAGGATTGATTTTTTGTGCCATGAATGTTATGAAATAAGATGTTACTCTATATAAATCTTGGGGTGATATATTCTCTCTCCTTAAATAAATTGCATCCTCACAATTCAATATTGATCTTGATAATCAAGGGATTGAAATTTTAAAATAACTTTACTGAAATCCCAAATAATGATAAGGGTTAATAAAAAATATACTAGATAAGAGTGTAAGGGAAGAATGAAGTTTGTTTGGAGTAATCATATAACTAGGTTCCCAAGTAGGATGACATAAATGGGAAGTGAAGATATGAACATAGAAGATAAGTGTTAATAAATATACAGACTTTATATATATCAATTATATTAAGAAATTGAATGATCAATGAAATGTTAATGACATAAAAACTATAAATCTATAATGAGTTAAATACCCATTGATTCATATGATATGAAGTTCATAAGAAAATATTTTTATTTCAACATCCTTTTCCTAATGTTGAGGAATTATTTTACTGTCTATGAATATAATGGAATATAATTACTTTATATCCTTATATTTTATAACAACGATTTCATCCTCTGGTTATGCATTGATCAATTTCCACTTCATATCTTACTCTAATAAATTAATATCCTATTTTTTTATACCTAAAGAACATTTAATAGATCATTATAATGAAAAGTAAATCCTCTTGTCTCTAGATATTTTACAAAACTAAAATGGTTAACACAATATATTTAATGACACCCAATGTTAAACTTGATCCATTACATATGAAGTTAAATTTAATTCTCTTCCAAAATATATCTGAAAAAATTCAAATTCCAATTTTTTTGAAGTTAGGTCACTAAATCCGAATTATATTCACCAGAAAAAATAAAGTGTCTCTTATTTTCAGCTTTAAAATATGGGAATACCTTGATCACTATAAAGACATATTGAAAAAATTAATTATTCAAAAAATATAATATCATGTCATCAAATATATTCCATAAATCTATAATTTCAGTAAACATTAAAAAGATAACATAAAAAATCAAACATCTATCTAGTTTTGTGGTTACTGATAATATACTATAAATATATCATTATCATTGTTATCTCAACATAGAGCACACATTAAGGGTTATATACCCTTAAATATGTGTTTTCCAAGTGTTTCAACTTGTCACTTCAAGACTTCTCTTAGTCATCAGTTCCATTCAATATATGCTCTCAAATCCTATCACGAACCAACCTAGGTCGACCATGAATTGATCACCCGAGCCAACCCACAACATGGCCCAAGAGGCATTCTCGATCCCCATTCCTGACAACAAGTGATGGGCATCCAAACTAAACAGGTTGAACGATTTTTCACATAAAATAAAGACAAATAAATTAATATAAACTAATCAAAGAAAAATATAACTAGTAGAGACCTGAAAACAAGACTGCACATACCTCTATGTGACCTCTTGGTCACATCCAACAACTAACAGCCTGCCTCACACTGGTAGAAAAAACAAGAACCTGAACAAAAAACTGGACCTGTATATGAAAAGATAGGATAGGTTTCAGCATTAAAATGCATAGTAGGGATGCCAAAAATGAACCAAAAAATCCCTTAATTTTACAATTCCAAAATAGTCCAATAATACTAGTTTGAACAACAACTATAAAAACAAGGTTTTCATCTTTACACTGTATTTTGAAAACTATCAATCACAATTCTATTTCCTTTATAATTCAAAAATAGTTAAAAGAAAACAAAATAGGTGATCGCACAAACTTTTCCAAAATAGCTACTTTGGAGGCCATTTTAAAACTAACCATACAAATAAAATGTTTCCAAGAAAACACCAAAACCGTTTTCAAGGGTATGATTCCACACACAATAAGGGAAATGGTACTAATAGTTCTCGTACAAAAGGATCACAGAAAGCCTAGGAACATGGAGGAAGACCAGAACATAATATATATTTAACCTATCCTACATGCATGCCTACTCTCGATGATGTCATAACGCCCTAACACCCGACTGTCACCCTACCTAGCATGGTCGAGGAGCCCAATCCCATTGAAATAATAATAACAAAACATCACTTTGTTATGGGCCACTAGCCAATTCATAATCAAAACTAGTGAAACAATCAATCTCAGTATTCTCCCATGGTATGATAAGTTTTTGTGATATGTTCACAAAGAGGTGTGGCACACATTCGAATAACAAGACATATATATGTAATCAAGCACATGACACAATCTGGCACCACCCGAACACCTCAAGGTTAGTCTGATACCTTCAAATAAATATTCTCAAAAGGAAGTCCATACTGAGGACCCTCTTGTCACATGATTGACAGAAGAGGAAGGGGCCTATCCAAGGAGGGGTTTTCTAGACATACAGTTTCAAAGATTCCAAATGGGCCTCATACAATTCACACATATCAATCCTTTCGTAAATATCCTATCTAAAATTCCAAACGTGCCTTTAGCTTCACAACACTCATCCTTTTATCAAGACATTTATTAACCAATTCAAAATCAACCATAAATACAATCTTTATACCAAAGTGGCCAAAAGATCCCACAAATAATACATTTACCAAAACATGCCCAAGTTCAATTTAAGTCATGTTAAAAAAACAACACCTAAGAAGGTTCCAAACAGGCTTTGGCTTCCACTTTCACCCAAACACACCTCGAAAAAAACACCCCTTTCATTTTCTGACAACTCATCGTAGCATGTTTCCAAGGCCAACCAGGCCAAACCAAAAGGAACACTCTAAAACCCACCAAAACATTTGAAACCAAATTTCATAAATATACCATTTTTTTCAACACAAAAGAACCCATATGATTCACTTATAAACTACCACACAAGTTCATAAACGAAAATCCCAGTTTTAGGAAAACACCAAACCATAACCAGGTAAATCACAACACTTCACACACAAAATACAAAAAATATTTCAAATAAATTTAACAAAACAGTTCTATGGGAAAAACCCCACACAAAAATCCAATTTCACCCAAAAAGAACAAGTAGAAATTTATAAACACCTAAGGCATTGTACAAAATGCATAAACCGAGTTTCATGTAAAACCCTTTCTTTTAAAACAACAAACGACTTTAGAAAACCACAAAAAGCTTTAAAGAGGTACCATGGAGATGTGTAGAATGAATATACATTAATGAAAACATCAAGCATTAAGGAAAAGAAATGGAAAATAAATGCATGGATTTTCCTACCTTAAAGAGGAACTGGGTCATACCGAACACTTTCGAACTTGTCAAAAAAGTCGATGACCACGCATAACTGGCCCACACTCAGACACACATACTTATTTATATACACATATATCCATAATCCAATGCACGTATTCCACACGCCATGTGGGAATATGTACTTGGAGGACATATATATATTTATTATATATGCATACCATAATTATATACGTGCACGCCCTCTACCATTGAAAAAATATTCACTATAACAACAAAAGATACCCAAAATTAAGAGGGAAAATTCCAACGTATGAACAAAAATGTACCAGCGAGTCACATAAACCAAATGAAAAAGTCATAAAATACAACCAAATGCTACAAAAAGGGTTATATCCAAAACACACACTGATCCATTTTAGAAACAGATTAATCTTTTTCAAACAGCATACAAATCACACCATAAAAATCACTATTTCATCACATAGAGCCTGAATTAAAACCCAGCCATTCAACAAAATAATTATAAGGGAAAACAACACACAAACCATCCATATTCACTATTAAAGGCCAATTAACATTTAACCACACACAATTAGAATAAAAAACATAAGCATAAACTAGAAAATAATTCATAAGATATTTTTGAAAAATTATTCTATCATAAAAACATGATAATAAGTTAAAATAAGCCAATACAGTGGTGAAAATATTTCCAAAAGAACAATTAGATACATAAAATATTATATAGATTAAATTCAAATGGGAAGATATAGAAATATCTACCTCGGAGGCGTGTGAACACAACAAATCATCAATGGTAGGAAGAATACAAACTGAGGAACAATCTGCATCACATAGCATCCAAGAAAATGAAACTGAACACAGCCCTAACTATTAGGGATTAGAATAATAGGAAAAAAACTACAATTAAAGCCCTTAAAAATGAAGGATGCTTACCATAGGGGGAAGAGGGGAGGTTGTCGACTTGCAACATGTCAAGGGAGTAGGGATGAGTGTAGGGATTGGGTATGGGCCAACTGAGGGTGTTGTTCGGCGCTGGCTGGAGTGGGCGAGTAGGGGGGGAGGTCTGTTGGCTGGACAACACAAGGGAGTAGAAGGCTGCAGCGGGTGTGATCGGATGGCATAGGGAAGGAGGATTGATAGAGGGTGCGGCCAGTGTTGGAGGGAGTGATCGACGTTAGTGTGAAGGTGTGGTGGGGGTGGCCTACTCTGCGCCTCGCACAAGATCCGAGAGAAAGCTGGGGCGAGGGATGGGGGGCTCCACTGGGTTGAATATTTTTTTCATCTTATAATAAAGATAATATTAAATCAAAGGAAAATAATATTAATAACCATATCATTATTATTATTCTAAAAAATTTATTTATTTATTTCATTTCATTTAACCAATTATTATTTTATTTTATTTTAAATGAAATAGTATTATTTATTCCAAAAACAAGGTAACCTTGTGATCCACGCATGACTAGATATAGCTAAACACACGGTTGAGTTATCCATGCTCAAACCACGTCACCTGACACTACCCTCTTACAATGTTGAGCCACGCGCTCATCACATGACTTAAAAAAATGCGCAAGTCGCATGCCATAACCCAATGCACTTGGGCATCCATGGAGGCAAACCACACAAATGTGGAAAGAGCTTAAAAATTTTTAAAACTCAACCTTCTTGCTATCGAAAATCAAAATAAAAATTAAAACTATTAAAAATAATAAATCAACCATGTCTGGATGTGACAATTATCCCCACCACAGAAACCTTATGCTACCAAAAAATCACTAATCCCAAAGATATCCCAGAATTGAATCCATTTCCAAACATAGCCAAAATAATCAAGGAGTTTCAGGGTGAACAATTACAATCCATGTCACACCTGACCCACCCAGATGAAACCACAGTCAATACAAGGGAAGAACTCGGGGGGTTCTTCCCACCACAATGACTAAAACCATACAAGGCAAACCGATATACCGAGACACTAGGATTGAGGAATCCTCCACAAAATTGAAACACAATAGAGGAAAAACCCACAAAGAGGCGCCTGAAATAAGAAATGGCTCAAAAATAGCCCCCATTAATTTCACATAACCAAACATCTCCCTAATAAGAACAACTGAGACCAAATTCAAAAGTAGAAGAAGTATGTTTATTCATGGGAATAACACCTCTTCAAGGAATCTGAGTGACCTAGAAACCACAGTAAGAGCATATAATACTACATGGATTGTGGTAGAACATTCTCGTTACACCACTCTAACAAGGATGATCTTACGACAATGACAAGAATAGAATAAGTAAACGTTGGATATTTCTCTCCCCAAATATGAAAACATGATCCGAACCGAAGTTCCACACATCCTCGGTAACTTCTGACTATGTGCGAGCTTCACCCAGAGACCAATGGTTGGGGCCCTGATGGCTGAAGCATCTCCTTCCCCACATTCATGAATTCACAAACTCCAGTCCCAAACTCCTTCCTCATCCTACCTATGATTCAAATGACTAAAATAGTGGAATGTTTTCAAAGGGATGCAAGATGAAGGCATAAAATGCCCGAAATGGCCACATTGGTGGTACGCAAGAGGATGGTTCGACAAGTTGGAGGGGTATGAACTGGCGAAGATGGTTTCTTGTAGACAGGATCCTCTGGAACACACTTCTTTCCAGAAAGGGAACCTTCACAAAAGTCAACCACCATTAATCACACACAAAACTCTTATGACGATGAGACATCTCATCTTAAATAGTCTAGAACTAAACCCTTAAATAAATTTGGGATGGTAAGAACCTTAACTACCTTGGGAGTTCACAAAAACGTGATTGCACGCCATCTTTTTAAACTTTACAACAGCCTCCAATAGACTTCAATTACCTCAATACGTAGGCCACACACAAAAAGAACTGGGAACTAGGCACAACTCATTAACAACTTTTGGAAGCTTTCTAGACTGCATACACATAACAACAGGAAAAACACCCTCAAAACTGGTCATTAAGCCAAAAATCAATCAAAGAAACAACACAAGCTCAGGAAAACAGGCCCATAAAACAAAAATATACAAACATAAGAAAAAATCACTTTTTCAAAAAAATTATTTCTTTATAATTTTAAGACTCACGTATGGCTCCTTATGAACTGTCACATGTGTGTTCATTCAATATCACTCACATAATCTGCCCAAAAAGTACCCCAATTCACTCTTCTTACATAACCACACACATGTGACCCTCCATAAGGAGTTCCAGGGTTCAAACACTTCTTTTCCTTTCTAATTCCAAACACATACCAAGTATTTCCAAACCTTTATGCGTTCTATTTAAAAAAACCCACTTTACTAATTTCCCAAAAAAATTTGGTAGAAACCCCTTTATTTTTTTCATTTTGAAATAACATTCATCATTAACACACATTCACATCAACTGAGTTCAAAATGAAACATAACAAACTATAAACCATCAGAATGAAGAACTAGTGTGTGTGCCTAACCCGACGACAAGGTGGTGAGACATTCCCCAAGTAATGCATAACACTAAGAGGACCTTAAACTAGGCACTTGGAATCCACATGGATCACCACCCCATGTGAGGCCGAAATATGAACCATTTCTCCCCAATTTTCATCCCTCAATCGAAAACAACCAAAGAAAATAGACTCAAATCCCAGACTACCCCTAGTAACTTAGGTCTCGTCGTGAGCAGTGGTGATCAGCCATAGACCTGTAACCTACCTCTTGAGCCCTGACAGTCCTAATCTATTTCTACCGGACTCCCCAAATAAAAAGGACCTCCTTTGATACCATTTTGTCACATACCAACCCAGGTCAACCCAGAACCAGTCACCCGAGCTGGCCTGTGACATGGCCCGAAAAGCATCCCTGATCCCCACGGGCTGGCAACTAGTGTCGGGTATCAAAACTAAATAGGTGGGAATGATTTGGCCCATAAAAGAAAGGAGAATAAATTAATTAAAAAAAATAGAAAACTAGAAGTGGCATGAAATCAAAACTGCACATACCTCCATGTGACCTCTTGGTCACCTCAAACAACTAACAACCTGCCTCGCATGGGCCGACAAAATTGGAACCTGAACCAAAGAGCTGGACCGGTATCTGACAATATAGGATAGTCACGAGAATTAAAATGATCAGTAGGGATGACAAAAATGAACAAAAGAATCAATGAATTTTTCAATTCAAAAATAGTCTAATAATACTAGTTTGAACTACAATTAAAAAAAATAAGGTTTTCATATTTACACTGTATTTTGAAAACAAACAATCACAATTCCATTACCCTTATAATTCAAAAACAAGGTAAATAAAACAAAATAGGGGATCACACAAACTTTTCCAATATAGATACTTTTAATTCCATTTTAAAACCAACCGTACACACAAAACGTTTCTACGAAAACACAAAAACTAAGTTAAAGGGAATGATTCCACACACAGTAAGGGGAATGGAACTAATAGTGCTCGTAACAAGGGATCATGGAAAACCTAGGAACTCATAAGAAGAACAGAACATACTTGACATGTGACTCTTTCTGAAGGCATGCCTACTCCGATGAGGTCATAATTCCCTAATGCCTGACCATCACTCTACTTGGCCTGGTGGAGGGTCCCAATACCATAACAACAATAATAATAAAAACATCACTCTGATTTGGCCACTACCTAGTGCATAATCTAAACTAGTGCAGTAACAGTTCTCAGTAAACCCCCTTGTTCTGCTATGTTTCCATGCTTTGTTCATAAAAGGTGTTCCACATATTCAAATAAGAAGCAATATATATGTAATAATGTACACAACACAATATGACACCACCCCAACCACCTCAAAGATAGTCATATGGCTTAAAATAAATATTCTCAAAAGGAGGCCCATACTGAGGACACCCCTTTCACATGATCTACAGGCGAGGTAAGGGGCCTAATCAAGGAGGGTTTTCCAAAAAAACAGTCTCAAAGACGCCAAATAGGCCTCATACAATTGAAAAATATGAAACATTTTTAAATAACCAATATAAAATACCAAACGATTCTTTATCTTCACAACGCTCATCCTTTTATCAAAACATTTACAAACCAATTCAAAAATAACAACAAATACCATCTGTATACCAAAGTGTCCAAACTGTCCCTTAAATCAAACATTAAAAAAAACATGACCAATTTCACTTTTAGTCATGTTAAAACAACAACACCTAAGAAGGATCCAAATGGGCTTTGGATTTCACTTTCACCAAAATCCTAGGAAGACAAGAAATCGTAAAGATTACTCTCATATTAAAAGAAAAATTGTGACATGATCACTTGATGCGTCTAGGAAAGAAGTGATCGTACCTGTTCAAGAAACACCATTGGTTGATAAACCAAAGGATGAGACTTTGCAACAATGTTCAGAAGGAGAACCCCAAGACTGGGATACATACATGGAATTAAAAAAGGAAATTTCTTATAAAAAACTCCATGAATGAGAAATTACTGCAGAGAAATACCATAGCGTTAAGCGATATATCTTCAATCATAGAATGAAGATGTCCATGCACACTCCTTGATCACTTTTTTCTCCTGTTCATGTTCTGCTCATTTGTTTCTACTATAGACTTCTCTATCTAGCATTGATTGTTGATGTTTCTGGTCCCTATTGATCCGAACTGGATGATGATTTTCAATGAGGGGATTTTTGGATCTTGATGACATTTTAATGGTTATCTACTCCTGATTATTATGATCAGTCTTCTTTTGTTTGCCTTTACATTTCTATTGATCTTTCTGGGTTTTTGGGTCTGCTCTGAGATGCTCTAGCCGACTATTTTGAATCTTGTTAGATGTTGCATTGTTCTAACTGGATTCTGTTTGGATGATTAGATTTTCCTTCACAGGTATTAGTTGGACTACATTTCTTTTGAACAACTCTGATTTTTTATCTATTTATCTGCTCTGTTCTAATGGGTTTACTTCCTATTTTATCTTGGTTTCTGCCACATTTATGGCTGCTCTGCTTGTTGAAAAACATGTTTTGTGATGGCTGGATATTGTTATAGATCATGGTGCTCTGATGGAATTTTTTATCAGTTTTATGCAGATGAGATTGGACTGTTGTGATGAGATTTTGAAGATGAAGACTTCGTCTATCTTCACACCGATTATAAGAACCCTGATCTTCGTTTTAGGTATGCCTTTCCTTTTTCTAGAGTTTTATTATAAAAATGGAGTTTCTGGAAAATATTGAAGTACACATTGTGTACTTCCTGAGTACACAACGTGTAATCTTCTCCGGCTCGAAGCTGTCTACTGGTCGTGTCCGGGCCACACACACGGTGTGTAGGGGTGACGTGGATGCCGATTTTGGCGGAGTACAGAAAAACTAGTACACGTCCTGTACTCTAAAATTACACGCCATGTACTTTTTTTTCACTAAACGCACCGGGGCTGCGCCTGATGGACAGAACACACCCCTTCTTCAGGTTCTTCATCTGAGAGCGACCCGTATGGCCGAATCTTCCCCGCATCCCCGAGCCTCCATCCATTCTTCGATTGGAGTTCTGTCAATTGTGTTGGAAGAATAGTAGTGAGTTCTTCCTTCTTCTTGAGCCATGTTTCTTAATTCCTCTTCTTTCTCTTGTTATCGTGGGTCGAACATTTTGGGATTTTTCTCAGATCTACGAAATTCAGGGGAGAATCAGTCATCGTGGTTCATGTATGTCAATCTCCTAGGATCTAGTTAAGAGGTTTGTGCCTTTTGTAGAATGTCTTTGAGTTTTTTGTGCAAATTTTACGAATACCCTTGAACGGGGTATTGAGTGTTCCGGGTTTTCCCCTGTTAAATTGGCTGCTTTTATTTATTTCTAGAGTAGATGTTTTTGCCTGTGAATATGGTAGTTTTACTGTACTCTAGATGATTTCTATGCTTGTTCTTGCTGTTCGGCATTTTTCCAGTTTCCATTCCTAGATGTAGGATAGTGGAACTCTTTCTTTGTTATGTTGTTGAGCCTTAGAATGATAGCCAAGTAGTTCTTGAGGTTTACATGAATGATACACGCACTATTCATGTTTATTTTTACACAGGGCTGTTAGAACATTGTGTAGTGGGCCATAGAGAGAATGGACAGAAGGGCTTCTCCAAAGTGTCCTTAATTACGATGCGAGGCCACAGGGGGAATTGATGTTGACTGCTTCCTCAGAGATTCTGTAGATCCTAGACACTGGCCACATGGGGAATTGTCATTGAGTGCATCCTCAGAGAGCCTTTAGCATGATATGAGATTATATGGGGAATTGATGGTAAGTGCTTCCCTAGAGAGTCTATTCTTTAGTTGAACCAAAGGGGTAAGATTTTTTGTGCTTCCAAGAGGGTAGATAGTACTTGTAGGTGGAACCGTAGGGGTTAGGCTATGAAAACTAGCCAGAAGTTACCATTTATTCTGTTTTCTTCAGTGGTTGTTCCTTTTGTAATTTATATGTAGAAATGTGGTTTGTAGCTTCTTGTGTTTTCCTATTTACTACTTCTTGTTTTATTAATGTTGTGTATTCACTGACTGTTAGGCACAGATCGTTGGGTGATTAACAACTAGGATTGTATCTCACACCCTGTTTGGGCCATTTTTTTGGGCCCAATTAGACTTTTTTGTTGCAGGAATAGATAAGGGAAAGCGCCCTTCTACTTTAGGTACCAGATTTTCTGTGGAGCTGGAGAGAAGGGGACCAAGCTATGGCTTTCGATGCTGAGGATTTTACATTGTTTTTATTTTACACTCTGTTTTAAGTTGTATTTCAGCACGTTGGTTTCTTTACTACTTTCCATAGACATATTTACTGGGTTGCATAATTATTATTTATACATTACTTCCGCTATTCAGTTCAGTTATTGTATAATGTTTATTGTTTCCGCTATTGCGTTTGGTTATTCTTCTATTGTCTAATTTACCGAATGAGGGCATTGTTTCCCCACCGACTCACCAAGGCACTCGCTTCTAGTCAGTAGCCTTTGGAATTTGGGTAAACGCACTTGAGGTCATGTGACCGACCGGGTACGGGGTGCCTCTGGGGGGCTTCCAGAACCGGGACGTTACAAAGTGGTATCAGAGGGTTCTTTTCTCTTACATTACTAGTTAGAGACTTTATCCAAGGATATGATGGATTCGGTAATTGGTATTGAGTTTTGCTCAGTAGTAGCTAAACCGTGTACGGGGAAAATCCATACTACCTCGTTAATTGCAGTTTCTGGTTTTGAGATTTTACAGTTGATATGATTTCACCTAGAGTGATTCACATGCTTTGTGTTGTTATTTTCTTGACGATTATGGATCTATTTTTGTCGAAACCCGATGAGATGAGGGTACACCATCTTATGAATCATATAGGCACTTGTAGAAATCACATGCCATGCATTATTTCCATGCCATCTAGGTTGCATTACTGATTGCATGCTGTTGTGATAGACTTTGTGTAGAATATGCATGCTGTAGTGATAGATGCTTGATAGAATCTTTGTTGCCTTGTTAGAGGATTGTTTGTATTCCACCTTGCTAAAATGAATGCCAATTATTTATTCTTGAGTTGTTATAGTTCCTCTTGAATCGTAAATCGGTGGGTCATGATCCTATTTTCTCTTGACTATGACTGTTGGAGATGCCAAGCTTTGATTCGCGGGGAGTATGGGCCCTCACAGATCGGAATTTGGCACCTCTTTGCCTTTCTTTTAGTGTTTCTGGGATTCTTTATAGTTTCTAAGATACTGCCCATAAAAACCCATAATAAACGATGTATACTTTTTGGATATATGCCATGTAGTTTTCAGGCCGTTTCACTGACCGTGTGAGCAGAAACACGGTGTTATGAAAGTAACTTCAGGAACACACCATGTACGGTTGGTACACTCCATGTAGTTCGAAGTCGTGTACCCGGCCGTGTCACTAACAACACGGGTTGGAGAAGCTCGAGTATAACACAACGTGTTGTAAATAAAGACGTCGTATAGTCCTTTCCAGGTACCCGGCCATGTCACGAAGAACACATGCCAGTGTTACCTTCTCTTAGACACAACGTGTTGCTTTCGAAACACACCGTGTAGTCTTGTTCAGGTACCCGACCATGTCACGAACAAAAAGGGGTGGTGTCACCTTCACCTATACACCT
The DNA here is from genome assembly GCA_963277665.1 of Viscum album. NCBI lineage: Eukaryota > Viridiplantae > Streptophyta > Magnoliopsida > Santalales > Viscaceae > Viscum > Viscum album. The sequence goes on from OY728139.1 coordinate 510,329,808, forward strand.
CATTTTTTTCATAACATGTCATGTATGGTTCAGAAATGTAGACGACTGTGTGTTTAACATCACGGGCTGCCGAAGCCTTGTCTAGTATACGCCGTGTTTGTTCAGATCATGTCGTGTAGTCTTCGTTTAAGAAGACCATGTGGGTTAGCACTGCAAGGAGACTTGGGCAGGGGACTAGAGTACAGGTACATTCCATGTGTGTAGACAACATGTCGTGTAGTCTACGGTTTTACATGACCATGGGTGGTAGAATCTCACGCCCATGTATATGGTTTAAGTGAACAAGCAGTGTAGTTTTTATACACACCATGTAGTCGTGTTTTGTAAAACATAACTGTTTTCATCTTCTATTTCCGTTTTGTACCTTATGTTATATTCTTTGTTAATCCTGATCTAAGGAGTGATTTTGATCTTTCAGATTTATGCCTCTAAGACGTCCTCAGGTTGTACGTCTGTCATCAGGTAGTGATCAGACGCCAGATATAGCTGATCAGGGACTTCCTGCTGATCCTCCAGTCGGGCTAGCCTTGGCATCGGCTGTCATACCAGTTGCAGGCACTGATTCACAGTTCAGAGAAGGTTTTATGAGGATGATGCAGAACTTTCGGGGAGTGCCACCTCCTTCCACGACTATGGAAGACTTGATGCGGGTTTTCCAGCACCAGCATCCTCCTACTTTCTTAGGGGAAGGAGGACCACAGGCTGCAGAGTCATAGCTGGAAGCCATGCTGACTATATTTGAGCATCTGGAGACGCCTACAGAGAGGTGGGTCAAGCTCTCTACCTACATGCTATGAGACTCCCCCAAAAGGTTGTGGGACGTCATCTCATAGGCGGGTCATCCGCAGTTTATGTCTTGGTAGGAGTTCCATCACCTGTTTTATGTCTACTTCTACCCGGAGACCCTGAGGGCCGATCGAGCCCAGACGTTTATGAGCCTAGAGTAGGATACTCTTTTAGTTATGGAGTACTCCTCTCGTTTCACCGAGATGCAGCATTTCAAATCCATCCCGGATGGAAGTGCAGTGTTCTTAGCAGGGATGTTTGAAGATAGTCTCAGGTGGGAGATCTACTCATAGGTGAATCTCTTCCAGTTGACTTTCATATCTTCCATCTTCTACCAGGCACTGATTGTGGAGCGCAATATGAGATACACCAGAGCTGCGAGCCAGGGCGATTCTGCTTCCGGAGGTAGTGTTCCACCAGTTGACAGTAGGAAGCGCCGTAGGGAGCCTATGCGTGGTGATCCGAGGAGGCGAGATACGTCTTCTGGTAGCCAGGTAGTATGCTACCAGTGTGGAAGGGTTGGGAACACAAGGCCGCAGTGCGAGAGAGACCCAGTAGAGTGCGGGTATTGTGGCATGATGGGTCACCTTTAGCATTTCTGCAAGGTTTTCTCACCAGTAGCTGGAGACAGGGGTTCATCCTTGACTCGACATTCAGAAGCAGCACCACCAATTTATCACCAGTCGGGGAACTAGAGTTCTTCTGGCCGTTCGGGCCGAGGTGGAGGTCGAGGTCATGGTAGTTAGTCACGGGTCCTTCATCACCAGTAGGGAGGTTCAGCTCAGAGTGGTCAGGCAGGGTCACAGGGCCCCGGGGCATGCCAGGCTTTTGTGGTGGAGCAGACCTAACAGAAGCCGGATCCTGCAACTTCTACTGTTCGAGGTATGATCTTAGTAGCCTGAGTTTTATCTTGAACTCTTTTTGATACTGGTAATAAACATAGCATTATCTCTATTGCTGTTGTGGAGAGGCTTGGGCTCTGTGTCTTTTCTTCTGTTGACTTTTTGACACTAGAAACACCTTTGGGGATGAGGACATCTAGTGTACGTCTGTGTCGAGAGTTCCCTCTCGAGGTTGCGGGATATCGTTTCTCGTGGGATCTCTACGTCCTAGAGATGACAGGCTATGATGTCATTCTCAGAATGTACTGGCTAGTTCCCTTCCAGGCAGTCATCAATTGTTACCACCACAGGGTCAGTTTCATCTCACTAGAGGGTGAATCCTTTATTTATAGAGGCGAATTGGACGTTCGGTTGAGTCGAGCGAGACTCAAGCACCTTGGGCTTGGAGGGTTGACGACCCATATTGTTAGTATTTATCTAGATGATCAGGGGAATACAATGTTGGAATTTCCTCTAGTGGTGGATCGCTTCAAGGATGTCTTTCTCGAGGAATTTTCAGGTTTGCCTCCGGAGCGTGAGGTAGATTTCTCAATTGAGCTCGTGCCAAGAGCGGCACTGGTGTCCATTCCTCCCTATAGGATGGCCACACTTGAGTTGAAGGATCTCATGAAACAGTTGGAGGAGTTACAAGTGAAGGGTTTCATCATACCAAGTACTTCTCCTTAGGGTTCGCTTGTCCTGTTTGCGAAGAACGCAGACGGTACCCTTCGGCTTTGTGTGGATTATTGGAAGCTGAACAAGTTGATAGTCAAGAACCGACATCCCTTGCCGAGGATTGACGAACTCTTTTATCAGCTTCAAGGAGCCCGGGTGTTGTAGAAGATAGACTTGAGGTAGAATTATCATCAGTTGCACACTAGACACTCAGATATACCTCTGACAGCCTTCAGGAGCAGGTATGGTCTATACGAGTATACAGTCAAGCCATTCGGTCTCACGAACGCGCCTGCAGTTTTCCTGGCTCTAATAAACCGAGTGTTCCATCCTTACATGGACTCCTTTGTCATGGTCTTCATGGATGATATGTTGGTGTACTCTCAAACTAGACATGACCATGCCACACATCTTGATATCGTTCTGAGTTCACTGAGAGAGCATTAGATTTATGTTAAACTCTCGAAATTCCACTTTTGGATGGATCCAATTCACTTCCTGGGTCACATCATCTCAGAATCTAGAGTATCAGTGGACCCAGAGAAAGTGAGAGCTGTAGTTTCCTAGGAGCAGCCGAAGATCATTTTTGAGGTACGGAGTTTCCTAGGGCTAGCTAGATAATACAGACACTTCATTCAAGAAGTTATCGTCTAGAGGCACCCTTGACAAGTCTGACAAAGAAGGGGGCGTCATTTTTATGGTCATATTATTTTGAGTCAGCATTTCAAGAGCTGAAAGGGAGGTTGACGTTAGCACCGATACTAGTCTTTCCAGAGCCTGGAATGAGTTACACAGTCTATTGTGATGCATCAGGTATTGGGCTAGGAGCTGTGCTTATGTAGGGAGACGGAGTCGTTGCGTACGGGTCTTGGCAGTTGAGTCCACATGAGAGGAACTACCAGACGCATGATCTAGAGTTGCCAGCTGTTGTTCATGCCTTACGCTGTTGGAGACACTATATTCTGGGAGAGAACTTTGTGGTCTTCACCAACCACAAGAGTCTCAAGTATATCTTCACTCAGTATGATCTGAATCTGATGCAGCATAGATGGGTCGAGTATCATCAGTCTTTTGATTTCGAGCATGCCTATACGCTGGGAAAGGGAAACGCAGTGGCAGATGTGTTGAGTAGGAGAACTCAGATTCAGGAAGTTGAGGAGGACAACAGTGAGTGGCAGCTTATGGCTCTATTCTCTGAGATGCATCTAGAGGTGCACGACAGACAGGGACATACTTTCCTATCTTTTGTGACTATTAACTCTACACTACTTTATCAGGTACGGATGAGGTAGGTATCAGACTTAGAAAGCTCAGTCCCACAGGGGAGCGTGTCAGGAGAGGACCCTCTTCCTGGATGGACAATGGGAAAGGATGATATCTTGCATTTCCAAGGATGTGTATGGGTTCCAACAGACATACGCGAGGAGGTGATGTGGGATATTCATTCCTCAGTTTGGGCAGTTCATCCTTGCATCACCAAAATGTATCAGGATCTTCATCGCCAGTACTGGTGGCCAGGTATGAAGAAATATGTTGTTGTCTTTGTCATGAGATGTTCTACTTTTTAGTAGGTGAAGGCAGTACATCAGTGACCAGAAGGACTTTTACAGCACTTACCCATCTCGGAGTGTAAGTGGAACGATGTTGTGATGGACTTCGTGACTGGGTTGCCGAGGTCAACTTGGGGGAATGATGTTGATTGGGTTGTCGTCGACAGGCTCATCAAGGTTCCTCACTTATTTCCAATCAAGGATACCTTCAGTGTCAATGACTTGAGATGACTTTACATCAGAGAGATGTTACGTCTACATGGAGTCCCACAATCCATTGTTTTAGACAGGGATGCGTGATTTACCTCTTGGTTCTATCAAGGACTGTAGAATATTTTGGGTATGAAGGTACTTTTGAGTATAACATACCATCCCAAGACTGATGGCCAATCCAAGCGTATGATCCAGGTTCTTGAGGATATGCTCCGAGCATGCATCCTAGACTTTGGAGGTTCTTGGGAGAAGCATATTCCTCTGGTAGAGTTCACCAACAAAAACAGTTTCCAGGTGACCATTACGATGGAACCATACTAGGATTTATACAGTAGGCCATTCCAATCACCCTTATGCTGGCCGGAGGTCAGAGAGGCAGCTTTGATGGGACCTCATCTTGTTCAGGAGACCTCAGAGCAGATAGATTTTATTTAGAGGCGGATGACTACAGCACAGTCTCGGCAGAAGTCTTATGCTGATTAGCGGAGACGACCTCTAGAGTTCGAGGTCAGGGATTAGGTTTTCCAACGTGTCACTCCGTGTTTGGGACACTAGAGGAATCATAGATAGGGCAAGATTTCTCTGTGGTACATTGGGCCATTTGTGGTGTTGGGGAGAGTTGGTCCGGTTGCTTATCAGCTACAATTACCTTAGAGGTACCAAGCCATGCACGATGCCTTCCAAGTCTCTCAGCTCCGACATTAATTTTCAGACCCGTCTCATGTCTTTCAGCCCGACGAAGTTGAGCTGGAAGTAGATGTGTCATTCGAGGAGCATCCTATCCGGATTGTTAATCGTAGTACGAAGGTTCTCCGTGGGCAGTCTGTTCCTCTAGTATGGGTGTTGTGGCAGCACGGGCGAGTACTGGATGAGATCTGGGAGAGGGAGGCCGATGTACGATCGCAGTGGCCAGAGCTATTCAGGGTTTCTTCTTCTACACATTGCTAGGGATATTTGGGGATGAATTTCTGTAAGGGGGGAAGTTTGTAAGAACCCGAATCTTCGTTTCAGGTATGCATTTCCTTTTTCTGGAGTTTTTAATAAAAATTGAGTTTCTAGAAAATTTTGAAGTACATGACGTGTACTTCTGGAGTACACGCCGTGTACTCTTCTCCAGATCGAAGCCGTGTGCTGGCCATGTCCGAACCACACACACGGTGTGTAGGGGTGACGTGGAGGCCAATTTTGGTGGAGTATAGAAAAACCTAGTACACTCCATGTACTCTAAAAGTACACACCATGTAATTTTCTTTCACTAAATGAACCGTGGTCGCGCCTGATAGATAGAACACACCCTTTCTCCATGATCTTCATCTAAGAGCGACTTGTACGACCGGATCTTCCCCGCATCCCCGATCCTCCGTCCATTTTCCGATTCGAGTTCTGTTGATTGCATTAGAAGTGAAGTGGTGAGTTATTCCTTCTTCTTGAGCCTTGTTTTCCAATTCCTCCTCTTTCTCTTTTTATCATGGGTTGAACATTTTGGTCATTTTCTCAGATCTACGACGTTTGGGGGAGAATCAGTCATTGTGGTTCAAGTATATCGATCTCCTAGTATTGTGGTAGGTGGTTTGTGCATTTCTGTAGAAAGTATTTGATTTTTTTGTGCAAATTCCACCAATACCCTTGAATGGGGTATTGCAGGTTCCTGTTTTTTCCCTGTTAAATTTCCAAATTTTCTTGATTGATAGAGTAGATGTTTTTGGCTATAAATATCATAGTTTTACTGTACTCTAGATGTTTTCTATGCTTGTTCTTCATGTTCGGCATTTTTTCAGTTTCCATGCCTAGATGTATGATAGTGGAACTATTGCTTTGTTATAATGTCAAGCCTTAGAATGATAGTGAAGTAGTTCTTGAGGTTTTCTTGGAAGATACACGCGCGCTATTAATGTTTATTTTTACACAGGGCTGTGAGAACCTAGTGTAGAGGGCCATTTGAAGAATGGATAGAAGGGCTTCTCTAGAGTGTCCATAATTACGATGCGAGACCACAGGGGGCATTGACATTTAGTGCTTCTTTAGAGATTCTTTAGATCCTCGACGTGGGCCACAGGTGGAATTTACATTGAGTGCTTCCTCAGAGAGCCTTTAGCACGATACGAGACTATAGGGGGAATTGACAGTGAGTGCTTCCCCGGAGAGTCTATTATTTAGCTGAACCAGAGGATTGAGATTGTGTGTGCTTCCCAGAGGGTAGCTAGTACATGTAGGTTGAACATTAGGGGTTAGGCTGTGAGAACTACCTAGAGGTTACCTTTTGTTCTGTTTTCTTTAGTGGATATTCCTTGTGTACTTTATATGTTGAACCGTGGTTTGTAGCTGCTTGTGTTTTCCTGTTTACTACATACTGTTTTATTACTGTCGTGCATTCACTGACTGTTATGCCCAGAACTTTGGGTGATTTTCTTCTAGGATTGCATCTCACACCCGGTTTGGGCCATGTTTTTGGACCCAAGTAGACTTTGGTGTTGTAGGAAATGATAAGGGAAAGCGCCCTTCTACTTCAGGTACCTGATTTGCTGTAGAGCTGGAGAGCAGGGGACCAAGCTACGGCTTACGATGATGAGGAGTTTACATTGTTTTTCTTTTGCACTATGTTTTCAGTTGTATTTCAGCACGTTGGTTTGTTTTCTACTTTCCATAGACGTATGTACCAGGTTGCATCATTATTATTTATACATTACTTATGCGGTTCATTTCAGTTGTTGTATGTTGTTTATTGTTTCCGCTATTGTGTTTGGTTGTTCTTCTGTTTTCTACTTTCACGAAGGAGGGCATAGTTTCCCCACCAAATCACCAAGGCCCTCGCTACTAGTCAGCAGCCTCTGGTGTTTAGGGAAATGTGCGTGATGTCATGTGACTAACCGGGTATGGGGCGCCTCTGGGTGGCTTCCAGAACTGGGACGTTACACCGGTATATTTTGCATATAGTATCTCCTGGACTGCAAAGGCGCAGTTTACTCTTATTTTGCAATGGATCTCATGATGGCTGCATGAGTCCTCTGGTTATTGTGTGAGCTGTTTCTGTTTTATCAGCATGTATCTTTCTTTTTTTGATTGTGTTGGTGTAAGTTATTTACAACTTGTGCAAAAATAGTATATCCTTTTTTATTTAATAAATTCTTTGGGAGGCATGTATCGGGTGACGAATTCATGTCACCATTTACCCAAAAAAAATGTTTCCAAGGCCAACCAAGACAAACTAAGAGGAGCACTATAAAACCAACCAAAACATTTGAAACCAAATTTCATAAATACACTATTTTTTCAACCCTAAAACAACCATATCACTCACTTATGAAATATAACACAAGTTCATAAACCAATTGCACATTTTTAGACAAACACCAAACCATAACAAGGGAAATCACCACATTTCACGCACAAAATCCAAAACATGATTCAAAACAATTTTACAAAACATTTATATGGGAAAACCCCAACCAAACATCCAATTTCACCCAAAAAGAAAAAGTGGCAATTTACAAACCCCTAAGGCATCATACACAAGGCATAAACCAATTTTCATGTAAAACCCTATCTTTTACTACACCAAACAAAATTAGAACACCAATACATACTTTAAAGAGGTAACATGGAGATGCGTAGAAAGATAATAAATTAACAAAAACATCAAAAATTAAGGATAATAAATGGAATTAAATGCATGGATTTCCCTACCTCAAATAGGAACCGGGTCATGCCGAACACTTTGGAACTTGTCGAAAAAGAGATGATCACTCATAACTAGCCCACACTCACATGAAAATACCTATATATATACTCAAATATCCATAATCCAATGCACATATTCCTCGTGCCATGAGGGAATAAATGCTTGGAAGATATATATATATATATATATATTATAACTTATGTACATGTGTGAACGCCCTCTACCGTTGACTAAAAATTAACTTTAACAAGAAAAGTTGCCCAAAATTATGATGGAAAAGACCAACTTAGGACTAAAAAGTACCATGGAGTCACATAAAACAAAAGAAAAAGTAATAAAACAAAACCAAATAACCAAAAAGAGTTATTTACAAAACACGCCCTGTGCCATTTTAGAAACCGATAAATCATTTTCAAACAACTTACAAATCACACCTTACAAATCACTATTGCTTAAAAAAGATCCCAAATTAAAACCCAAATATTTTATACAATAATTATAAGGGAAAACAACACACAAATCATCCAACTTAACTTTTAAAGACAATTAACATTTAACCACACATAATTATCCTAAAAAACATAAGCATAAACAAAAAAATACTTCAAAAGCTATTTTTGGAAAATTATTCTATCGCAGAAATACCTTTATAAGTTAACCAAAGCCATTATAGTGGTGAGGATCATGCCAAAAAAAATAATTAGATCCTCCAAACAGTATATGGATTAGATTGGAATGGGAAGAGATGGAAACATCTACCTTGGAGTCATGCGAACGCAATGAAACTTCAATGGTAGGAAGAAAACAAACTTGGGAACAATCTGCATCACCTAGCATCAAAGAAAATAGAACAGAACACAACCCTGACTATTAGGTCTTGGAATATTAGGAAAAAACTAAAATTAAGGACCCTAAAAATAGAGGATTCTTACAGGAGGGGGGAAGAGAGGAGGTTGTCAACTTGTTGCAGGTCAAGAGAGCAGGGATGAATGTAGGGCATGGGCAAGGGCTGACCGAGGGTACTGTTTGGCACTGGCCGGAGCTGGAGAGTTGGGGGTGAAAAGGTAGGTTGTTCGGGCAATGCAAAGGAGTAGGAGGCTGCAATGAGTGTGAACAGACAACACAGGGAAGGAGGAGCCACAGTGGGTGCGACTGACGCAGGAGGGAGCAGCCGTTATCAGCGTGAAGGTGCAGTAGTTGTGGCCCACTCCATGCCTCGCACGAGAACCGAGAGAATGGGGGGAACCACTGAGTAAAATAGGGTTTTTATATTATAATAAAAATAATATTAAAACCAAGGATAAAAATAAAAATAATAATAATAATAATAATAACAATAATATCGTTATTATTATCATAAAAAATTTATTTATTTATTTAATTTTATTTAACCCATTCTTATTTTATTTTATTTTAAATGCAATAGTATTATTTATTCTAAAAACTAGGTAACCCCAATATCCACACACGATTACTTGCAGCCAGATGCACGGTTGAGTAAGTCGTGATAACCCGTGTCACCCAGCATTGCCCACTTACAATTCTGAGCCACACACTCATCAAACGACTTAAAAACAACACGCACAAGTCGTGCGCCACAACCCAATGCACTTGGGAATCCATGTGGGCAGACCGCACAACACTGAAAGGAGCTTCCAAAATTTTAAAACACGACCCGCCTACTACCAAAACTCTAAATAATAATTAAAACAATTAAAAATAATAAATTAACCAGGTCGGGGTGTAACAAATCCTTTAATAAATAGTAGTTTAGTACAATCCTTGTACATTTCATGATTCTTGTAACCAGAATGTCATTGATAAAATACTCTTATAAGATAATTCTTGAATACAAAAACAAGAACATTAATCATTACACATAATTTGTGGTATTATCATCTGATTGACCATGATCTATTAGAATTTTATGGGGTATACTCTCTTGATTCTTGGGGAATTCATTTGTTTAGTGACACATCTCATTACAGTTGAAGCATTAAACAATGAAAATTTATTTATTTACCTTGAAATCATTACACTATGGAAAAATTATCTATTTGCGACGGGGAGAAATCCCGTCGCAAATAACCCATCCAGGAAGCTATTTGTGATGGGAAAATTTCACCATCGCAAATAACCAAATATTTGCGACAGGTTTTCGTCTCCCATCGCAAATAGTTTGGCGTGACTTGGAGGCCAAACCGCGCGAATATTATTTGCGACGGGGAGATGTCTCCCGTCGCAAATAGTTTGGCGCGACTTGCATGCGAAACTGCGTGGCTTGCGTGCCAAACCGTGCATGGGTATTTGCCACGGGATGTCGTCCCGTCGCAAAAAGAATGTCGGCAGGAACTATTTGCAACGGGTCCCGTCACAAATAACCTTTTAACAACCGACTGTAATTAATGCGGGCGTGGGTATTTGCGACCGAAATCCCTTCGCTAATAACCCCGTCCCAACTAATCTAACCTATATATACCGCCATTCGTTTTTCCCCAAATCATTCAGATCTTTCTCTCTCCCTCTTTTCTTTCTTCAGTTTCAAAGAAAAATTTTCTTTTAGTTGAACTTTTTTATACAAGAACAATCAGTGGGCGTCAATATCTTTAGAATATCAATGTTTAAGGTATTTATATTTTCTTTTTTTATATTTTTTATAATTTTTTATGTTAATTTTAATTGTTGTTTATTGGTTCTAATTTAATTAGATTTCCATTGATTTTTATTTATATCTATTTTTACGAAGAAATTGATATTGTTAGTGATAATTATAAATAATTAGTCATAATTAATATTAATTAGATATAATTAGATATAATTAGTAATAAATAGATATAATTAGGAATAAATAGAAATAATTAGTAATAAATAGATATAATTAGCAATAAATATATATAATTAGCAATAAATAGATATAATTAGCAATAAATATATATAATTAGCAATAAATAGATATAATTAGAAATAAACAGATATAATTAGCAATAAATAGATATAATTAGTAATAAACTGATATAATTACATATAATTAGTAATTAATAGACACAATTAGTAATAAATAGATATAATTAGTAATACATAGATATAATTAGTAATAGTTAGATATAATTAGTAATAGTTAGATATAATTAGTAATAGTTAGATATAATTAGTAATAGTTAGATATAATTAGTAATAGTTAGTAATTATTAGTAATAATTAGTAATAATTATTAATAATTAGTAATAATTGGTAATAATTAGTAATAATTAGTAATAATTAGTAATAATTAGTAATAATTCGTAATAATTAGTAATAATTAGTAATAATTAGTAATAATTAGTAATAATTAGTAATAATTAGATATAATAACTAATAATTTGTAATAATTAGTAATAACTATATATAATTAGTAATAATTAGTAATAATTAGATATAATTAGTAATAATTAGTAATAATTAGTAATAATTAATAATAATTAGAAATAAATAGCTATAATTAGCTATAATTAGCTATAATTAGCTATAATTAGCAATAATTAGCAATAATTAGTAATAATTACGAATAATTAGGAATAATTAGCTATAATTAGGAATAATTAGAAACAATTAGGAATAATAAGGAATAATTAGCTATAATAATGAATATTTAGCTATAATTAGCTATAATTAGTAATAATTAGTAATAATTAGCTATAATTAGCTGTAATTAGCTATAATAATTAATAATTAGTAATAATTAGTAATAAATAGTAAAAAATAGTAAACAATAGTAATAAATTGTAATAATTAGTAATATTTAGTAATAATTAGTAATAATTAGTAATAATTAGTAATAATTAGTAATAATTAGTAATAATTAGTAATAATTATATATAATTAGTAATAATTAGAAATAATTAGTAATAATTAGTGATAATTATTAATAAATAGATATAATTAGTAATAATTATATATAATTAGTAATAATCAGTAATAATTAGCAATAATCAGTAATAATTAGCAATAATTAGCAATAATTAGCAATAATTAGCAATAATTAGCAACAATTAGCAATAATTAGCAATAATTATCAATAATTAGTAATTAAAAATTATATTATAAATATTTACAAAAAAATAATATTAATATTATTAAAATAATATAAAATTTACAAAATATTAAAATTATCAATATTCGCAATAGGATTTTCTCTATTCTTAACATGTTCAAATCTCAAAGGGTCGCCAATTGTCAGGTCATTCACAATAAAAATTTTGTGTCAGCCATGTCCAATATAAACTCTATAATTGTCCTTTCATGGTTGATCACCACACAAGTATTGTTGCAATAGAAAAACCCAAGTCATTCCCTTCTTATCTATAAGAATTATCTCACATGAACCTTTACATAGAACATTCTTCCTTGAAAATTTGAATGAAAGATACTGATATCCCGTCAAATTTTTAAGGAAGAATGATAGATGTAAAGCATCATGTGAGATGATTATTAGAGATGACAATGTCATTACTTTGGTCGTCCTATTGCAACACTACTTGCGAGGTGATCAACCATGCAAGTACAGTTATAGAATTTTCATTGGACATGACAGACAAAAACTTTTTATTGCTCATGACTTGAAAATTGACGACCATTTGAGATTTGAAAATGTTAATAATACATAAAAGTCTGTTGCGAATATTGATAATTTAAATATTTTATAAAATTTTTATAATATTTATAATATTAATATTGTTTTTATTAAATATTGATAATATAATTTTTTATTAGTAATAATTAGTAAATGAAATATGCTTGGATAAAGAAAGGAATATTTTTAATCATCTCCACAACGATGATTACCAAATTTCCATTCATTATTCAAGCAGTTTTCATTTTGGTAAGTATTGCTAAGTATTGCTAAATTAGTAATAAATAGTAATAATTAGTAATAATTAGTAATACATAGTAATAAATTGTAATAATTAGTAATAAATTGTAAGAAATTGTAATAATTAGTTATAATTAGTACTAATTAGTAATAATTAGTAACAATTTGTAAGAAATAGTAATAATTTGTAATAATTAGCAATAATTAGGAATAATTAGGAATACTTAGCAATAATAAGAAATAATAAGTTTGAGAAAGATACAATTAAATGATCCATCAGAAAAATGAGTAGCCGTCAATCCACTGGAAATTGTGTCACCCTTAATTAATGGTAATTATTAAGTACTTGTAATTATTAATCATCTTTTTTTCAGATAGTGTCTTTATAATTTAAAATTATTCAATAAAAGTGATGATTTTATATTTTATGTAGAAAAATTTGGAACAAGGAAGTCGACATCAGTCATTATTAGATGATCGAGAATGGATAAATCTGCATAGATATCCAAATGGTTCTAGTTTAAATCCTGTATATATTGAGGGTGTTGAAGCTTTCTTAGCATTTGCATCATCAAAACCAAAATATGTTTCAAAAGGCACAATTAGGTGTCCTTGTAAAAAATGAGCTCTGAGATCGTTTAACACATTTGACAAGGTTGGGGGACATCTCTTGCGGTTTGGTTTTCAACCAGATTGTGTTTTTTGGTATCAAAACGGTGAACGATGTTCCAGAGTAGATCCTAATAACGTGATTCCGGATCTATCACAGTTTTAAAATTTAGTACATGATGTTGCAGGTCCATCTGTACAACAAACTGAAACTCACGATGATATATATTTAACTCATGATTTGGCACCATCCAAAATTAATGAGTTGTTGTGGTCTACTAAGGATACATTATATCATGGTTGCAAGATAAACCAATTAGAAGCGGTTGCAATATTTATGGCTATTAAATCAGATAATGCAATGTCAAACGATTTTTTTGATCAGATAATTTCTTTCGTTAAAACACTATTACCTGAAGGAATGTGTTTCTTACAAATTACTATGAGAGCAAGAGGCTAATTCGTAATCTGGGCCTTATTTATTGGAAAATTCATGCATGTCCTAATGATTGCATCATATATTATGGTGAAAATAATTCATTGGATAGTTGTCCCACATGTGGAAAATCGAGGTATAAAGAAGCTCATCCAGTGAAGTCTAGATTGATTCCAATAAAATAGTTGAGATATTTCCCCCTTACACCTAGGTTGTAGCGTTTATTTATGTCTTAGAACACATCATCAATGATTTCAGGGAACAAAACAAAGATTTCATATGATAATAGTTTGAATCATCCATATTTATGGTGATTCATGGAAACATTTTGACCGTCTGTATCCGTCTTATTCTATAGAATCCTAAAACGTGCAATTGGGTCTTTCTACTGACGATTTCTGTCTGTTTGGTTCATATGGTAGTCAGTATTCATGTTGTCCTGTATTTATAACTCCATACAATTTTCCTCCATGGATTTTGATGAAGGTTACTTATATCTTTTTGAATATATTAATCCCAGGACATCCGAAAAAGAATATTGAGGTTTATTTGACACCATTGATTGATGAGATAAATTCATTGTGAAGTGATGGTGTTAATATATATGATATTGATAAGAAAAAGAATTTTATATTAAAAGTTGCATTGATGTGGATGATTAGTGACTTTCTGGCATATGGAATGTTATCTGGTTGGAGTACACATTGTCCGAAATCATGTCCTTACTTTATGAAAGAAAACAAAGCCTTTTTTCTCATTAATGGAAAAAAAATTCTTATTTTGATTTTCATCGTAGGTTTCTTCCAACCGATCATCCTTTTCAGAGGAAAAAATCTCATTTCAGAAAAGGTACATTTGAAAGGGATGAACCACCAAATATGATCTCAGGTACAGAGTTAAAATATGTTGTATTTTCATTACCCCCATCACATTTGGACCAATAGTGAACCAATATAATTTTAATGGCATTGGAAAATAACATAATTGGATAAAATATATCATTTTTTGGGATCTTCCATATTGGTTTGATTTGTTGGTTCTCCACATGATGGATGTTATGCATATTGAGAAGAACTATTTTGATAATTTATTTCATAGAGTTTTGGATACACAAGGTAAGACCAAAGATACTGTAAAGTCACGATTAGATCTTTCCCAAATTTGCAGGCGACCAGAACATGAACTATTTCAAAATGTCAGATCACAGAGGTTAATGAAGCCAAAAGAAACTTATACACTGTCCAAAAAGTGTCACTTATTATTTTTTTAGTGGATTGCGTCTTTGAGACTTCCAGATGTCTATGATTCCAATTTGGGCAGATGTGTTAAGAATAGTGATATTACTGGATTAAAAAGTCATGATTGTCATGTTATAGTGGAAAGACTTATGCCGATTGGATTCAGAGGTTTGTTGAATTATATGATTTGGGATTCGATAACAGACATATCAAATTTTTTTGAGACATTTGTGTAGTGACAGAAAAAAATGATACACTAAGTAAACTGGAAGAAGATGTTTCTGTAATTATATGTAAACTGGAAAAAATATTTCCGCCAGCTTTCTTTGACTCAATGGAACATCAGATATTACTTTTTCCACATGAAGCGAAATATGGAGTTCCAGTATAGTTTCAATGGATTTACCCATTGGAGATATGCATGCAAAAAATTGAAGAAAAAAATAGGTAACAAAGTATCAGTTGAAATCTCAATTGCTGAAGCTTATTTGCAAGGGTAAATTGGTTTTTTCTGCTCTCATTATGTTGAATCTCAATATCCCTCAAAACATAATCACATGGGACGAAATGAGTGGAATGTTAATGACAAAATGGATAATCAGTTAATAGTTTTTAATCAGCCAAATCATGGTTTCGGTGGAGTTCATGAATGATAGATTTATGATGATGAACATCATAGGTCTCATATATACATTCTTCTCAACTGTGAAGAAATGACATCATTTGTCCTGTGAGTGCTTCTATCACTTATTCTATAATTTATGTTATTGTATTTAAACTTATTTTATTTATAGTTTATATAATAATCCTATCAAGAAACAACTTCCAAAAATTACAGCAGCTTCTCTTGAGGAACATAAATTTTTTTCTCAATGGCTAAATCTTATAATGCATATGTGGTGAATGGTTTTAGATTTCATACACATGCATAGAGGGAATCAAAATAATAATGAACAGTGCAGTTTGCTTGAGAGGATCACATCACAGAGAAACTGATGTTTGCTTTTTTGGAATTTTGGATGAAATTATTGAGCCGTGTTATCTAGGACAGAATTATAATAAAATGATTAAATTTTGGTGGTTTGAAACTGAGAGAGGCTTGCGTGTTCATCCGACTCATGGAATCATTGATATTAAATATAAAATTCATCTTGCAGTAAATGAACCATTTTTACAAGCTCAATAGGCACATCATATTTATTATGAAAAGTACTGTGCTATTTCAAGAGACTATAGTGATTAGTGGAGCATAATAATAATGAAATCTCGGGAATATCAGTTTACTCAAAAATAATGTGGTTCTACTGAAGTGAAAGGAATTGAAATTTTTCAAGAGACTTCTCAAAATCAATCAGATTCACAAAGAGACATGAATATCGATGATGACACCCCACAATTAAGGATTGATGGTGATGAACATGTTAATGATGTTAAAAATGAATTCGAAATGACAAGAGATATTGAAACTGAAACTCATATGGATATTGATGACACTGAGGAGGAAGATAAACACATTGACATTGGCAGCTATGCAGAAGAGGATGAAGCTGAACATTGACATAGTTAAATGCTGATTATAATCATAACTAATATATATCTATATATAATAGTTATTTTTAACTGTCTGCTAACAACAATCATTTATTATTTCAGATGTACCTTGAGCTAGTTATCGATTTTCAGGAGGCTAACCTACTATTGGATGAGGGGGATTTGGATCATCTGACCCTCAGCCTACTGGTAGTTCAGGGGGTATGCGGAGAGGGCATGTCCTTGCACGACTGATGATTCCTGACCCTATCCCTGAGCAACGTCCATATCTTGGTTTCGATCCATGCACATGGAGGTATGGTAACTTGTATATTTTAATTATATTTCATTAATTTATGTATATATATACTAATTTTTCTATTATTTATTCATATTTCACATTTTTGTGCATGTAGCTATTAGATAGGGGAGTGCTATCTTGCACAATTATTTTTCTCAGCCATGGATCTTATGGGAACAGATTCCCGTTGATGTGCGACGTGACATGTTCCATCATTGGCTTTTACATAAATAAATAATATTAATTTTGAAATTTATTTTATTAACAACTTGATATTATAAATTATTTGTAGGGTTTATGGTATCCTATCGCTGATAGCATGCGTGCCACTATCCATGAGGTATGACAGGTTTCTATGCGTGAACATTTCTATCAGTTTTTGCACAATTTGAGAAGGACAACCATTAAGAAAGCAGAGGTGAAAAATTTTGATGAGTCATGTAAAGCCCACCGACCAGAGTACATTACATCTCACGTTTGGGATGGATTATGTTTATACTGTTTGGGTGGTGGATTTCAAAGGAGATCTTCAGTGGGATGACAGAACCGGGGGAGACAGGAGGTGACGCATCGAGCTAGTAGTTGTACATTTAGTTCTCATAGAGAGAATATCATAAGTATATTTTTTATATATTTTATATAGAATTAAATATAAATAGTTTATTTTATATTTCTGTAGGCATTCGAGCATCCCGATATTATGGAGTTCGACGATTATCGGAGGATGTATAGTGATCCCACCACTAGAGAGATTAGAGGTGATCACCACCATCAGATTGTGGATAGTATTATTTTTTCAGTTAGACAATTAACTGCATATAATATTTTCACAATTTTAATATTAAATTGGAAATAAAGGAGTCATATGCGGCTGTGACCTCTCAGACATAGGCTGAGGGTCACGATGAGATGACTGAACATACCAGTGCTCACCATTTCGATGAGGCGACATGGATGCAGGCGACTAAGTATGCCTTTGAGAAGGGAAGAGTAGTTGGTATCAACTCTCATTTGAATCCTGGTACTTATTATGGTACTGTTGTGATTTCAACGTCTAGATCGAGAGGAGCTCGTAGAGAGGCATAATCTTCTGGCTCACAGTATCAGGAGTAGTTACAAGCTTAGGCCGAGCTTATAGGGACATTGTAGAAGCAGCAAGAAGAGATGTCTCAGCAGCAACAGCAGTAGGAGCAGCATTACAAGGGGAAGATGCATTGATGGCAGTAGAATTAGCAGTAGCAGCCTGAGGAGGAGACACATCAATAGTAGAAACATCACGAGTAGATGGAATACAAGCGCCATCTGACTCGTAGATTAGGGATGAAGTTTCCTCCACCGGCTCCTTCAGCTCCTCCACCTCCTCCAGAAGACGACCCCAGTGATTTTTTTAAGGTACAAACAGTTGAATTTAACATTTTAATATTAATTATTTACATTTTATATCTTTTATATTGTTGAAAATTTTACATAATTTAATTTTTAATATTTTATTTTTTTATATTTGTTTGTGAATATTGAGAATTTTTATATTTTTTATATTTTTTATTGTTTTAATAATAGTAATATTATTTTTTAATTAATTTTAATTTTATTAAATTTTATTTTTTTAAATTAATTTATTATTTACAATGGGACTGTTTGTGATGGGGTCCCGTCGCAAAAAGTATAACTAAATATTTTTAAAAAAAAATAGTTGTGACGGGACTACAAGCATGTCGCATATACTTTGTTGCAACAGGACCTTCGTAGAAAGATATATATATATATATATATATATTGCGACGAGACAAGGGCCCATCGCAAATAGTTTTTGCGACGGGCCCATCGCGAAAATGTTTACTTATATATAATACATATAATCAAGGGATTATTTGTGACGATGATGTTTCCCATCGCAAATAATATTTTTTGTGACGAGCCCATCACAAATAATTGTATTTGCGATAGTATTTTCTGCAACGGGCTATTTGCACTTGGCCCCGTCGTTAAATCCTATTTGCGACGGGATCTCGTCGCAAATAGGCAGTCGTAATTACCAAGAATTCCAGTAGTGTTAGCATGGTGGAATTTCTCTCTGAAATTGTAGCATATTTCAATTCCTTTCAAAAAATTATGAGGGTCTTTCTCACCACAATTATTACAAGTGGGTAAAATCATTCTTTCATTATTCCCCTTATACATTTTCTATCTTCCATTCTATTATTCTCTGTCTTCCTATAGAATCCATATTAATAAAATAATTTTTTCCCAATCTTGCTATCACATGATACTATATATTTTTACGATGATAATGTATTTGAGACTAGTTCCATTAGAAATATTATCTTAATACCATCAAAGAAATGATCATTATTACTCATTGGATTATGTGCATGATACGATCCCCATTCCTTCTAGTAGGCACCATTATTAAACAATGGAGTACACTATATTAGATTATAATATTTTGAAACAAAACGTATAATCCATAAAATAGTGAAATTATTAACATAAATATAAATATTTATGCACATCTAATATCATAATCATATAAATATTTTCTTTTGGAAGGCTTCCAAATCATAATTTTTTTTATTTTTTGATAATAGTTTGTAAATACTATTTAAATTCACCAAAGTATATCCCATTGGAGTAACAAACTATGTGCTCAGTAAGGTTCAATTTCAAGCACCAGGTAGTGATCAAGTCATTCCCAATGCTCCCTTTTTAGAGTTACCACCCCTATGTACATATTTCGTTGAACCACATCAACTTGAAGTATCCAGATAGAGATGTATTTCTTGTAAAAACCATATAATATATTCCTCATCATAGAATTTAGGATGTTATTCTATACATATCCTAAAATTCTATCATTGGGTTATGTTACCTAATCTATATTGTCCTAAATCCAGCTCCCATGGTTCCTAATAAACATCCTATGATACCAACTCTAGCATTCTCGATCCTAGTAGCACAGAGCCGGTGGTTACTTTATTTCATTGGCATAAGATACAATGAATCATATCTCAATGGACCAAATAGTTTAGTATTATTTGTAAACTATATACATACTTTAAATTCTCATTACATTTTAAATCATTAAATACACAACGTATTTTCTTCAAGAACACCATTCCCCCCTTAGCATAACCCTACATATCAATCAAAAAACACTTCCTAGTATCCTGGGGAAAATAAAACATAAGAAAGGGGTGAGCTAAGATTCTTAGTTAGGGGAAGCTCACAATACATGCTATGAATAAATAAGGAATAATTGAAATGGAAATATAAATAACTAAAATACATGTCATTTAATCTATAACTTGAGTATAATATTGTAGGAAAAAATGATGATAAAAAAATTATAAATAAATAATCACATGGACTTGAAAATTAACCATGAATTTGATAACTAATCAAATAATGATATGAAATATCAATAAACAAATTCATAATGATGGAATTAACTATTCCATACATCTAAAACATATATTCTAGGACTTGTGCTAAGCCATTTAAATAAATGGGTAAGGCCTCAAATAGAACCCAATCTTGTTTGTCTCATAATACCGATCGATGCATAAATAGTCTATCTATAACTAGGAACATACATCACTTACTATTGCCAATTAATTTCTCATATTATTCCGGTGAAACATAATTAACATAAAAATTCATATTATAAATATCACATGAAAAATATTAATAGTGTTGGGAAAAAATCCCTCAAGGTAACATTGCAGTATTTTTGGGTTGATTGTGTTTGTTGACAAAGAGGGTTTTCATGGATATTTGTCAACTTCCCAAGAAGTTGTTGACAATCCTTGTTGACAAAGAATTATGAAAAAGGAAAGGACATTCTGGAGGCGGTACAAAAGAGCAGTACAAGGTGGCGCAGTTTTCCATTGTTTGCCAAATTTTTGGAGTCCAAAATTTGGAGTTTGGTGAGCATCGAGAAAAGTGGTTTTCCATGAAGATCATAATTTAATATGGAAAAGGCATGAATTTTGTGAAGATAGGATGCATGGTTTGGAAATCTCGAAGACCAGAAGAATGGAGGCGGTGATGCTTCGTGATTACGTCAAAGCTTCGCGAACGGCAGAGTTGAAGCGCATCGCGGCGGTGAAGGGATTTGCGAGGGAGCTTCGCGGCGAAGGCGCGAAGGAATGTTGGGCTTCACGAGGGAGCTTCGCGGTGAAGTCGCGAAGGTATGTTGATGGTGATTCTTCGCGACAACGTCAAGCTTCGCGAATGGCAAAGTGCTGTGGAGCTTTGCGATTTGGACAGAATTCCGATGGAATCTTTGGAGCTTCGCGATTTGAGATGACGTGGCATTGACTTCGCGCAGAAAGTTCGAGGGTCGGTGGAATCGCCTATAAATAGAGGCCGACCCCTTCGAGCGAAGTAGGGAGAATTTTCAGAGAAAATACTTAGCTCTCGGTTCGCAGAGGTGGTTCGCGAAGGCAGTGTGCTTCGCGAAAGGGGAGCTTCGCGGCGGCTATTCTAGCTTCGCGAAAGGCGTGTGCTCTGCGTTGGCTCAGTGAGCTTCGCGAGAGAAGTTGCTTTGCAACGAGTTGAGCTTCGCGGGGGTTCTTCGCGAGAGAGCTTCGTGAGAGAGCTTCGCGAAAAGGCAGGAGCTTCGTGAAGGCATGTTGAGCTTCGCGAAATTGGGAGCCTAGTGAAGTAGGGTGCTTTGCGAAGGTCTTTCCAAAGGAAGTTTGCCCAGTGGATAGTGGCAAAGGGTTATTCATCTACGGGTGAATGTTGTAATTAAACAGAGCATCTACACACAGAAGAAGATGCATTCTTTCATGCAAATGAAGAGACCTACATGTCTATAAACTGTGAGTGGATTACCTTCCAGAGTAGTGAGCTTAGGATGAGGAAGAAGGTGATCCTCTCCACCGGCAGTGAGCCAGAGAGAGATCCATAGGGAGTGACCCTTGGGAAAGCAGTGAGCTGACCCTAAACCTTGTAAAGGCAGTGAGCCTGGGCATAGAAGTGATCTAGCCCGAACATTGTAATCCACAACTAGTGAAGTCTAGTGGAATTGGTACGACCGGAAACTTGTCAGTGTATGCACCTTGGACGTAGCCCTTTGCGGTGAACCAAGTAAAAATCTCTGCGTCTGCCTGATAATTTGCCTACATTGCATTTAAAGCATCATCATCAGATAAAGGAGAAAGTAAGTGATCATAACATACACACAAGTGCAAAAAAAGTGACCCTTGTAACAAAGAGGTCAAGATCCCGCCGGGCAGGAAGATCTTTGAAAAAGAATATCCATACCCTGATTCACCCCCCCTCTCAGGGTACATAGGCCCCTATTGGTCCTAACAATTGGTATCAGAGGGATAGGTTTCTTTTATCAGATTTGTTTTCTCTGACTTGGTGTAGTCAATCTGTGTGTTTAAAGAATTAGTCTGATCTAATCACGGTGAGCCATGGAAAAGGGAAAAACATCCAAGAAGAAGAAGATGTCATGTGGTATTCCTCTGTGTGGAAGTATGTGTGGAAAAAGTGTGATTCAAATAAAATAATCAAACAGTTTACTGAAGGAAGGTATGGATGAATCTGACAGGGAAAAAAGTGATTCACTTAATAATGATGTTGTAATGAGTGAACTACATGAGCATCAGAGTGATGCTGAAACAGAAAAAGAAATTGAAGGAAGAATATATATGCGAGCTGAGTTGGAGGCTGCTCTTGAGGAGATAGATGTTTGGAGAGAAAAAACAAAGAAAACAAACAAATTTGTTCACGATGCCAAACTCTATATCCAGCAGCAGGAAGAAGAGAAGTCTGAGTTGATGGAAGAAATTGAGAAACTCAAGATATCAACACGAGAGAACTCAGAATCGGTTAGTGAGTATAAAATTAAGATTGAAGAATAGCAAAGGGAGATCGATGGCTTGAATAGAAAAGTGAAAGATCAAGTCAAGTGCATCGAAGAACCTGATATTACAATTGATGTTGGAAACACCGAAGAAGTCAAATCTAAAGATATCCGAATCAAAGAATTGGAGATTGAGGTCAACATGCTAAGAGGCTTAAATCAAAGGCTTATTGACATAGTTAATGACCTAACAGAGAAGAATGATTCTCATTCCAATGAACTACAAAAGATGGCTAAAATGAAAGGAAAACAAAAGGCTGATGATTATGAAGAGAATCAAAAGTCAGATGTAGTACAGAATCTGAAAGCTAGAAATGATGATCTAGCAGCACAGTTGTCTGAAGAAGATCAGAAGAATCGAAGCCTACAACAAGAGAATGAATCTGTCTCTAAATCTGTTTTTGAGGAAAAATTAAAAGTAGTGAAGCAAAGTGAGATGGTGGAAAATCTCACACAGGAACTAGAAGATGAGGTGAGTAGCGGGAAGCTTCTAAAGAAAGAACAGGATATCCAACTTGAATCAAGGGTGACGAAGATTAAAAAGTTGGAAGAGGATATAGAATCAATAAAGAAGGATGTGGAGAAATCCAATGCTAAAGGAATTCCAAAAATGAAGGATTCCTTACATTTTCTATTTGATCATCCTTCGACAAGTGATGATAAAATGAAGAATAGGTATTCTATTTCTGAAGAGAAACAACAGAATATTTTCTCAGCTCAAAGACCAGCAAGTTTCGGAAAAGCTGGTATTGGATTCGATGAATCCCCTCTTGTGCATGACAGAAATAGATCCATGAACAGTTCTAGAAATGGAAAAGATCTTGCAGGTGCTGGAGATAGGCCTAAAAGGTCAATTACAAAAAGAAGTGATGACATGTGATATTTCTGCGGGATTCATGGCCACACATCAAGCTTCTGTTTAGAGGCTCATGAATACATAGCAGGCTGTGAAAATATAAACTTTGCTGAATCCCAGAATAAGAAGAAGCATCCAGAGAAATCAGAGAGTAGAGTCTCTAAAAGGAAAGCATTTATAAAATTCTATTACTGTGGAAGAATGGGACACACCATGAATATGTGTCAGGAAGCTCATGAGATCGATGCCAAAATAAGAAAACAAGTTGCATCCACATCTCAGTAGAGAAGTGATGAAATGAGCAAGAAGAAAGCGAGGAAGGAAAAAGACTCGAGAAAGAGATTACCAACTCCAGTGGTACATGATGAGAAATTGCACACTGGGAGACAAAGTGGTAAGGTGAAAAATAGTCTTAGAGCCTTAGGGGAATCACATGGAGCTGAACGAAAGGTGTATCAGTCACCTGCTCTCTCGTACTCACAACCACTCTCAAGGAGAGAATGTGAAAAAACCTGGAAGATTAAGGGGAGATCTACGCCATCTGTGATAGAGAATAATTAATGTTCAATGGAGGACTCACCACCAACGAAAAAGAGTGTGGTGACTCAGACATCTGATAAAAGAAAAATTAATAAAGAATGTGTTGAAAAATTTTCATGTCATGTTCCACAACGAAAAGTGGAGGAAGGTGCAAGATCCTTGCAATGGTGGAAGATGCAGGGGAAGATGGAAAGTAGAGAGGTTCTTACCCAGAGAAGGAATCAAGGTAAATGGAATTTCGGTGGAATATCAAAAACAGAAATGTGTACTAGTGGGTTTAAACCCCAAATAGTGAAAAAGGCTAAGTCTGTCGAATCTACATATCAGAGAAAGGCTCCGAATATGGGTAAAGAATGCATAGCCATATGGCCAGAGCAGTTGAAGTTGGAAAGGCAACTAGAAGAAGAAATGAAAGAGTGTGATGCTCTACAACAAAGAATCAAAGGGTTGACCCATCAGGATCAACCACAATCCTCATCTTGAGGATTCAGGAAGAGAAAACCCCTCTCCCTATGAATATAAATGCTATTAACTGATGATTCATGTGTTTCAGGTTTTAGGGAGATACAATCCAAGGGGAAGTGGAATCTAAGGATGCGGAGTGTAGAAATGATATGATCTAGAGTTTTAAATGATTCAAATCAGGTACTAGAGTTGAAGAAGAATGGGAGAAACATAGCACAATAGAAAGTGATTGTGTTATTAACTTTATCTCTTGATTCCAACACCGAGTTTCAACTCGGTAGGCATAGAGATTTTGTTAATGGCTCAAATATGAGTGGAAGATGAGAATAAATGATGCAGGAGGAAAAGACGTGTTATGTGTCTAAACTGTTCGACCTAACAACTGGAAGAGTTGCATAACACATGGGGAGCATTCTATATCCTAATCAGATGAATGATCTCAATATGATATGAAGAATGAATGTTTATGCTCATGAAGAATGAGTCAGTGAAAAATTTCTTGACGAATGTGTTGAGGAAGAAAGAGACATAGGGAGAGCAGAAGTGGCTGATACTGATTCAGAAGAAGACACTGATGATGAACTAGAATGTGTCAAGTCTGTGTCTACAAGGAATACAAAGAGATGAGCTGAAATTGATAGACAGAATATCATTGGTGATCAGTCGGATTCAGTTCAGACAAGGAAAATGAAATCACTACAGCAAGCATATTTTCTATCTCAGGTTGAGCTGAAATGCTTTGCTAATGCAGCTAAAGATGAAAAATGCGTTCAAGCCATGAATGAAGAGATAGATCAGAATTGAGAAGAATCAGACATGGGAGATTGTTTTGAGGCCATCAGACAAGAATGTCATTGGGACTAAATGGGTCTATCACAACAAGATGAATGAAGATGGCGCAGTGATTTGAAACAAAGCACGGCTAGTGTGCAAGGGATACTCCCAAATCGAGGGAATAGATGTAGATGAGACATTTGCACCGGTTGCAAGGCTGAAAACGATCAGATTATTTTTTTCCATAGTAGTGCAACGAAAGTTCAAAGTGTTCCAGATGGATGTCAAATCCACATTCTTGAATGGGGTTCTGGAAGAAGAGCTGTACATTGAGCAGCCAGATGGTTTTCTCATTCATGAGGATGAGAACAAAGTTTGCAGGCTGAAGAAGGCATTGTATGGGCTGAAACAAGCACCAAGGGCATGGTACTCAAGGCTTGATCAGTACTTGAAGAAGCTTGGTTTTTAGCATGGAGGAGTTGATTACAATCCTTATTTCATTAATGACAGTAATAAAAGGATGATGGTGTTGGTTTATGTCGATGACATAATATTTGGCGGATCAGATGAAGCTCAATGCAGACAGTTTTCCGAATTCATGAAAAATGAGTTTGAAATGTCAATGACTGGAGAGCTAACGTTTTTCCTTGGTCTGCAGGTGACACAAGGAAGGAATGGAACATTCATTTCTCAATCTAAATATGCCAAGGAGGTCCTGAGAAGGTTTGGCATGGAAAATTCCAAGGAGATGAAGACTCTGGTGGCTACCCGGATGAAATTATCAAAAGATGAGGATGACAAGGAAGTTAATATTACAGAATACAGGCAAATAATTGGATGTCTGTTGTACATAACCGGAACAAGGCCTGATATTGTTTTCGCCGCATGCCAAGCAGCGAGATATCAGAGCCATCCCAAGGAAAGCCACATGCTTGCAGTGAAAAGAATACTTCGGTATATCCAGGGCACAGTGGATTTCAGCTTGACATATACTGATAAATATCAGAAAGAGTAATTGGGATATACTGATGCAGACTGGGCCGAATCAGCAGATGATAGAAAATAAACATCTGGTGGTGCTTTCTATCTTGGTGGATTGTGTATTTCTTGACTTATCAAGAAGCAAGATTACATTTCATTGAGCACCGCAGAAGCTGAGTATATTGCGGCCACTCAAGCATGCCCACAGTTATTGTGGATGAAGCAGCAGCTTGAAGATATGGGGGTTGAACTGAAGTCTCCGATCGGAATCCTGTGTTACAACTCATGTTCTATAAATCTTAGCAAAAATCCCGTCCATCATTCAAGGACAAAGAACATTGATATTATGTATCATTTTATCAAGGAGAAGGTTGAGCAGGGAATCATGAAGTTGGAGTACATGCCTACAGAGCTATAGGTTGCAGACATTCGGACAAAGGCCTTACCCAAGGAAACTTTTGAGAGGCATCGACTGGCTCTGGGAGTTTAGTAGATTCCCCGCACTTGAAATAGTGTGGATGTGGGACCCCCCCTCTCCCCGAGGAATGATGTGTTTTTCCCTACTGTGCTGATATGTGTTCTCTACTATGTTACAGACTACAAAGGAGTGACCTTTGGGTTCGTTGACAAAGGGGGAGAAAATAGTGATTGTTAAAGGGGGAGACAGTGTGGAGCTTTGACAAATCATGAATGATACGGGGAGAAGCTGACCAGTGGAGGAGCCAGATAGGGGGAGAAATGAGAAAGGGGGAGATTTTTAAATCTGACGATGCTAGATGTGATCGATCAAAGCATAGAAATCACGACAGCTGAGGATCGTGATAAAAGCAGAACAGTGGTGTTGGCATGGTGTGAGACGGTTTCCAGCTATTCAACAATTGGTATCAGTGTGGTTCAACAATTGGTATCAATTTAAGAATTGGTATCAGGTTGGAATCGATAATTGGGGTCTGACATGAAGTGTTTCATTGATGAATTTTTCATACTACTCTTGTTTCTCACGCTGAGCATTGCTCATGTGGGCTTAGAGTACGTGTTAAGTGAATCCTTGAACGCTATCAGAATCGCAAGAGGCGAATGGTGGTAGCGACTGGAAGAAGACTCAGTGAGGTATCAAAGTGCAGAAAATCATCCTGATCAGTGTTGTGAAGAGTTGTCAACAAACCCAAAGGGGGAGATTGTTGGGCAAAAATCCCTCAAGGTAACATTGCAGTATTTTTGGGTTGATTGTGTTTGTTGACAAAGTGGGTTTTCATGGATATTTGTCGAGTTCCCAAGAAGTTGTTGACAATCCTTGTTGACAAAGAATGATGACAAAGTAAAGGACATTATGGAGGCGGTACAAAAGAGCAGTACAAGGTGGCGCCGTTTTCCAGTGTTTTCCAAATTTTTGGGGTCCAAAATTTGGAGTTTGGTGATCATCGCGAAAAGTGGTTTTCCAAGAAGATCATAATTTAATATG
Organism: Viscum album; assembly: GCA_963277665.1. Taxonomy (NCBI): domain Eukaryota; kingdom Viridiplantae; phylum Streptophyta; class Magnoliopsida; order Santalales; family Viscaceae; genus Viscum; species Viscum album. The sequence continues at coordinate 510,357,511 of OY728139.1, forward strand.
GAAAAGGAATTAATTTCGCGAAGATAGGATGAATGGTTTTGAAATCGCGAATACCAGAAGAATGGAGGCGGTGATGCTCACCGATTACGTCAAAGATTCACGAACGGCAGAGTTGAAGAGAATCGCGGCAGTGAAGGGATTTGTGAGGGAGCATCGCGGCGAAGGCATGAAGGAATGTTGGGCTTCGCGAGGGAGCTTTGTGGTGAAGTCGCGAAGGTATGTTGACGGTGATTCTTCGCGACTACGTCAAGCTTCGTGAATGGCAAAGTGTCATGGAGCTTCGCGATTTGGACAGAATTCTGACGGAATCTGTGGTGCTTCGCGATTTGATATGACATGGCGTTGACTTTGCGCGGAAAGTTCGAGGGTCGGTGGAATCTTCTATAAATAGAGGCCGACCCCTTCGAGCGAAGTAGAGAGAATTTTCATAGAAAATACTTAGCTCTCGGTTCGCAGAGGTGGTTCGCGAAAACAGTGTGCTTCGCGATAGGGGAGCTTCGCGAGAGAGCTTCGCAAAAAGGCAGGAGCTTTGCGAAGGCTTGTTGAGCTTTGCGAAATTGGGAGCCTAGCGAAGTAGGGTGCTTTTTGAAGGTATTTCCAAAGGTAGTTTTCCCAGTGGATAGTGGAAAAGGGGTATTCATCTATGGGTGAACGTTGTACTTCAACAGAGCATCTACACACAGAGGAAGATGCATTCTTTCATGAAAATGAAGAGACCTACAGGTCTATAAACTGTGAGTGGATTCCCTTCCAGAGTAGTGAGCTTAGGAAGAGGAAGAAGGTGATCATCTCCAACGGCAGTGAGCCAGAGAGAGAGGCATAGGGAGTGACCCTTGGGAAAGCAGTGAGATGACCCTAAACCTTGTAAAGGTAGTGAGCCTGGGCATAGAAGTGATCTAGCCCGAACATTGTAATCCACACCTAGTGAAGTATAGTGGAATTGGTACGACCGGAATCTTATCGGTGTATGCACCTTGGACGTAGCCCTTTGCGGTGAACCAAGTAAAAATCTCTGCGTCTGCCTGCTAATTTGCCTACATCGAATTTAAAGCATCATCATCAGATAAAGGAGAAAGTAAGTGATCATAACATACACACAAGTGCAAATAATGTGACCCTTGTAATAAAGAGGACAAGATCCAGCGGGGCAGGAAGATCATTGAAAAAGAATATCCATACCCTGATTCACCCCCCCTCTCAGGGTACATAGGCCCCTATTGGTCCTAACAAATAGTTTTCTCAATCAATAATCATATTCATTAACCATCCAGAGTAATATGGTGAATGGTAGTAAAATCATACAACCATAGTCATACTAGTAATAAACCATACTAAGAATGAATAAAGATGATATCAACACAATATAACCCCATTGGATTATAAGTATAATAAAGTGTTGATGTCATTAATTAATAGTAATACCATATAAATGTTGTTAAAAATATTTTTATGGAAAAAACTTTATCACTTTCAAAATATTTAAGAAAAATCCTTAAAATTTTGAGAAAATATTTTTCATTAAAAATAACCCTTTATTTTTAAAAATAATCATTACACCATTGATATTTCATGATGGAGAAAATTTTCATTCATACCGTACATGTTAAAAGAATATTCCTTTTACATTTTTAGCAACATATAAACATGAATTATTTTGAAAATGACCCAAAGATTCAATTTAAAAAACATTAAAAAAACTGGTTAAAAATTTATTTAATAAATTATTTTTAAAATGTTAAAAAATATCAGTAATTTTTTTATAAAACATGTATTCTGATGTAAAATAGGATAATAAAGTTGAATTTTCATAAAAATATTTTAGGAATCATTTTATGTAACAAAGAGTAGGAGAAAGGAACTATTACTTGAAAATTTTCATGTATAACCATAGGATAATAAAATAGAATGAGTTTATGATATAAATATCAAATATTTCCCTTATGTGATACTTAAACAAAAACAATCCTGAATAATGATGATATTGTAAAATAAACCCTTACTACATTTGTATCCTTGAATCATAATCCACATAAAAGAAATAAATTCAAATAACAAATTAAATTTCATGAATAGATATATATTCATGATATATCAAATTCAAAGGGGTAGGGAATATACCACACAATTAAATAAGTGGTGAATATGGTATATGTCTCACGGAAGTAAATGTGAGTTGAGAAAACCTTACCTCACACTTCCATTTCATAGAACATGATTAAACACACTGTATAATAAATATATGTTTATTTCATATCCATTAGAGAAACATAATCATATATCTCATTACATATAATATTTTTTTATATGCATTTATCTCTCATTTATTAAAAAAAATCATTGTTAAAATCACTATTTTTGGTGATATTTCTTTGTTTTTCAGGTATGTTTTGGTCTAATAATTTTACTAATATTAATTTGATCATGGTTACATCTTCTGAGGAATATTAATCATGATATAAATTTCATGTATATTCATTATGTTTTTATTTAGTGTAATCTATAAAATTTAGACCTAGAAAATGGATTATTGCGTTCATGGAGACGGTAGGCCATACGCATGCATGAACACTGTTTATCATTTTTAAAAATGTATAAAATCAATGTAAAATAAATTGTAAGTAATATTTTAAGAATATTTTTTATTATATATATATAATTTAAATTAATAAAATACATCCTTATGACCATACATGTATAAATAAAATGAAAAACATTTCACATCGCTACATAGAGCCGGTAGACCACACATACTCATGAGCGATGTAATTTTTTTATAATAGAATGAAATGAAAGTGGGTACATGTGGTATAGTATTAATGGAAGTATAAAAATATCATAAATTTCATATAAATATTTTAAATAATTCATCACATCCGTCCTTTAAATGTGGTTATGGAAAATAAATGACATCGGTTCCTAAGGTAGTAGTCCTCCGTACACATCAATGATGATTTCATAACCCATTTGATGGATGAGGAGATAAATAAATATTATGATAAAAAATTAATAAAATCTAATTTCATGGGAGATATTGATGTTATTATATTTCAAGTTTTGATACATTACTTTAGTTTGAAAAAAATTAATAAAATGAAAGTCATTTTTTAAGGAAATTAATTTCTCAAAGAGAAACCTCTTTGATGCCCTCTTAAGGGTTATAGGGTTGATATTTTGGGGGGACCAAAAAATCTAGAATGTCGATAATTATGTTAGATATATAATTTTGTCGGATTTTTTATTTAAATGTATTGTGGGGTTAAAATAAGTGAAGGGAGGGAGTTCCCTTTTAAAAGTGGGGAAAAGGAACCTTCTTGGAAATTACTTCAATATATTCCCAACATATTCCCAAATGATAAATTAATTCACATGAAAAAGATTCTAAATGACCCTAGGATATTCAATTGTAGGGATAGGGCTCAAATATGGATTAAAAATAAAATTTATACAAGTTTTTAGGTTATTTTAACCCTTATATTCTAAGTTTAACCCCTAGTATATCTGTTTTTACCTTCATCACGGTAATTAATTTTTTACTGCATTTATTATTCATAAGGTTCAAAAATTTAGAAAAATATAATATATAATTTGATTTAATTTTATTCAAAATATGGATTAATTTTTTTAAAATTCAATTCCTATTATTGGTAGAAACTAATATAAAATGATACCCACAAACACGATGAAAAAGTGGGTTTTGAAAGAAAAACTTCTCATAAATATAGATTGTTTTAATATGAACATTAATTATTAAATTGATTAAAATTTCCAAAATTAGTTAAATTATAATACAAGTGAACTAATTTCACCTTAAATATAATTTAACATATAGTTTAACTTTATAAATATTTTAAATAAAAAGGAAGTGTTCAACTAAAATTATTATTTTCCACTTTTCATCAAAATATGAATCTTTTCAGAAAAATGAAAAAAATCCACCATACGATAATTTTGATATTATGATTTAAAAAATAAAGTTTATTTTTTCAAATAAATTTTTATTATAGTCGTCAAAATTAATTATAAATTATGTTTCAAAAGCATGATTAAACCACCTTTTAGAAAAATACAGTTTTTTTACGAAATATTTAATTTACATTCAAATGATTCTTATTCTATTTTTAATCAACATATATCCAATAAATTTAATTTATAAATATTCAAAACATATAATTTTAATAATTTAGTTGTTACTATTTATACTCACCAATTTAACAAGTAGGTTTTAATGGCCATACTTAAATAATGATATTTTAATAGAGTATCATTTTCTCTTAAACCTAGTGTTGTGTGAATCAAATGATATTGAATTGTTATAATTTATAAAAAAGAAATATGAATAATTCCTTATGGGGTTATATTATCTTCTAAGAATTATGCTGCGTGTCATACATGCTATCAAATATGATGTTCCTCTTTTAAAATCACATAGTATTGCATTTTTTTAAAATATAATTTCTAGAAGTTATATGAATTAAATTTCAAAAACAGATTCCATTTTGGGAATTAGGATTCCAAATTTTGTAAATAAGACGCTTTTAGTTTTTTTCAATATGAATAGTAACCATGGTAAAATATATCACCATAGTAAATAGTAAATTAGGTTACTCTATGTTAAAACTTAGTGATAAGGTCATAATTTTACATCCTAATTGTTTTTTTGGATTGTAATTTGACACTTATAACCATTGGCTCAAACATGATTTGTTTAAAGAAAGATTTCCCCTGATAGTGACAAATATTATATTTATATCAAAGAAAGTTACAAAATTCCACTCTTTGTTTTAAATATATCTTCTGTTTTCCCATGGGGACAAAATCAAGTGCTAAATGAATTTTAATGTTCATTTTCTGCATAATGATATTATATTTATTTTGAAAATTCATTTATAATTTATAGTGATTAAATAATTACCTTAAATTCTTGTACAACACTAATACTGTATTTATTCGATTAACATAAATATAAAATAAACTATTTTTTAAAATATTAAAAGTGAAACAATTTTAATGATTTAATATAGATACCATGGATATATATATGTGAATATTACATCAATTTTGATGAATATTAAACACATTATAATAGTAAATGCCCGAGGACCATAATAGGCAGGTTTCATTGGAAACATCAAAAACATTCTTATTGTTTTGTGAAATATCATCAACACCCCTTAATGATATTCCCCTTTAGTACCCCTACTTAAATTTTTTTTTATAACCTGGGAAAGGAAACATAAGAAATGGGTGAGATAGAATTCTCAGTATGGGTAAATAAAAGAAATGAGTATGAAAAAATGAACATAAGGGTATGAGAACCTGAGTGTAACATTTGAAGATCATAAAATACATATCCAATATTATAATCATGATATATGAAATAAATATTAAAATTTCATAAGTCACAAATCATAGGATAATCCTGAACCTGAACCATGTGCACATATCATAGGCATAATACAAAGTCTTATGACATACACATAAGCATATAAAAACATTCCCTATAAGTAAGAGCTCATTTCTAAAACTTATCTGGGAATATCATGGGGAATACACTTTCTGGGAGGGACAAAACACCATCCCCAGTCACATTCCATTCCTTATAAGGGATTGGGTTTCCCCATTTTCCCATAGTGGAACGAGTTTCCCTATCCTCTCACAGTGGATCAAGTTTCCCTGTATTCCCCTAGTGGATCAGGATGCACCTATTTCCCATTATGGATTAATCTCGTCAACTTTTTTCCCATAATTATCTCATGATATATTAATCTCACCCAATGTATTGGAGGGAGATATAGGTCCCATATTTCATGTAATCTATAATGGGCTCACCAGATTCTATCTGGGCAACCCTATCATATATGCTATAATGGACATACCTAGTGCTTCTAGGACACCCCATCATATAAGCTATACCAGGCTTACACGGTGTTGTCTAAGAAACCCCATCATATAATATCGAATGGGATTACTTGGTGCTATCTTGGCCACCCCATCATATAAGATGTAATGGGATTAACCGATACTATCTAGGTAAACCCATCATATAATCCGTGTTCAGGAAACACACCATGAATTAATCATAATGATATTTCATATCTTATAAAAACATATTAAAATAATCAATATTTCATGGCTTGATTAACCCATGGAAAAAACTGGGTTTCGTGTTGATATCCTTGAAACATGATTACCCAGTAGAAAAGAATTGGGTTTTATAACAATATTATTGAAACATGTTTTAACTATGGAAGAGAAATGGGTTCCATAAATAGTATAATATGAAGACACAAACCATTAATAGAAATAATATTAATGTAATCCTTGGATCAAATCATTAGTAATGTAAAAATTATATCGAAGGATGTTATCTTAGATAAATAAGGGTTTTGAAAGATTAGTTGGAACATTATTTTCTTTAAAAATCACTTTTTGTTAAAAATAACATTTTTAAAATCATTTTATTTGAAAAAACACATCAAAAAAATATGAAACATCCATTAAATATCTTCTAAAACATATCTTAAATAAAATATCCTTTTCACTTTGAAAAAAATTAAAACATACCACATTTTGAAAAAAAATTCCCTTGAAAATAAACATGACAATATACAAACAATGATTGAAATCATTTTGAAAACAATTTTCCTTGAAGAATTATAAAATAATCTTGAAGAAATTTAATTTTCTTTGAACATAATAGTTTTTGAAAAGCTTTTTAGAAAACAGGGTTTTGAAAGAAAATAGATTTCCAACTGAAGAGAGAGATAAAGTCTGATTTTATTAAAAACACATTCTTAATTATATTAATTACCAACGAGTGGAAAACTAGAAATAATACATGAATATTTCATGAATATATAGGTATGAATAAAATTCATGTGTTTTGGTGAGATATGGTAATAATATTTCATCAATGGAAGCATAATTGTAAACAATCTCAATATTTGATGAGATTGTAGCAAAAAATTACCACTTTGGTTACTTTGAATCATAATAAACACGAGAGGACATAATTAAATTAATCCTAAAATATCATGAAAGAAGGATATTAATTTTATAACTGGTCAATGGTAATTATAGACACCTCATAGAAAAATATAGGTTCATAACATGATATGTATCTCAAAGAAGGACAACTGAGACAAAATTAGTTCACTGATTTCGTAACATTTGAACCATATACCCAAAGAAATAAAGATCATCAAATGGATATTTAAATACCCATAAATTTAAGAATAATAATAATATAATACATTCATGTTCATTAAATAAAAAACACAAAATAAATAAGTGGTGAATAAGGCATAAGTATTGATGAAATAAAAGTGATATAAGAAAACCCTTACTGCTTGAGTAACTTTAAAATCATGATCCCCAGGAGAGAATAACATCATGTAAAGATTTTTATATAATTAAATAATTGATATTAATGATATAACATATCATATTTATTTATATAAACCACACAAAAGATGCGATTGGTGAATAAGAAAAGTATCTTACAGAAATAAAAAGTGAGATTAAATTCCATTACCTTAAGTCTTGAATTTTTTCAAAGAAGTTAAACCCATCTTTAAAATAAATATAAGTTTATTATATATATACCACATAACAATATTATTATATCTAATAAAATATAATATTTTATGACTTTATATAAACATTTTATTAATAACTCTATGTTAATGTAAAGTTTCAGTTAATGTCCGCTTTGTTTTTCATATATGATTTGGATTGTTATTATTTATCTTATTTCATATATCGGGATTTACTTATTTAAATAATGTAAAACATGATATAAATTTCATATATAACTATTATATATGTATTTATAATAATCCATTATATATACAAATATGAAATGGAATGCACCGTTCATGGAGATCTAGGTCGTATGTACACATGATTGATGTTTCTTTTTTGTTGTGGTATTGATAGAATGAAAGTAAATGAAATATATATATAAATATATAATATAATAATAGTAGAATTATTATGTTATATATATCATATAATTTAATTAAAATAATCTATAATACATTCCATATAACGTGTTAATGAATGACATCGTTTTGAGGATGTTGTAGTCCACACGTGTGCACAAACAAAGTTTTCGTCTTTACAAAAAATTGAAAGCATGAAGGTATGTTTTAGATAATAATTACAGATGGATAAATTAATAATTAATTTAACATATATAATATATAAATAGAGTGTGAATGATAACTTCCAACAATGAGAGGTGGCAAAGGAAAAATGAACAACAATGTTTTGTGTGGTGGTAGTTCACCGTACACAAGAATGGTAAGTTCATTACCCATTTGATGGAAGAGTGTGTATTTTTAGGTATAACCATTAGAATAAAATAATATTAGTATATTGAGTATACCAAATTTATTATATAAGGACAAAATAATAATAATTTAGGGTGGGGGAGAATGGGAATAAAACAAATGATCTTGAGGAAGGGTGTTGCCTCTTATTTGGGAAACTATTATTAGATTGCACCATAGGGATTACAAGGTTGGATTTTTTCCCAAAGGGAGGATTATAGGCCCAGAGTATGGATTTGGGGATCTTATTTTGGTTGTGTCATGACCCGTCCTCATGGCCCATGTCGTGACAACCCCAAGCCCGCCTTCCATAGACCAGGGGCTGGCGACTAGCACCAAAGGCGTAAATCCTGATAAAAGGGAAGACATTGCCTTTATAATAGAAAAGAAACACAACAGAGTATGAAAGGTGAAGTAAACAATAAATAAACTGAGTACAAAAGTAAGTGATGGAAAGTAAATCGGTCGGTATACAAACCCAACTCAAAGTACAGTACAACTGAGAAAGAATGTACATCAGGTGAAAAGTAAACACCAACCACTAAGTCATCCTCCGGCTATCCCACCTGAATGGTGGGTTGAAATGGTCTCCTCATCTCCTCGGGTCTGGCCATCATCTTAGTGTACGTCCATCCAAGTGGTCCACCTCCAGGTACTGTCCCACTCCACAAGACTCCACCTCAATCATTGTTGTATGTCGTCTACATCCAACACAATGTAGTGCGGGAATAGCCCGTGCAGGGGTGAGTATACGATACTCAGTAGGGACCTTGAGACACCCGAAGGTCTCCTGGAATACACAAAGGAAAAACCACAAAGTAAAGATACAACATAGAGTATCAACCAACTCTACGTTGGTATAATCCCATACATATACCTAAGTCATCAATTCTAGTTCATCTCCAAGTCACGAGCCCAAGTACAACCCAGTCCAAACAGGAAAGCACAACCCAGTCCACATAGGAAAGCAAGTCAATCACACTATTGATAATGATTGAAAGTCCAGACTCAGATCACATATGTATACTACTAACGAAGAGGGGTGAAGATGATTATATGTAGCCTTTGAATCATCTCATATGAAAAACCCACGTAGGATCCAAGTACTGATGTCATCGCTAATGATCCCATGTAGGATCCAAGTACAGTAACCATCACTACCGAACCCACGTAAGATCCAAGTATAGTCATCATCGCTGCCGAACCCACAAAGGATCCATGTATAGTCATCCTCGCTGCTGATCCCATGTAGTATCCAAGTACAGTCATCGTCTTTTTCTTAGTTGCAACCAACTCTAGGGTTCTTGCACATGGAACGCTCGATTTCAGGAGGGTCCGCTCCTCGAGAAAATGGGTCGATACATCAATTATCATGAAGTCCAGAGTTGATGTATCCCGATGGTCTACCACATCATAGGGGGATAAACAAAACAAAACGTGTCCATGAAACTGAGTTCAATATGACCAAGACACTTTCCAAAAAGTACACGGTTTTTTGGTATGGTTACATGTAGTGTTTTTAGACCTCGCCTACTGCCCATGTACCCCAGCCCGTGTCGAAGGGTGGTTCATGTAAAAAGTATGTAAACGGTGTGTGGTATGGTTACACGCCATGGCTTCTAACCTAGGGTACTTCCTGTGTACCCCGGCCTGTGTCGAAGGGTTGTTCATGTAAAAAGTATGTACACGGCGTGTGGTATGGTTACACGTCGTGTCCAAAAATCTGGGGTCGACTTCGTGTATGCTGGCCATGTTCCCATAGACGGCCTCAACCTGTGATCTCCAACCAGTGTATTTGGTACATGGGTTAGCCTGTACCACTGGCCATGTCTGGCAGTGTGTTAGAGTAGATGCCCGTGTACTCCACACCATGTCTTTTTATCCCCGGGTTACACGCCGAGTCTCGCGAAGCTGTTTCTTCCATTCTGCATAGAGAGTACATGTCGTGCCTCTTCATCGTGTACATCTGTTCGTGTCCGTGTATTTCCCAAAATAAATGTCGAGTCTCTCATAGTCGCCACCTCCTTACAGTGTAGAAGGTACATGCCGTGTGGAAGAGGTCACATGTCGTGTGTTAGTCATCTGACGTTCGAAACCCTAGCCACAGTATTCCCAGGCTACATGGCATGTTCACCAGGATTACACACCTTGTAGTCTGGAATTTTCTAGAAACGATGCCTCTGGCCAGCACACCTCCCTTGATACCGGTTCATCATTCTGAAGGTTCCTTCATCACGAAACTTCAGTTTCTAGGTCGCCCCGTTATCCCGAAGTCAATTCCAGTGTTTTCAGGATTTCGATCGTCTCCAAAAACACATTTTGAATTCCCGATCGAAGAACGGTCGAGGAATGGTCCATCCCATTCCAATCCGAACCGTCACCCGCTATCTTCATCAAACCTCCTCTAGGTTGCCATGATGTGGAGTCTTCAATTTTGGGATCGTTGCGTCGCATAACAAACTCGTAACGATCTGTTGTTCCTCACCCACGAAGAACACGAAGAACTACCAAAAATCACAATATTGGAGGAGGATTCAGACCATGTTAGTTTGGCCCGATCTATCCACATTAGTTAAATAGCAGGGGGTTAAAGATAACAAAACAAGAGGGAAAGAGAATTCAACATTAATACAATCAAAACACACCCCAACCTCGATAGGGTCAATGGTTGACAAGCTTCGTGAATGACGGTGTCATCTCCGTCGTCGTCGGAGTGCACCAGAGGAAGTGATAGCTCCTCTCTTGTCACGGAGAAAAGAACATAAGGTGCGTCATCGTTGGTGAGTTCTTCACGTTAGAGAGTTGGAATTCTTCAACCAATGAGATGAAGCGTTCTTCAAATCTCAAGATCTCTCTCACCAAAATCTCAACACAACAAAATAAACTAAGGCTTCTCCTTATTTTATTAAATCATGCCATGCATTCAAATTCCAATTCACTTAATTAATTAAACCATGAGTTGTCTAATTAATTAAGTGATAGGTTGGCAAGTTATAATAATGGATAGAGGGGATAGGAAGAGTTACTCAAATAAATTCAATGGAGGTGTCAACATTAAACAATTGGGTTTAATGGGATGTTTAAGGGGTTTAGGGAATGTTAATGGTTGGGGCTCATGTGGGCCCCACCTCAAAATTATCCTCACATGGGTAGTTAGGAGCTTGTGGGTCCCATCCCAACTTCCCTATGTAGGATATTACCACTTAAGATAAAAATTAAATTGTCCCACAATTTTATTCACTTCTAATTTAATCCAAAAATTTTAACTTCTCCTCCCATGAAAACACATCTATGGTAAAAGTCCTCTTAAGCAATTATCGGCACTGCGTGTTCATCAGTGTCCTCAGATTTCAATTCCAAACACCAGTTCAAAAGATAGAAAAACCCAGTCGTACGTTCCCTGAAAGCACCTGAGCTAAACTTCGGAAATTGATTTCGGGCATGCTGGGCATCGGAAAAACCCGCTCAATTCTGAGCAATGTTTCAAAAGATAGAAAAACCCGCTCATTCTTTCACTGAACATACCCATGATAAACATCAAAAATTGATTCCGGGCACACCGGGTCTCGAAATCAAGTGTCATCAGAAGCTATAGACTCATAAAATTCCAATGTATTTAGGAAAAAATTTTCCTTGAAATTTCCAGGACGTTACAGTTTTGTTTAAGATGAGATAAAGTGGATTGATAGGTGTAAGGAATGTGAATATTTAATGTCTTTTTATAGAGGAGGAGTAGTGGAATTCTTGTAAATATAAAAACGTAAACAATATTGAGAGGTCACCATTACCAAATGTGTGTTGAGCAATGTATTTAAACAAATCAAAATAATGTTTTTTAAAGGGGGAGATTATTTTAAATAATACTCTGTCTCTTTATGATGATTTTGATGCTCACAAATACCCTTAATTATTTACTAATTATTTCGTTGAGTATTTTGCAGGAATTTATTTTATATAACGAGATTTTATACTTCATTTATTCCAAGATCAATTTTAGCGCGTATTCTGGAATCACTGTAGCGCAAGATCAATTTTAGCGCGTACTGGAATCACTGTTCATACCCTACGTTGATGAACGTAACGTATGGATGAAAAGTTTACTTTTTATGTTATTTTGAAACGTATGGTTAATGAACCTTACGTTGTTGAAAAGTATGGAAGAAGAACATTACGTTTGGAAGGAACCTTACGTTTTCGTTGTTGGACAAGTATGGAAGAGAAACCGTACGTTAGTTTTCAGTGTTGAGTTTGTTTCTCAAAAGTATGGATCATCAACATTACTTTATAATCAACCGTACGTTCTTTGGAGAGTTGAAGCAAGAGAAAGTATGGATGATCAACCCTACGTTTGAATGCTGAAGAGAAAGTATGTATGTTCAACCTTACGTTCTGAACCTTACGTTCTGAACCTTACGTTTGTGAACCCTACGTTTGGAGCCACGTCAACAACCCTACGTTTGGCGTCGGGATATTTTTGACAGATGATATTTCCTTTTGAATTAGTCAATCAAGCGGATTATTAGGCGGATTTCGAGCTGATTCTTAAATACGACTTTGACTGAATCAAAGACGATTTACAACGGATTAATGATTGATTTAAACGGAGCTTTTTGTGCCGATTCTTCAGGAGAGTTACAACGGCTCTGTTGTTTCATTTAAAATCGCGAATCTAAAGGAGATTTTCATGGATCTATTTTATGCGAAAGATTTTCTCATATTTGAATATATGTTCTATCTTGGAAACTTCAGATATATATATATATGCACAGGAAAGTGTGTGATATATATTGATCTTTTGACGAGCAAGAAATCAGAGACTGTGTGAAAGCGTTCTTTTCTGGTGATCGAGAAGAAGTGTAAGATCTTTATTACCAAAGGAAGATCTTGAAAGCAGATTCACGTGTTCTACATCGACTATCTGTTGTGAATCTACTACTGCTGAAGTTGTGAAGCTTCTGGTAATATCTATTGCAACTGGATCGACTCAGAACTGTTTTGATTACAGATCTTTATTTTCTGAAGACGACGATCTATCTACTGTCAATTGCATTCTGTTGCAATTGTGAAGAACAACTGGAGAAGTGTTTCTTTATCGAAACCCTTTTATTTTTGAGTGATCAGCTTCTCGTTCTAAGCTGTGTGGGTTCGTGTTTGAACCAGGAAGGCTGTGTTTGCCTGAATCTTGTAAAGGTGTCAACTGCCTGTACTCAGTTGTGGACGGGTCTGTGGAAACGAGGACCAGATAGTGAAAATCGCCAAGCTCGTGGATTTGAGCGTTGGTGGAGTGGACTAGGGGCCTTCTGTTCCCCGAACCACTATACATCCGTGTGTTCATGCTTTTACTTTTTCCGCTGCATATTTAATCGTGCAAAAGCATAGTGAACAGAATTTGTCTAAGTTGAAGAGATTGTAATAATTTGAAAAAGACACAATTCACCCCCCTCTTGTGTATAATCCGTAGATTCAGATCCAACAATTGGTATCAGAGGAGGAGCTTCTTATTTCTAAAGTCTTATCAGGCCTAGAAGTATTTAAAGATTATACATAGTGTATAATGGCTGATATGAGAGAGGGAATGTCAATGGTCAGAGCACCTTACTTTAATGGAGATAATTATGGCTGCTGGAAATCACGTATGATAATTTACCTGAAAAATCTTGGTTACAGAGTCTATTCAAAGATTCTGACTCCCTATGAAATTCCTGAAAATCCCGATACATGGAGTGCTGCTACAGAAGCTGAGTATGACATAAATTCAAAAGCTATGAATGCAATCATCTGTGGTCTAGGACCAGACGAATTTAACAGAGTATCTCAATGCCCGACTGCATATGAAATGTGGCAAACTATAGCTGTTGCTTATGAAGGAACAGATAATGTAAGACAGATGAGATATGCAACTGCTAAGTTAAAATTCGATACTTTCAGAATGATTGAAGGAGAGAGCATCACTCAGATGAATGGAAGATTGACAGAAATTGTCAATAATATAACAGCTCTAGGAGAACCAATCAAGCAGGCTGATCAAGCGTTGAAGGTACTGAGAGTACTTCCTACTCGATGGAATGGAATCTCTGCAGCAATCAGACAATCAACTTCTGTTAAAGATCTAACTATGAGAGAACTGATTGGTACACTGATGATGTACGAAGCTGAAATGCAAGATGAGGTAAATGAGCATAAAGTCTACATAAAAAGGGAAAATACTGCTTTGAAAGTGACTTCTCAACAAAAGGATAGAAAGATGAAGAACAGAGAAGTGAGTGCTAAATCAGAAAGCTCTGATTCTTCAAATTCGGATGAGGAACTGGCACAGCTAGCCAGAAAATTCAGAAAGTTCTATAGTAAGAAGAAAGACTTCAAGAAATCCTTTAAAAAGGATAGCAAGGAAGTGAGATGTTATGAATGCAAAAAGATGGGACATATCAGACCGGATTGCCCAAAATTGAAAGATGCAAAGAAAAAGAAATTCTTCAAAAGAGATGATTATGAGCAGAAAGACAAGAAAGCTATGAAAGCTACTTGGAGTGTTTCTGAAGACTCAAGTAATTATTCTGAATCATGCTCAGAGAAGGAGGAAGCCAATTTAAAAGCAAATATGTGTTTCATGGCTGAAACTGATGAGGTACACTCATACTATTCCTCTGACTCAAATAATGAATCAAACTCTGAAACAAGCCTCTCAAATAGAAAACTTGCAGCTTACTGCAATATGCTTGAAGAAAGGTATGACTCATTATTTAATAAATATAAATCTATAAAGAACTTGTACAAAGCTATTTCAGATGAGAGAAATACTTTGCTAAAACAACATGAGGAATTAATTGACAAATACAATTCTGCTGACTCAAATAAAATTAATTTTGAATCAAAAATAAAAACTCTACAGGATGAAGTAGAATCTTATAAAACGGCTGCATTAGTTTTTACAAAAGGAGAAAACACCTTAAATGAGATACTTGGAAAAACTGTAATTAAAAAGGAAAGGTTTGGAATTGGAAGTAAAGGAGAAAAACCTAAGTTATACAAAAATTATTTTGTTCCTAGCACTAAACAGGTTATTTGTAACTACTGTGGAACAAGAGGTCATATAGCTAAAAACTGTTTTCTAAGACAACCTCAGATATGTGGAATTAAGAAAGCTTATATTTCCAACGATCTATATGATTCAATCAATTTTAAGAAAACAAGGCAAATCTGGATACCCAGATCACTGCTTGCTAACACTCCTGGACCCAACAAAATATGGGTACCAAAGCAATTTGTTTGAATGTCTTTGCAGGAAGCAGGTCACCAAAGAAAGAAAGAAATATGGTATATGGACAGTGGCTGCTCAAGACACATGAGTGGAACTTCAGCTAATTTCTCTTCTCTTACTCGAAAGGAAGGAGGATTTGTCACCTTTGGTGACAATGCCAAAGGAAAGATTATTGGTATTGGAACAGTTGGAGATCCAGAGACAGTCTCAATCAACAAAGTACTTTATGTACAAGGGTTAAAACACAATCTGATAAGTATCTCTCAACTCTGTGATGATGGATACACTGTTGATTTTACCAACAATAGTTGTACTGTTTCTAAAGATAAACTGTTTAAGTTTAGAGCACCCAGAACTGATAATGTTTATACTTTGGATTTGTATTCCTTGTGTAAACAACAAGTAAATTGCTTAACTGCTAATATAAGTGAATCCTGGATCTGGCATAGAAGACTTGGTCATTGCAATATATATGCTTTACATAAATTATCTAAGAAACATTTAGTTTCTGATTTGCCTAGTCTCAAATTTGAAAATGACAGATTCTGTGATGCATGTCAGCTTGGCAAGCAACACAAATCATCATTCAAATCCGTTAATAAAGTTGCTACAACTAAACCTCTAGAACTTATCCATATGGATTTGTTTGGACCTTCAAGAGTAGCAAGTTTAGCTGGTAAATTATATGTTTATGTATTAGTTGATGATTACTCTAGATTTACTTGGATCTTCTTTTTGAAATTTAAAAGTGAAGCTTTTAGTTTATTCGAAGGTTTTTGTAAATCTGTTCAAAATGAAAAAGGTTTTAATATAATCTCATTGAGAAGTGATCATGGTGGAGAATTTGAGAACCAGGAATTTAATTCCTTTTGCTCAAACATGGGTATTAAACACACCTTCTCTGCTCCAAGAACACCTCAACAGAATGGGATTGTAGAAAGAAGAAATAGAACTATTCAAGAAATGGCTAGAACTATGTTAAATGAATATAGCCTACCTATATATTTCTGGGCAGAAGCTGTTAATACAGCTTGTTATATAATGAATAGAATTTTAATAAGACCTATTTTGAAAAAGACACCCTATGAACTATGGAATAACAGAAAACCTAAAGTAAATTACTTTAAAGTTTTTGGATGCAAGGTTTACATCTTGAATACCAAAGATAATCTTGGTAAATTTGATCCAAAATCTGATAAAGGTATTTTCTTAGGATATTCTGCAACCTCCAAAGCTTATAGAGTCTATAATAAAAAGTCAAGGATTGTTGAAGAATCAGTTCATGTGAAATTTGATGAATCTGATCCTTTTGAGAAAAGGATAGAACAAATAGATGAACCTGATTCTAATGAAAACATGAGACCTGAGAATTTAAAGAATGATTTTGAAAATGATATAAAAGAAATTCAGTCCAGTTCAGAAGAACATGATACTGAAGAGCCTTTGAATGTAATGCCTAGACAGTCTAGAACCTTAAAGAATCACCCTTTAGAATCTGTGATAGGTGACTTAGAGACTGGTATTCAAACTAGAAGAAACTTTGGAAACATAGTTGAATTCTCTGCTTTCCTATCCCAACAAGAACCTAAGACCATAGAAGAAGCCTTAGATGATGAGAGCTGGGTAATAGCAATGCAGGATGAATTGAACCAGTTCAAGAGAAATAAGGTTTGGGAATTAGTTGAAAGACCACATGATTATCCAGTAATAGGAACTAAATGGGTCTTTAGGAATAAACAGGATGATCAAGGGATAATAACTAGAAATAAAGCAAGATTAGTAGCTAAAGGATACAATCAAGAAGAAGGAATAGATTATGATGAGACCTTTGCACCTGTAGCCAGGTTAGAAGCTATTAGAATCCTTTTAGCCTATGCATCTCATATGAATTTTAAATTATTTCAGATGGACGTTAAATCTGCCTTTTTAAATGGTTATTTAATGGAGGAAGTTTATGTTGAGCAACCTCCTGGTTTTGAAAATTCTCAAAAACCAGATTCTGTTTTCAAACTTACTAAAGCTCTTTATGGCCTTAAACAAGCACCTAGAGCTTGGTATGAAAGACTAAGTTCTTTTCTTTTGAAAAATGATTTTACTGTTGGACTAGCAGATCCAACACTCTTTAAGAAAACTGTGAAAAATAATGTTTTGTTGGTTCAAATTTATGTTGATGATGTAATTTTTGGATCAACCAATAAAATTCTTTGTCATGAATTTTCAGAATTAATGCAAAAAGAATTTGAAATGAGTATGATGGGAGAATTAAATTTCTTTTTGGGTCTTCAAATATTTCAAAAAGATTTTGGAAATATTTTAAATCAATGCAAATACATTACTGATTTACTTAAGAAATTTGGACTTGAAAACAGCAAGACATTTACAACTCCTATGTGTACTAATATAAAACTTGATTTGGATGAAACTGGAAAATCAGTGGACAACAAGTTATATAGAGGTATGATTGGTAGTTTGTTATATCTTACTGCTAGTAGACCAGATATAATGTATTCAGTATGTCTTTGTGCTCGATTTCAATCAAATCCCAAAGAATCCCATTTAACTGCTGTTAAACGAATTTTTAGATATTTAAAAGGTACTATTTATCAATCTCTGCTTTATCCAAAAACCTCTGATTTTAATTTAATTTCATATTCAGATGCAGACTTTGGAAGCTGTAGATTAGATAGGAAGAGTACTTCAGGAACATGTCACTTTTTAGGAAAGTCTTTAGTATCATGGTCTAGTAAGAAACAACACTCAGTTGCCCTGTCAACAGCCGAGGCAGAATATGTGTCTGCAGGTAGTTGCTGTGCACAGGTGTTGTGGATGAAAAACACTCTTATGGACTTTGGATTAAATTTCAATAATACGCCTATTTTATGTGATAATACTAGTGCAATTAATATTTCAAAAAATCCTATTAGTCATTCTAGAACTAAGCACATTGATATAAGACATCACTTTTTAAGAGATCATGTGTTAAAAAAGGATATATTTTTAGAATTTGTAAATACAGAAAATCAATTAGCAGATATTTTTACTAAACCACTTCCCACGGCAAGGTTTGAATTTATTAAGGGGGAGTTAGGTTTATTTAATTTTAAATAGTTTCTTTTTAATCTTATTCTGTTTTCGAATTCTATTTAATTTCTGTTTCCCGCTATAAGTAATTTTATTTTGTTTTTAAATAAAAGTAATGATTAGTGATTACACGGGAATCAAGGCTGTCAGAACCGTTTCACCTTCTAAATTGTTTTCACCTTTTTCGGAAACCCTTTCGAAAACCTAAAACCGCACATCTGCTCCAAAACCCTTTTCTGAATCTTCAAACCCTAAACTTACGAACCTTCAGAAATCGTTGTTGAAATGGCAAAGACTAAGCGTCCAGATGAAGCTGAGAGCAGTGCTGCAAAGAAATCCAAAGTAGTTGGTCGGAAAATACTGCAAGGTAAAGTCATCGATTTAGAATGGTTGTTTGAAACTAATTTGCTGTTGAAGCAAGCGTTGTCGTTTCAAGGCCTTGAGCAAGCCTTTAATAGTGAAAAATCTGAGTTTCTATATGAGGCAGAAATGAGACATTTCTTTAGAACTGTTCAGTTTAGCCTTGGGGATACGGAGGATAGTTTATTGGCTCAGATAGAGGATAAGGACTTTTCCATATCATCTGTAGAAATAAGTCAGATTCTTAACTGCCCCCATGAAGGAGTTTTTCATTTTGATTTACGGAATATTGGAGATTCTGTACATAAGTCTGAAGACATTATGTCTTTTCTGTTTGGAACAAAAGTGATAAAGAAGGTGCTTATTAAAGATTTGGAGCCCGATCAGAAAATCTTAGTAAAGTTTGTTCAGACCGGTTTAGCACCAAGGATGGCTGAAATGGAGAAAATTCTATACCCTGACATGTATATAATGTATCTTCTGATGAGTGATATCAAGTTTAATTTTCCTCGATTTATGATAAGATATCTAAGATACTGCTGTCAGAGTGAAGCAAGAATGACCTTTTTCCCATATGGAAGGTTCATTTCTTTGTTTTTATATAAAAGGGAAATGATCAGACTGGTAAGTGCTGGGGTGAAATGTCACCACAGTAATGTTTTTAATGCTGGAACTTTAAGGAAAGTGGGATATTTCTGGAGCACAGTTAAAGGAAAACTTTTACCTGTTGGAGCTGAGGAAGACTCGGAGAGTGCTCAGGCTCAACCAGCTAAGTCCAAGGAAGGACAGGCAGAATCCAGAGTTAGTACAGTGGCAAGAAGAATTCGCCTTGAGATGGAAGAAGTTGAAGAAGAGAGAAGTCAAGAAGGACTTCAATCTAGAAGGAAGAGGTCAATTGATGAAGAAATCATCTCTCCTGTCTTGAAATCTTCTGATCCAGTAATTTCTTATTCGTTTGTGAGGGAAGCTGTTGTGGAAAGGACTGCACCGATAGAGGAACCAGTAGCTCAACCGGAAATTCAACTAGAACCTCAGACTGCTGCTGTGGATATTGAAGAAGCAATTCCACAAGAACAACTTATGGAGGCAGTGCCTGGTGAAGAAGTGGCCCGACCTCAAGAAGTTCATGAAAATATTGTTCTTGATAATTCAGTAGAAGTCAGAGAGACTGCTGTTCGTGATGAACATACTTCTGAAGTAAATACAGAGGTACTTCAGGAAGATTTTTCAGTGGAAGAGTTTCAAGCTTCAAAGGATAGCTCAGTAGATCAACCTGTTCAGGACAAAGAACAATCAGATGCAGATTCTTTACCCCTTGTCCTGCTTCATCAATCTGATTCTGGACATGAGAATCAAGCACAGGGTGCCCCTGATTCGAGAAAAGAAGAAGTTGTTGAGTTATACAAGCGTATTTCTCAGTTGGAATCTGAGAATGTTAGTCTCAGAAATTCTCTGAACTTAGAACAGTTGAAGTTTCAGAAGCTGAGAGAATCTACTGTTTCAAGACAAGAAGTAGATTTGTTTAAGACTGATATGTTGAATGCTGTTGATCAGTTGAAGTCAGAGATGGTAACAAAAGATGATTTGTCTGAGATGAAGATTTACATGGAGAATAAATTTGAATCTGTTGCAAATAGTGCTGTGAGTGGATCAGGTTTTTCACCTGATTTGATTCGAAGATTTCAAGCAATAACTGGAGCACTGAGCAATATGAGTGACAGATTACACGATCTTCAGTGCAACAGTGCCCCTTTGTCAGTTTTGCTAGATAATCAGAAATTTTTGGTAGATCAGTTGACATCTGGAGAGCAACCGATTAGGATTCTTTTGAATCAGTTATCAGAAAAGCTGGCTCTTTTTGTTGAAAAGGAAGAAAGAATGCATGAGTTTTTCAGAGTTAATTTGATTGAAGATATTCATATGACTCAGGAGAACAGAGATCTTATCATCAAGTTAGGAGATGGGATGATGAAGAGGCTTCGAGACCAGTTTACAGAGATCAAGACCGCAATCCAAAGGAGATAGACACCTTTTTTTTCCCTGTCTTATCCCTAAACCTTGATTCCTCTGTATATCACTGTCGTAGCTTGTGAATGAAAATTCTTTTCTAATCGTTTTGTTTTGTTATTTATTGATTTATGATTAAGTTAGCCAGTATAAGATATTCACTTATCCATACACAGTTAATTATAGCATTTGCTTATAGTTCAGTGCAATAATGAATGTGTTCAAATCCGTAGTTTTTCATTCTTTTTGATATCACAAAAAGGGGGAGAATTTGGATAAACACAACATTTAAATTCATTCGTTCTATTTGAAAATTTATTTTTATGAGAATTATGGGGGAGAAATTTTATAGTTAAATATTGTTTTAATCCTTTCAAAATTCTAAAATTTTATAAAACTAATTTTTTAACAAAGATTGCAATTAAATTAGTTCTATTATTTTATGGGTTTTGTGATCATCAAAAAGGGGGAGATTGTTGAGCAATGTATTTAAACAAATCAAAATAATGTTTTTTAAAGGGGGAGATTATTTTAAATAATACTCTGTCTCTTTATGATGATTTTGATGCTCACAAATACCCTTAATTATTTACTAATTATTTCGTTGAGTATTTTGCAGGAATTTATTTTATATAACGAGATTTTATACTTCATTTATTCCAAGATCAATTTTAGCGCGTATTCTGGAATCACTGTAGCGCAAGATCAATTTTAGCGCGTACTGGAATCACTGTTCATACCCTACGTTGATGAACGTAACGTATGGATGAAAAGTTTACTTTTTATGTTATTTTGAAACGTATGGTTAATGAACCTTACGTTGTTGAAAAGTATGGAAGAAGAACATTACGTTTGGAAGGAACCTTACGTTTTCGTTGTTGGACAAGTATGGAAGAGAAACCGTACGTTAGTTTTCAGTGTTGAGTTTGTTTCTCAAAAGTATGGATCATCAACATTACTTTATAATCAACCGTACGTTCTTTGGAGAGTTGAAGCAAGAGAAAGTATGGATGATCAACCCTACGTTTGAATGCTGAAGAGAAAGTATGTATGTTCAACCTTACGTTCTGAACCTTACGTTCTGAACCTTACGTTTGTGAACCCTACGTTTGGAGCCACGTCAACAACCCTACGTTTGGCGTCGGGATATTTTTGACAGATGATATTTCCTTTTGAATTAGTCAATCAAGCGGATTATTAGGCGGATTTCGAGCTGATTCTTAAATACGACTTTGACTGAATCAAAGACGATTTACAACGGATTAATGATTGATTTAAACGGAGCTTTTTGTGCCGATTCTTCAGGAGAGTTACAACGGCTCTGTTGTTTCATTTAAAATCGCGAATCTAAAGGAGATTTTCATGGATCTATTTTATGCGAAAGATTTTCTCATATTTGAATATATGTTCTATCTTGGAAACTTCAGATATATATATATATGCACAGGAAAGTGTGTGATATATATTGATCTTTTGACGAGCAAGAAATCAGAGACTGTGTGAAAGCGTTCTTTTCTGGTGATCGAGAAGAAGTGTAAGATCTTTATTACCAAAGGAAGATCTTGAAAGCAGATTCACGTGTTCTACATCGACTATCTGTTGTGAATCTACTACTGCTGAAGTTGTGAAGCTTCTGGTAATATCTATTGCAACTGGATCGACTCAGAACTGTTTTGATTACAGATCTTTATTTTCTGAAGACGACGATCTATCTACTGTCAATTGCATTCTGTTGCAATTGTGAAGAACAACTGGAGAAGTGTTTCTTTATCGAAACCCTTTTATTTTTGAGTGATCAGCTTCTCGTTCTAAGCTGTGTGGGTTCGTGTTTGAACCAGGAAGGCTGTGTTTGCCTGAATCTTGTAAAGGTGTCAACTGCCTGTACTCAGTTGTGGACGGGTCTGTGGAAACGAGGACCAGATAGTGAAAATCGCCAAGCTCGTGGATTTGAGCGTTGGTGGAGTGGACTAGGGGCCTTCTGTTCCCCGAACCACTATACATCCGTGTGTTCATGCTTTTACTTTTTCCGCTGCATATTTAATCGTGCAAAAGCATAGTGAACAGAATTTGTCTAAGTTGAAGAGATTGTAATAATTTGAAAAAGACACAATTCACCCCCCTCTTGTGTATAATCCGTAGATTCAGATCCAACAATGTGCCTCAAATTTGTCAAATAATAAATTAAATTAAAATTATGGTTGATTTAGACCTCAAACACAGAAAAATATTTTCATTTTTATAATTTTTTTCCTTAACAAAAATGGTTCCCCACTTTTAGTATTTTTTATTATAGTAACTAGTTTTATATCCCAAGCAATTTAACCATTAAAAATAAATTAAAATGAGATTTATTAGAAAATATAGAAAAATTGAATTAAAAATTTTATAGATAATTTTAAAAAATAAAAATCACATGTGTATTAGAATGTAATTTTAAAACAAAAGCATGTAATGCGTAAAAACACTACTTTAACCTGAACAGTGCTTACAATTTTTTTAATATCTATGGGTGAATATGTTAATTATAAAATATAAATTTATCCATTTATAAAACATATTTTATATTTATTAAAACTTATAAATAATTTTGATGAATATAGGATTTTTAGTAGATTTTAAATTTTTTAATAAAATAACATTTATTATAAATTAACATTAATGTCCATTTTCAAATTTATTTAAATTTAATTAATAAATACCAAAAC
This sequence comes from Viscum album, assembly GCA_963277665.1. NCBI lineage: Eukaryota > Viridiplantae > Streptophyta > Magnoliopsida > Santalales > Viscaceae > Viscum > Viscum album. The sequence goes on from OY728139.1 coordinate 510,381,255, forward strand.
AATATTGGAATTAAAATATTTTAATTTCACATCTTTTTAACGTGATATATTAATCTAAAAAAATATAACATAATATTTCAATAAATTTACTTTACTTTTAATGTTTTTCGCATCATTTATTTTATTTAATTATTAACTAAATAATCTATGTGTTAGTATTTGTTAAATGTTTATGGTAATTAGATCAAATGTAAAAATAAACGTTTAATAAAAACAACTCATTTAAATTTCAAAATACAGTTTAAAACCAAAAATATGTAACTTCATCCATAATATAAATATACATAAATTTTAAAGTTAAAGAAGGATCATTTTTGTCATTTTCCGTACATATTTTGTGGATGAAATATTTCAAAATGTGTCCCAATAACTCATAAAATTCTAAAAAAGAGGGTATATGGTTGAAATATAGGCTGCTAATAGATTTGTGATAATTTTCATGGTCATTTTGGGCCTTATGTTTAAATTTTATCCCCTTGTAAAGCTTAATTTTACCTTAATCACTGTAATTAATTTTAATTTATTTCAGTAAAATTTTTGTTAAAAACGCAGTTGATTTTATTATACATTAAATATTATATTTATTATAAATTTTTTATGTATATTTTTATAAATTCAATTCATAGAACTGGAAAACTAAATTTAAAGATAATCCCAGAGACATGGTAAGAATACTAGTTTCTAAAGTGGGAATGTTTAAATGCATGAAATATTTTTATATACAATTTAAATTTGAAATTTATTACAATGAACTAAATTAGATTACTTGAAATAATATTTATCTAATTACTCTGTTAAGAAAATAAAATATAATTTGACAAAATAAATAAATTAGAAAAAAAAGGAGTTTTGGAAATAAAATTTCATATTATCCACTATTCAACATAAAATGATGTTTTCAAAAAAATCCCAATAATTCACTCTAATATAATTTTGAAATTATGAAATATAAAATCAATCTCATTTTCAAATTCAATTACAAAAAGCTTCTAAAATTAATTTTTTTATTGTTTATAGATGAATGTAAAAAGTAGTTAATTTGAGAAAATAGTATTTCCTAACATATAAAGCCTTTACAAAAAATTATATATTTTATTATAAACATGTTTTATTTATGGAAAAACATTATAAATACAAATTATAAATTAGTTATTACTATTCATATCACTATTTTTAATGTTTATGTTATAACTATCTCATTTCAATAAATTTAATAATAAATCACTGTTTCGTAGAAACATAGTGTTGCATGTAATGCAAGCTATGTTGGTGTTGTGGGTAGAATAAGATTATATTGGTGTATTATATACATAAATATCAACTAGGTGTAACATGAAACATAATAAATCAATGAAAATTAATTTATTCAATACAAAAAATGTTTATAAAAACTCGAGGAGTTACATTCCACCCCCTTAAAATGAATTCCGCCCTCAAATTTCATCTGGGTTATTAAATGTCTAATACTTGAATATTCATTTCATAGAAACGCAGATCATAAAAATTAGTACTATATATCCCTTTAAAAATAGAAATTTAGAAACATAATAGTGACCTAAAGTAACTTATAAATAGGTTTCCACATTAGAGAATATTTGTGGAAAGTGAAAAAATGGGCATGGAAGAGAAATCTTACAATTAGGTTTTGATAGAGAGTGATGAAGAACATTGTTAGGAGAAAGTTAGTGATAAAAAATCCATAAACCAAAGAGGCTTGAAAATGGTCATTGATATCATAAAAAATTATGATAATGGGACAACATTTTATTCAAATACCCTTTTTCTAAAATTGAAGAATTTTCATGAGAAGATATACTTACATGATTTCAGTACAATCTCAACCTTTGTTATGCCTTGATCAATTTACACATAATCTATTATTATAATAAAGTAAGTTTAACTTCTCATTACTGATGGATTATAAGATCATGAGATCCATAAATAGAATGACAATTCATTCCATCCATATTTTTCTAGCATCACAGAAAAATGGTCAGCATAGGTTATCAAACATGCACAATTCCTATTATGGTGAGATAAAAATAAAATCTCACAAAATTAATCTAAAGTATAATTTAAATAATTCCATAAATGGTAACCTTGTAACCCTTCAAAAAGATGTATATCTAAAACATTGGAAATAAGTTCACCAAATTAGCTTAACATTGACCCCCATATAGAATAAAGTTGCTCATGGTTGTCTCATGCCAAAAATGTGAATACCTTCATCATTAATTATACTAAAACATTTTAATAACCTAAACTACCATAAATACTTATTGAGAAGATGTATGTTTCATTATTCCATTGTTTAATATATATATTCCTCAAATTCAAAAATTCTACAAACTTCATCGATAATAAAATAGACCACTTTTTCAACAAATCCTTAATTAGTTCTAATGTAATAAATACTATCAAGATTACTTTATCCATATCATCATATATTTATGAATATATAATATCATTTTCTCATCCTTAAGAATATGATAAGGGTTACCTTCACTTATCGTAACCTTTCAATTAAATCAGTTTTATAGGTCATCAGTATCATTCAACACATTCATAAAAATTCTTAAAGTAAAAACACTGAAACCAATACTTATATACATAATGATTTATATAACATAACATATAATTCCAAAATATCAATACTTCAATCATACAACCTTATTCTTAAACTTTTACTCAGGCTTCATCAACTTATTTTTAAATAAATATTTCCTAGAATATAAAATATGAATCATTTCATAAGGTTCTTTAACCTCAATCTAATCATGATTTTTATGTTTAATGTAATCGATATTGGAAGAACACCCCATACCTTTAATATATCATTTGCGGTCTCCTAATATTCAGCAGTATATCCAATATTCATACCTACTTCCTGATTCTCTTTATGAGACTCCCACATAGGACATCAATTTTTATAATTGTCATACATTCCACATATGAAACATTCAATATTAATCTAGTTCCTTCTAGTTCTCACAGTTTACTAAGACTAGAAATCATAGTGTGAGAAACACTAATCATAGAAAAAACCATATAATCATGAAAAAACACTTATAAGATTCCAAAATCATGAATCCTACTTTTAAATATATGACACCATTTTATTATCCATAGATAAATATATAAGAATATACTTAGAAATATTCATAAAGATCTCACTAAAATTTTCTTATCCAAGTTTCTAAAGGCTGAATAAACTCTTTCTATGATAAAAACTATAGAAACAAGTTCTTAAAATAAATAGATATTACATCAATTTAGATGAATATTCACCATAGTACAAAAGTACATGCTCTAGGACCAAAATAGTTTAGTCTCTTTGGAAAATTGGAACATATTGTTTTTGTTTGGTGAAAGATTATAAACATATCCCTTAAATATATTCCCCTTTAGTACCCCTAATTAATATATTTCTTCATAAATTGTGAAATGAACCATAATAAAGAGGTGTTCTCGAGTGATCAGTAAGGAAAAATAAAGGAAATATGTAAGCATAACATGAAAATAAGTGTATGAGAACATTAACATAATATTTGAAGATCATACCCTTCATATCAAAGATCGTAATAATGAGACATGACATAAATATTAGAAGTTCATAAGACATGAATTATAATATTATCAATAACATAAACTATGTGTATTTATCATAGGAATAAGAAATAGACATGTGGAATAAAATCATATAAAAAATTCTCCATAAGTCACATATCATTGAAAAACTTATCAATGAACCTCATGGGGATACACCTACTAGAAAAAAACACCACCATCCCCAATCACATTCAATTCCTTATAAGAGATCACGTTTCCCGATATTTACATTGAGGATTGGGTTTCCCCATCTCCTTATAGTGGATTCGGTTTCCCCATATTCCCTTAGTAGATTAGGATGCACCGATTTTCCATTTTGAATCATTCCCATTGACTTGTCTCCCATCACTATATGATGATATATAAATATTTACCCATCAAATTTGGGGGATATATTGGCCCCACCAATCCTATAATATATAATAGGCTCAACCGGTTCTATCTAGGCCACCCCATAATATAATATATAATGGGATTACATAGAGAAATTTGGGTCACCCTATAATATAAGATATAATGGCCTTACAGGATATATCTTGGCCACCCATTTTATAAGCTTTAATAGGATTACCTAACACCATCTATACCACTCCATCATAAAATATGATACAGTATTTACCGGTGCTATTTGGGACATCCCATTGTATAAGCCTTGTATAAGATCAACAATATGAATAAATCAAGAAGAGTTTTCATATACCCTTAATAAAATTTAAAAAATTATTATTTCATAACATGATTAACCCATGGAAAATAAATGGGTTTCATATGGATCTCCTTGAAACATAATTACCCCTTGGAAAAAGAACGAGTTTTATAAAAAATATTTTGAAATATGTTTTACCTATATAAGAGAAATAGGTTCCATAAACAATTTACCATCAAAATATAAACCATTAATAGAAATAATATGACTGGTATCCCTAGATCATAAAACTTTTAAATCATAAACTATATAAATGGATTTTAACTTATATAAAGAAGAATTTTTAAAGATCACTTGGTGGATACGTTTCTTTAAAAATCACTTTATAAAACATATATAATTTTAAAAATAAATTTCATTGGAAAGGTACTTTAAAATAATATAAAGGAATATTTAAAAATCATTTAAAATATTTCTTGAGGAAAATATCCTTTCTACATTGAAAAAAAGTTTTTTAAACATAATATATTTCGAAAACATATTTCCCTCGAAAATAACCTTGAAAAAATATGAATAATTCATGAATGAATTTCCAAAACCTTTTTCCTTGAAAAACAAATAAATTAAGAATAAAAATATTTAAAACAATTTTTAAACATAATTTTGTTTTTGAAAACCTTTTTATAAAACATGGTTTTTAAGGAACACATATTTCCATCCGAAGAGAGGGATACAATTAGATTTTATTAAAAACACTTTTTTAATTGTCTTCAGTACCAAGGATTGAAAAATATTACCAGTAAAATAATATATCACGATTAACCATTGAATAAGAAAATTTATGAGTTTTTATGAGATATGGATCATAATATTTCATTAATAGAATCAAAATCAAATACAATCCTGATAAACGATGAGATTATAAAAATAAACTATTACCACATTGGTGAATTTGAATAATAATACACATGAGAGGAAAAAATTACATGAATCTTAAAATATGATGAAATAATGAGACTCATGATATAATATGTCAAAGATAAGTATATACACCTCATATAAAAATATAGGTGCATAACATGGCATGTACCTCAAAGATAAAAAGCTAAGAAAAAAATGACTTTACCGATTTGGTAAATTTTGAATCATAATCCCATGGAAATAAATTTCATCAAATGGATATATAAATACAAACATATTTAAATATAATAATCACATAATATATTCATTGTAATTATAAAACCTAACAAATTAAATTAGTGGTGAATAACACATTAGTCTCACTGAAATAAAATTGAGACCAGATATCCCTTATCACTTGAGTAACTTTTGAATCAAGATCCCCAGGAGAGAATAAATCCATTTAAATATTGGAATATAATTAAATAAATGAAATTAATGAAATTAAGTATTGAATTTATTCATACAAATTCAACCATCATATATAATAAATATAATCTTATTATACATGAACCAAAAAACCTTGGTATTATATATAATAAAATATATTATTTGGTTATAAATTTATATTATCCATTTATTAACAACTCTATGTTGATGATACATTTTAGGTAATATCCAATTTGTTATTTGTATATATTTTGGATTTTTATTCTTGATCTTTTTACATAGATCATGATATACATATATAAATAATTTAAAACATTGTATAAGTATCATATATATGTGTTCAATATATATGTAATAATAATAATATATTAAATATAGAAATTTGAAATAGAATACACCATTCATGGACACATTAGGTCATACATATGCATGAATGTTGTTTCTGTTTTGTTATAATATTGAATAAAATAAATTAAATGAAATATATGTGTCTATATATATTTAATATCATTACAGTAGCATTATAATGTCATATATATCATATAATTTCTCTAAAACCATACTTAATTTATTCTATGTATAGTTTTAATGAATCACATCACATTTAAGATGTGGTAGTCCCCAAGTCTAGAAACAAAGTTATCAAATTTTCACAAAAATCAAATAATAATGGTATTTTTCATATTATAATTTCAGAATCATAGATGAATCATAAATTAATGATAAATATCATATATAAATATATTTTACATCATAATTCCCACCCATGAAAGATAGTAAAGGAAACAAAATAACATCATTTCGTGAGGCCATAGATCATTATACAAAAGAATTGTAATATTGTTACCCATTTGATGGAAGTTTTTACATGTTTAGGTATAAAACATTTAAAAAAAATATAATTATATTTAGGATACTTAGGTTTATATATAATCTGGTAATAATAAGAGTTTTTGGGGAGGAGATTGAAAAAGAAAAATGAGCTTGAGGAAGGGTGTTACCTTCTCTTTGGGTAACGATTTTTGGATTGATCCAAAGTGATTAATTGGTTGTATTTCATCCAAAATATAGGTTCTAGTTTGGTAGGAATCATTTATGTATTTTATTTATTCTGGGTTTGTACAAGAGAATGTGTCTTGATGAGTGAAGGTAGGGAAATATTGAATTCCTTTTTATAGTGTAGGAGGAGTAACATTCTTGTAAATATAAAAATGTAAACACTAGTTGGATGTATCCCTTACCTAATGTGTCTAAAATTTGAAAAATATTGGCGTAAATTGAATGTATCGTCGATCCAAACTTCAACCCCAAAAAATAAGTGTATTTTTATAATTTTTTCCCTACCTTCTATGTTTTCCCTCTATTTTCATTTTGGTTTCTTTATTGAAGTAACTAGTTTTATATCCCAAGTAATTATACAACTAAGAATAAATTAAATTAATATTTATTAGAAAATATACACCCAATTAATTCAAAATATTATATCTAATTTACAAAATAAAATATTCACATTTATTAGAAATAAATTTTAAAATAAGAACGTGTAACGTGCATAAACAATGTTTTAACACGGACCAGACTCACAATGTTTTTAATATATATGGTTAAATATGTTTAAAATCAACCCAAGAATCCAAATGATGGTATAATTATAACATTACATTGGTATAAGATACAATTAAATCATTTACCAAAAGATCAGAAAATTTCTTAATTTTGGTAATTGAGATATATACGTAAGACTTGTTTTATGAATGAATACACTAATGAGAACATTATTTTTTTTTGAGGATAAACTTATTCCATCTAGAGTATCCTTACATATATTTCTTTGTAAACATCAATTAATCATTGTGTAATGAAATAGAATAAGGGTAAGCTCAAATTCATAGTAAGGTTTAAGTATAGTTGAAGAAATAATTAATCAATGTCAATAATCAATATGACATGGTAAATTATGGAACACACATTACATGTAACAAATAAACTATGAATTAAGTATATAAACAACATGGAAACACAAATAAATGGAAAAAATGCCATTAAAATAAGTAGATAAGGATAAAAATATATGGAAAGGTAATAAACTGAAAGTTAAGAAATTTAATAAATGATATGAGAATAAAATGCATCTATAGATATATCGATAGAAATTTCCATGGATAAATAATAACTAAATCAAAATGAATGCAATGCATAAATATTAGGTTCCATGTCTCGAGAATATAAAAACCTAAGCAATCAAGATCTTTCATAAGGTATTTTAAAACAATACGTAGGAACCTATTTAATCTATGTAACTTATTTGTCTCATGAGAACAAGTCAATCCATCGAAGGGATATATATATATTCCCATCCCCACCCATCATTTCCAATCCAATGGATTCATCATATCAAATAACAAAAATAAAAATTATTCCTTATAAAATATCTATATTGAATTAAGGATACAAATTTATCAATATTCCCCAAAATAATAAAATTACATTCAATGTAAACACCTTATGAAAATTGGTGTATAGTTTAGAAATTGAACATATCTAGGAAAAATTATATTAATAATTAGGGGAAATTCAATGTTCAATGATCATATGAAATTTAATATTTCTAGGGGAATAACAAAGGAATCAAAGAAGTGAATATCAATTATATCCTTGAAAGAATCAATCACGAACCATGTAGAGAAATAATAAGGATGGTATCAATAAAAAAAAATCCCAAGTGGAGTAAAAATAAATATTTTTTGTTTTTGATGAATTGAAATACTATAAAATGATCTTAAAAAACCATTCATGATGAAAATATCCTTTTTATATTAATTTTTTTTAGAAAATCTACTTCTTTGAAAAATCACTTATAAAAACATTTTCATTAAAAATTTTAAATTTAATATTTTAAAGGAATCATTGAATAAATGTGGGTGGGTAAATCTGTACATGTCATATAACGTAAAAAGAAAATTTCTTTTGCTCTGTAATTTGTTAGAAAAATTCACTGTTCGAAAAGAGAAAAAAAATATTCTCTTCAAAAGAATTATAAAAGACAAAAAGGGTAAATATGTCCTTAATAAATCATTTTTTAATGGTTAATAAAAGTTTCAAAATATTTTTAGAAAATATTATTATAATAAAAAAATAGTTTCTTCTCCTAAAGAGATAAATAAAGTAATTTTTTTGAAATTTTTTTCCAAACAATTTTTATTACAAAAATAGTGGGAAAAGGGTATTATTACATGAAAAAGACTATGAATAAATATAGGATAATAAAATGAAACAGTTTATTATAAAATGATAAATAACATTCCCTAATGTAAATTTAAGTGTAAAAAATCACAAATAAAATGATATTGTGATGTAAACCCTTGAAAATACCGTAACATTAATGTGAAAATTAATCAATGAATATATTATTTCTCTCAAATGTAAATCAACATAAAAAAGTGGAAATAAAAAATAGATAGTTAAATGGTTATTAAAGACATAATAAAATAATATTAATGACTATATGGAAGTTGTAGAGCCTAATGAAAAGAAATTGGGTTATGGAATTCTTTTCTACTTGGGTAACATTAAGTGTAAATCCCCTTAGAAGAAATAATACAAATTATAACTCAAAATATCATTAAGAATGAATGTATTTTGACAATACATGTCAAAGTGGCAGTATTTAATCCATATATAATAAATTATGTGCAGAACAATATGGTATTCCTCAAATAATGGAAATATCATTGACAGGTCATTAAAATTATTCTGGAGGATAATAATCATTAACCATTCCACAGTGTCCCATACCACTTTGAAACATTTGAAATATAAACCTCATGAAAGAATAAAATTAAAGGGATGATTTAAATACCATGAAGATTAAATAATTCATGAAATAATATATATCAAAAGGGATAATAGACACACCATACAAAAGAAGCGAGTGTGGAAAATGGTATATGCCTTATAGAAATAAAAGTGAGAAAAGAATCCCTTTCCTTGTGTTTCCTTTTGGGGAAAAAATACTTTAAACTCTTTTATAATGGTTATAAAAATTTCACTAACTTATAAGAAAACCATACAAATATTTATAATATCATATATTAACTTCATATAATATCTTATTACTCATTTTCTTATAGTATTTTGTTATTTTCAAAATTTTGGTCATTAATTTCTTAATTTGTCATGTAAGTTTTGACTTGTTATTTGTTGTTTCTATTACTTAGATCATGATTTTTTCATCTACATAATTTAAACAAGATTTATTTATCATATATTTTTATTATATATTTATTTACAATAATCCATAATATTTGGAGATAAGAAATGAAATTCACCTTTCATGGAGACGATAGGTCGCACGTATACATGAACACTACTTTCATTTTTTAATATTAGAATAATGAAAAGTAAATTATATATATGTATATTATAATTAAATCATTAAATTTATTTAATATATGTAATATATGTTTTTATTAAAACCATCTTTTATACATTCCATGTATAGCATGAATGAATCAAATTTCTTTGAGGGGGTGGTGGTCCACATTTCAAAAAATGATGTTACTGTATTCCCACAAAATGGAAATCATTAAGGTATATGTAATATAAGAATATAATAATATAAATAAATTATAATTTTTATATATATTTTATATAAATTTTGTTTTATCATAATTACTGAATATAAAATGTGGTAAAGGAGAAATGAACAACATCGTTTCGTAAGGCGGTAGTTCTCTGTACACACGAATAAAAAGTTCATTACCAATTAGATAGAACTGTATGTAAGTGTAGGATGAACCATTAGAGTAAAAAAATCTCATTATATTTATGATTCTAGTGTTATTATATAATCATGTAATAATAAGAGTTGATGGGGGTAGATAATGAAACTAAAACTATGGAGCTTGAGGAAGGATGTTACATCTTATTCGGGTAACTCCTTTTGGTTTCTACCATTGGGTTTCCTTGTATGGATTTATTCAAAAGGAAAGTATTATAGGATGAGTGGATGGATTTTTAAGTGATATTTTTTCAAATCATGGTGGGGACAATGTGTCTTGAGTGGTTTGAGGATGTTGGAGGGGTGAGTGCCATTTTATAGTGGAGGAAGAGTAACATTGTTTTCATTTTTTAGAATGGGAATTACACCCACATTTTTCCCTGGGATGGTGGATAAAAATAAAAAACATTATATTAAATATAATATAGGGTCTAAATATGTCCATCTAATGGATTTTGGAGAACTTTAAAGGTTATTTTTGGCCTTATGTTCAGGGTTTGGCCCTTTGTAAAGATAAATTTTCTCTTAATCATTGTAATTAATTTTAATTAATTTTACTAATATTTTTGTTAAAAAAATATTATGATTATTATTAATTAGGAACTAATATAATTAAAAATATTTAATCCTTTTTTATAAATTCAAATAACTTAATTGGTATAAATTAATTTAAATTTAATCCCACAGATGGGATGACAAAGAGGGTTTTTAAAGGAAAAATGTTCAAACATTTTCTATGTTTTTATATCTTATTTTTTCATGAAATTTATTCTAATGAATTAAATTTGATAAATTAATTTATAATTTATATAATGTGACTATAAAACCAAACTAAAATTTAATTTAAGGTTATAAATAAAGTAGACAAAAAGTGGTTTGAATTAAAATTCAGTATTTTTCAGTATTAATTTAAAAAATGAAACTTCAAAGAAAAATTTAAAAAATTCACCCTATGATTATTTTCCAGTAAAAATATCAAATATGAAGTTTATTTTGACATATAAAATTTATGAAACTTACATAAATTGGATTTAAAATAGGTTCTTCCTGAAAAATGTAAAAGTGGCTTTATAAAATTATAGGTATTTATGTGTAATATTGGATTTGTTTATATATTATGCATATCAAATATTTAAGATTAACATAAAAAATATTTTATTGAATAAATTATATATATTTTAAATTAATATCTGTCAATTATTTTCATTATTTTCATTTATTAGGATAAAAAAGCTCTGTGAGCATAAAAATAATCTTTTATAAAAACATTCCCTTTATATTCAGTTGGTTCTAATATGCATTCCTAATTAATTTGAAACCAATGAATAAATTTCATATTTTTTTGAACCATATATATTCATATGTTAATTAATCCTATTCATAACTAGTAATTCAATGTCGAGGTTATATATTATCATATTAAATAATAATGTTTTAAAAATATATTGTTGTTCTATAAAACTCGGCCGTGCTTGTAATGTAAGCTATCAACGAATGTCACTTTTACATACCATGAATGTGAAATTAGTAATGAATGAATTGAAATCTATTAAATTAATATAAAATATTGAATATATTATAATATCTTGTGATATTATATTCCCTTACACGATTGGCGTTGCGTTTCATACACACTATAAAATACAGTGTTCTTAATTTATAATTTTAGGGAGTTACAGAATATGTTAATAATAAAAGATAAATTGGTCCATGTATGGAATATATTTTATATTTAATAATATAGAAAAATAATTTTAAAAAAATATTGTATTTTAATTAAATTGTATATCTTTTAATATAATATCATTTATTATAAAATATGATTAATTTCAATTTGTACATTATTTATTTAATTTTAATAGAAAAATATATAAAAATAATTTTAATTCAAATATATTAATTTATAATCTATGTAACATGATATAATAATCTAAAAAATAACAAAACATGAAAATTCATTAAATTTAATTTAATTTTAATGTTTCCAGCATCATTTAATTTTTTAATTATTGAATAAATAATCAACGTGTTAGCATTTGTTAACTGTTTAATGTAAATATATCATCTGTAAATATTAAAGACAAATTATCAGGGCAATAAAAATAATTTACCTTTTAAAATATTGTTTATAACCAAAATATTGGAAGGGTTCTCTTTTGTATTTTTTCCCTTTCATAAAAAATAATGTGGGTCACATTCATGAACACGTGTCCAAATAACTCATACAATTAGAAAAAACAGGGGGTATAGTAAAAATCTGGAAATTAAATGGATATTGGAGAAGTACCTATGTAACACCCCAATGTTCCACGATAGGTTTCCCTTTGAATAACGTACTAGCCTGCGTTGTATCCAAATTAAAGATTTAACACACCACGACAAATCAAACTAGACGTATTGAATAGTAATACCCACTTTTGAAATTTTATAATTATTAATTTTTAAAATGGAATTCATTTTTGGATTCGGAATATCGAAATTAGCTTAGGGAGAATTTTTGGTATTTTTCTAAGATCATTCAATTTTTTTGATGAATAGAGAAAAACACTTTGTTATTGTTTAAAACAGACTTTTTATTTAAATTATTAGTAATTTTATTTTCATTTATTTTAAATCAAAATAGATACATAATACCAATATATTTTTAATTTAATTCATTGGAGTCATTTTATAATATGTTTAGATATATAAAATTTTATTGAAATTTTTACCATCTTTTACCCACCTTCTAGGAGAATTTGAAAATTTTCTTAAAACATAATTTTACCTCTTCTTTGAGTTAGATGTCAAAAATCATAGAGACGTGGTTGAAATTATTATATAAAATTTTGTTCAATAAGATTAAAATAATGTTGGGTGAATAGTAACTTTTGAATTTTATTTACCACTGTTAAAAGTAAATAGGGTAATTAAGGGTAAAAATGATATTATAATTTCGTTAACACATGTCCTAATTCTATTGGATAAGTTTAATTTGACCACAAAAAACCTCAGGTATAAAATATGATCCCCTTTGGTCTACATGGATTAGATTATAACATTTATTATTTTTTTAGAAGAGTTAAAAGAGTTAAATTCAATGATTAATAAGTAAAACATTTTTAATATAGGTTTACACACAATATAAATTAGAATATAAATATTAGTTATAAATATAAAAACATTTCCTACATAATGGTATTTTATTTATAATTTTTAGGAATTAAAAACATTAATTTATTTATGACACAATGATGATGGAGTAATTACCATATTAATGAAATATTAAAATAATTGATATTATAAATATCCAAATAAATTTAAATTTAGACTTATGATGAACTAAAATAAATTTATAGGTTAATATGATATGATAGGGTTGATTAAATAATTTTTTTTTCAAAGTAATCATGCTATTATGACTTTCAAAAAAACCAAATACTAAATAGTGTCAAAATTGACATAATTGAGTTTTTAAAACAAATACAATATTATTAATTGATATTATATTCATAAAATTATAATGTTAGGCCAAAAAAGTTAGATAAGTTTATATATATTAATATTTAACCACTTTGGGTTCTCTCGACTTGTTATAGTATGTTTATTAACCATATAATATAAAAAATACAAAGAGACATGGTAATTGTCAAACGATTTGACAAAGAGTTATATCTAAAAGATAAGGTTAATATCATGAACTAAACCAAGATAAAACCTATTGGTTGTGATTTTTTCTACCCATACCCACATTATCCTCTAAATAAATAATTTTTGAGCAATTATAAACCAACAATTATTTTATTATGAAATAATATTTTATAGTTTTCCTAAAGTGACCCTCACCTCTTTTATAAAAGGTACTTCCCCTTATCTAACCTTAACACTGCCAAATCCATTTCGATTAGCCAAACCCTGCCAAAATATCCTCACAACGTTCCTCCCATAATTCTATAGGCCTTCTTTTGGTCATTAACCCAACCTATGGACCCCTTTTGATCAAATCAAAAGGAAGAACCCGAAGAAGAGGTAAATATTTCATCACATCTATCAAGTTCTTATCTTATTACACTTCCTCTTTATTTGTTGTTTCCATTATAAAACAATAAATACATTATGTTTTATATATTGTGATGTTATTATAAAAATGGTATAATCATATTAATTATTCTATCCATCATATTAATGACAAAGTCACCATACGTGCGTACGTACGACTTACCATCTCCACATCGTGGTGTAATTGGATAATCAAACACTTCATTATTTGGATGGGTATCATAATGAGTAAAAATGATGTAAATAATAAATATAACATGTTAATACTTATGTATATATTATATACCATCCAATTAAATATTATTTCACCTTCAATATAATGATATTGTCACTCGTGCGTACGTAAGGATTACCGTCTCCACGAACGCGATGAGATTCATTCCCCATCGTAATCATTCAAGAATAATTTACATTTTATAATTACAAATAATGCTTAATAACTTAATATCATTCTTTTTAGGAATAAAATACATCCTATTCATAACAAACATGGCTTACGTAACGGATCTTGTAAAGGAAAACAGATCAGTTGACACCCAAAATTATGATACTACTAAAATATTATTAACAAATCAATATTATAGGACAATATATGATAACATATTCATGTATATAGTTCTTGTATAATTTAATAAAAATGATTTAAATATTATACAAAAGTTTAACATACCCTCTACCATGGAAAAGTAAAAGGTAAGTTTTAATTATACAATCTCCTTACTTATCCGAGGTTGTAAATATGTAAGTATCTACTCGGACCTCTTTATCATCCACATTCATGTTTTCTTAAAAATGAAATTCAAAAAATTCTTAATATTTACTAGAATATGGGATAAAGTCATTTATACCCTTATTTTACCATATTTTTTTGAAAGGAATCCTTCCGTCATTTTCCAAATGAGGTGCTTTATAACCTTTTCGACAAAATTAAGGTAAGGATGTATTTTTTTAAACTTATACAGTGGGTGAGGCTATTTTCCGCCGTTATAACATTGTTGAAGCTTACCATACAAGATTATAATAATATTTTCAAAATATTTTTTTTCTTTTATAATTATATTACTTTTAAATGATTTCAAAATAGAAATAGATATTTCTCTAAAAAAGTTTTGATTTCATCTTTGTCAATATCCTTTGATGGATTTTAAGCATGTTTGAAGTTGATTTATTATGTTACAAAACATCCATATTTTATTGAAGGTTTTGTGATATGTTTAACTATTGATGTGTTATTTTTACACCATTCATTGTTTATGGATAATGTACTGATATTTTGTATGCTAGTTTTAACACGAATGTTTATGTAATGTTTAAACCATTTCATATGAGGAATGCATTGGATTTAGTAAGTGATGAGTGGAGCCCTCTATAGCTCCTCGATTCATCGGTAGGCATCATGAGACAAGCTAGTGTCTTGGAACATGGCCTTGAAAAAATATTATTTGTAGTCTTGGGAGAGGGACTAGACTATGTGGTTATGAAGTCCGGCGTTATGCATTACATCATTATAAAAGTGGCTATTTATATTGCATGTGATTATTCGACTAGTAGAATATCTATGTGTATAAGTAAATTGAATTATTGGATTTTATCATTGACATATTATTCTGAAGATTATGTTTAAAAGGCTTTTTTAGTCCAATAAATTGCCTTAAATGTTTATGTTTTCTATTAAAGTTTCCACTATACTGTTATCTTTACTGAGCATCTGAGCTCACCCCTTTCTATGTTTTATTTTTCCCAGTATGTGAAGAAGTATTTTATGGTTTACCTTTAGGGATAGGAGAAGGATATAATTGTATTCAAAAGGGGAAAAAAATTTGTTGATGTTTTTATTTCATGATGTTATGCAAAACTTATGAATGTATCATGTACTTCCAAGGCTATTAATCTAATCAGTCATTGAGGACTTGATTCCTTGTATCATTCCAATTTTATGTAATAATGCACTGAATTTGGGTAACTGGGGTTGGTGTGTTATAGTCTAGGTCATTTTGGCCCTTTAGTTTAAATTTTAGTCCCTTGTTAATCTTATATTTACCTTAATCACTATAATTAATTTACTTTATTTTCACTGCTAGTTTTTTTGTCAAAAACTAAGTTTATCTTAATATAATATAAATATTATACTAATTAAAACCATGTATGTATGTGTTTCTAAATTTACTTCACATAAGTGGAAAACGTAAATTTAAATCTAATCATACAGACAATGCAAGAAATTATGTTTTTTAAATTAAATTTTTTTAATTGTTTGAAATGTTTTTATATCCAATTTCAATGTTAAATTGGTTTAAATGACCTAAAATGGACTAATTTATGAACAGTTGATATATATAAAATTTTAAATTAATTTTAAATATAATTTAACAATATAATTAAATTAGATGAAAAATCTCTTTTGAAATAATATTTTATATTTTCACTATTCATCAAAAAATGATGTTTTTCAGAAAAATTTTAAAAAACCCCTAAGATAATTTTTTGCATTATAAATTAAAAAATGGTGTTTGTTTTATAAAATTAAATTTCTAAAAGTATCTAAAATTTATTTCTATTATTTTTTACATAAGGATGTACAATGGAGTTCATTTGAGAAAATAGTATTTTCAAACATGTAAGTTCTTTACAATTGTTTTATGTTTTTTATATAATAAATTATAAATAATATTTAAAAATTAGTTATTATTATCCCTATTACTATGTTTAACAACTATGTTATAAATATGTCATTTAAATAATTAGAATAATAAATTTATATTTCAGAAAAACATACTGTTTTTAGTAATGAAATCCAGGTTGTTGTTTCATATAGCACAAGACTATATTGGTGTAGAGTATAATTAAGTCTTAAAATAGTGTATCATGCAATGAAGGACATCAAATAAAATTAATTTATTTAAAAAGTGGTTTAAAAATTATGGGCTTTACAGTTAATATATCCCAATAATTTTCATGATCTATATGACATATTATGGTGGTGTGAAAGAATTATATTTCAATTACCACTTTTAAATAATTTATTTAACATAAAATTAGATTAATAGTTTTAAAAATTATATTTGTTGTATTTTATAATAAATAGTATTTTATAAAAGGATATAAAATTCATAAAAATATTATATTCTTAAAAAGGAATGAAATATGGGTTTAAACATCAACTATGTTCCATTTATGGGATGTTTTCATTTTAATTTAACATTATTAACCCATTAAGGGTAGAAATATTTAATATTACAGTAATTGATAAAAGTGCTAATCGGGGTAAATACTAAGAGATAAGGGTGAAAAAATACCCACATCTTTTTTTAATATTATATAATGAGATTAATAAAACCTATCATAATATTATATTCAAATTATATCAATTTTGAGACATGTGGGTATAAAAAATAATTTATTGTATTTTAATAATTTATGAAATTCTATGAATTTCCCTCCCATTAATTATAAAAGGACTCATATCGTTTCTCTTGTTACACCACTTTCATTCTACTAGATCGAAAATAAACTTCCAAAATCCCAAATCAACTATCCTTACAACAGTATATAGGTTTTGGGCTTCCAAAAATACTAATACTAGTATCCTTAAGAGGAGATATAAAGAATTTCTTTCAAAGTAGTGATAGTTTCCTTAACGGATCACTATATTTTAGTTGTTCTTTTACCTCATAAAACTCTATTATTTTCTACATAAAATAATAAATATAGTATCATAAATATAAAAAAATGTTTTTACTATTATGAAACCAAAATTATTTACCTTATTTTGATAACATAGGATGTGAAAGTATCACTCATACATATATACACCACACCGTCTCTGAGTAGTCATACAAATCATTTCCCTCCACCATCTTTTATGGATGGGTATTTTGAAGGGTTTAATGTTTATATATGATTATTTTGAAATAATTATACTTATGTAATTATAATATTTTATATACCTTATTACCTTCGAATATATTGGTAAATGATAACGTCGCTCGTACGTACGTGTGGAATACCACCATTACGAAGCGATATATTTGTGATTCATTTTCATTTTAAATTGATGGTAATAAGGGTATATTTATTGAATATATATTATATAAATTATATATTAATGATTATATAAAGTTGAATTATTTTTTACCAATATTTTATTCGATATATTGAAAAGTGGGGGGAAAACATTCGTACGTATATACGACCTACTGTGTCTATAAAAGGTGTAATTCATTTTTCAATCTATAATTTTAAGAATGAATATAAAAATATGGATATAATGAATATATATGATATTAATATCATTATTAAAATTATAGAGAGGATGTAACCATTATCAAAGCACAATTAGAAAAACTACAAAACTAAAGAATACATGAAAAACAATGTAGATATCACCTAAAACAATGATTTTAATAAATAATTGTGAATAAATTTGAATTAATATATTATAATTAAATCTTATATGTTATGATATATATATGATTATGGATATTCAATATATTTATAATAAATCTAAATTTATTATAATGTTTTTTCCATCAAATATGAATAATGTCGAACAAAAGGTAAGAGATTTTAATCTCACTTTTTCTGTTGTGAGATACATTCCATATTGACCAATTTTTTTATTAAATTTATATAATACCCCTGAATATACTTTATGAATATTAATATTAAATTTAAGTGTATTTAAATATCCATTTAAGTTTATTTTTTCATGGGTATTATGATTCAAAAATTGCCAAAGTTGTAAGATATTTATCTTACAATCTCATTGTTTATCAGGGTGTTTAGGATTCAGTTTACAATGATAAAACTTTATTATATAACTATAATGAAACTCATGGATTTTCTTATATTGTCATTCTTTATTGAGAATAAATATTTTCACATCATTTTACTCACATTAAGTAATCAAGATACTAAAAATTTGTTCTTAAGGAAAATTGAATTTATTTCTCTTTTCAATCAAAATTAATGTTTCTTCCACATCCTCATTTTCTAAAAATATTTTAAATAATATTACTATAATTCATAATTTATTATTTAAATTCATTTTTAATCATGCTTTACTTTTATAAAAAATATATTAAAATTAATATTCTTTTTTTTTTCTAAACATGTCACTTTTTACTTTTTACAAAAATGTGAAAGGAATGATTTCTTTTAACTTATATAGTACGAAAAAAATTTACCACCATCATGAACACTCAAGGTTTTGAAGAAAAATTTACATATTTTCAATTTCATTTTCAAATAAAATATTTTTCCAAATAATTAGGAAAATTTTATATTTTAATAAGGTTGTTTCAAAGTGAAAAGGATATATTCTTAAATAAATTTTCTAGTGGCCTTTAAAGTAATTATACATCTATGGTAATATCGATTGACGTTACTTATGATTTACCTGGGATATTATCCAAGGATACCTTAATTATTCTTTATATTGATGGATTAATCATATGATGAATTTCTTTTTAATCCATTCATTTTCTATGGGTTATGCTATGATGAAATTATGAAATTTTTATGAAACCCATTTATTTTTCATAGGTTATGATATAAAAAAAATGTTTTTGAAACACATTTATTTTAATGGGTTCTATTATGTTAAATATTTTATGATCTCGTGGGACACACATTTTTTATTTTTATAATATTACAAGTGAGACCTATATACCCCTCTAATGAATTAGGTAAGGATTAATATCTCATGAGACAAATATGAATGGAATTGGGGTTATACACAGTTCTATATGGGCAGTTTCCCACTTTGATAGTTCAAGGTGTGAACCTCCACTACTATGTTGGTTTAGGGAGTGAAACCAATCCAATAAGATAGTCTTGGGAGTAAACCCTGTATACTGTAATGGTTTGGGGATTAAACCCAATGCACTATGATAGTCCTGGAAGTAAATCCTTGACTACTAATGAAATTATTTTATATGTTTTGGTGTATAACACAATTCCATGACTTATGAAAATGTTATTATCTCATAGATCATGTTATTTGATTAATTTTTTGTTTCATGTCCTATAGACTTCAAGAATTATTCCATGACTTATGTTTTTAATCGATGATATTCTGGGTATATATATGCAATATTAAGCTCATATTCTCATATAATCATGCTTCTGTAATGATAATGTGAGCAATGATATCTCTCGTGTTTACCCTAAATATGAATATGAGATCACCCTTTATTATGATTCCTTTCCCTATTTTATGAATAATGTTTTTAGAAAATATGTATCTCGGAACGGTGTTTTTTATAAAGGGCTTAATGGGAGATTATTATAAACTAGTTGTTTATGTGTCCAAGTTTCCAAAGAAAATTGAACTATAGGATTCTGGAATGGATTGTTATGTTATGGAATCAATATTCATATAATAATAAGTAATATAAATGTATGAAAGGTATCATTTCCTATATATATCCTCCTTCCCAACAGGTGGTTTCACAAGCACTTCCTCCCTAACAAGAGAATCCTCGGATGCCAGATCTGGTATCCCCATAAAATGACTCCATGGTGAAAAAATGAAATACCAAAAGAATGATTAATATATATATAATTAGATTATGATAGATCTTAATTATTCTACAGGATCACATAAAGGTTCGCCTTGGAGATTGCACATAAGCCAAGTTATATCCCTCATAATACTATCCATGGTTCTCCATCCTTTCACATTATTCATAATCACTTATATAAAGAACATAAAAAGATACTCATGTTCAACTAAGTAATGTTAGAATAGATATTTCACAACATTAGGAAAAATGGATATATTATTCAATAGAGAATGCAAGTCTACCTCAAAAAGATAACAAAAATCATGGAATTATATTAATCGACAAGTATGAAACACAGAAAAAGTATATATATGAAATATGATTGTATGTTTTTAATCATGATGCATGGACACACCCAAATCCCCAAAACATATAACAATAATCCCATAAACGATAACATAGAAGTATATTACATGGGAGATGGATTAGAATATGTAAAATACCTGGCCTAAGTCTCACACAACATATCTCCTTTCGATCAAGTCAAATGTTAGACCAATGAAAAGAATTGAAACTCTCCCTTTGATACCACTTTTCAATACCCCATCCAGAATCAATGGGATCGATTTTAAGTTCCATATATCCTCATGTATTTCTAAAATTAAACAATAGGTTTCTAACTATCAATGAGGGTATGAGTGCATTTATTTGGGAGACAATACCCTAATTATCAATAGAGAAAAGAAAAAAAATAATACATTGTAACACAATAGATAAAATAAAAACTAATATTAAAAAGAAAATAGAATGTATCTCATGTCATATAAGAAAATTTACACAGGACTCCCAAATATGTCTGGTCAAAACCAATAAACAAAGATGAAAAGAAAATAATTGTAGAAGCAATAGCCTGGAGTATGTCCTGACATTACTTTTGACTCTAAGCCTCTGTCTCATTAACTCCCATTGTAGGGCCTTTTCCCTTCATTGGATCCATGTTTAAGGAATCTAGACAATCATCAAGATAACCATGTAAGGTTTAGTTATTTTCTCAATGGACCCAAATATTTATCCTTAACATAGGTTCACATTAATATATAATAGTTTATGTCATGATATAAATTAAATTTTCAAAAAACTATTGAACATATAACCACACATTCACTGAGTCATCTATGATAACTGAACCACCATTAACCCCAACCCCACCTGCATCAGTAAAATATATGTAAATATTTCAATGTGTCTCACTAGATATAATAATACTTTCTAGAAGTCCCATAATCAGTTGAAATCCTACACCCGTCAGTACAAACATTGCATGCCCCACACTGATAATGGCCATTATTAGGAACACAACATGCCCCACCATGACAGTGGTCATTTTCCATATATGATGGTAAGTACCACCTATCATGCATGATGTAATTAGATAAAACATCCACACTATATGGAATTCTCACACCTTAACATATTGTTGATGGATTCTCAATTCCAATGCACGTTCTACTCCTATATCAACTGACATGTCCATGATTCGACCTATACCATCAAATGATCTGTAGTTTGTTTCCATTTTCATGTCATTATGCTCCCATTATAAGAGTTAATTTAACTAAAATTGTCCAACATGATCATCATGATACATGGATAAGGCTTCCAAAGGCTATGAAATACCCCCTGAAAAACATATCATAGCAAGGAACGTTAAGGCATATCAAGATTAGTTCTCAAGAGGATAACCAAAAATTATATAATCATACATCAAGAAAGGTGCTCAAGGGATACTTTCTCACCCATATGAAAATATATATCAAGAATGGATTTTCAAGAATAAACAATAAAATCATGAAAAAATAATATAAAAGGCCCTTTATATAGAAGATATTAATACCACAATCTTGTAACAACCTATAATTTTATCTATGGAATTTCCCTTCTTATAATTCTACCATGTAGTATAAAGCATGTAAATCTCATAGAGATACTAAAAAAATTATTCTTATAAATTAATAATAATAAATTAGTCAAAAAATAAACTAAGAAAATGAAAAATATTATAATGGGACAATAAATAGAAAATAAGAGAATAAGAATAGGATAATTTGGATATGCTCGATCCACCAGAATGACCACACTCATGATCAAAGCCATTGAAATAAAACATAATGTAAGTAATACAGTATTCATTTTAAAGATGAATGTATATTTATAAAATTCAGATAAAATATATTACAATGAATAATTAATTGGATAATTTGTATTTGTAATAAGTAGGGAACCCATATGACTGTTATAAATCTGACTGTTGGAATATTAACCTAATAATTGGAATAGTAATCTGGCAGTTATGAATAGTAATCTTCCCATTAGAAAAGTAATATTAGTTATGGAAGTGTAAAATAATATTTTTTATCTTATAAATTGAAAATATCCTATATTAAAACCATGGTACAATAAAATAAATGTTTAATAAATGATAAATTAGGTCATTTTATTTTTATAAAACAAATATTTTAATCTCCATTTTATAATATATATATATAAGGAATTAAAATTAATTTTATTTATATAAAATGGATTTATAAATTAATAATATGTTGTATTATAATTTAAATATATATATATATGAGATCATAGATAATTTTTTCAAGGGGTCATAAAATCTATTATAATATTAAAATCCATAGTTTTCAAATAAATGGGTATTTTAAATAAAAAATACATTTCTCATATTTATAAATTTATTACCCTAAAATTGATTCTATTTTTGAAATCCATATTTCAGAAAATGGTTTTGATTGATTTTTAAATTTTTTCTAATATAGTTAACTTTTTGCGGAATATTGAAATAGGGTAATTTATGATATTTGACATTATAAGACAAATACATGAATTTTTTAGTCATGGATGATTTAAGAACCCCTTAGTTTAAAATTTAATGAAAAATTTACTAAATATAGTTACAAGAATTAATATTATTGATAGTCATGATTCATACTAATGAACTAATGAATATATTAATAAAAACACCCATAATATCCCCTTATAAATACCTCCCCTCATCACCCCTTCTCCTCACACCGTATAACCCTTGAAGCATTAAAATCATATACCAAACCCTCTCTTCACCACTATACACACATCCAAGTGATTTTTGTGTCAAAATAATAACAATTCCATGTTCCTTAAGGTGTCCTTTCCGGAGTAGATCTTCAAGAGGCTACATTCTCAAACTACCCCTTTTAATATCTTTTCTTCCTCTACCTTTTCATCACCTAATTCATCTATAAAAGAATAATAAACCTACTGACATTTATATACTTTAATTTTATATTAATAATTTAATATATTTGATCCAACCTTTTCCTAATATTATCTTATTCAAATAAAAATGAAACCATTGACTATATAATGTCTGTTAACCGCCTTTAAGGATGTTGAGTTTTTGTTTTCGACCAATGGCTTTATGGAAAATTTAAATTCACTTATAATTATTTAAAACGAAATAAATTTGAATTTTAGTTGTGTTTTCACATTCTGAAAAGCATATATGTCCACAACATTAAATAAAATTATACTATTTTGAGATGGTCGGAAAAACCACCAAAATAAACTAAGAATTTATGATTAATTGTTTATTAAACGACTCATAAAAATGTCCAAAAAATGACATATGGGAAAATATAAACCTTTCTAAGTGAATTAATATAATTTAATTTAACTTATAGTGTTTTCTTTCCATTTTATTACAACTTCTATAATTATATGAAACTAAACGGACCATGAAACCATGAAACCAACGTTCCCAAAACAACAAAACTGAAATTATAAATTACTGAAAGAAACCATAAATGAACTTGATAAAATTACAATAAATCAAATATAAGTGAATAAGGATATTAATTAAGTAATTTATTAGTCTAATTTGATTATATACGACATTAAGTGCAATTCCATCACATATTCAGACATAAGGTTAGGGATCTCTCAAGGAATCCATATTTCCTTTGGCTTACATTTTCTCTCTACTTGGAACAATTTATATCATCATTATTCATATATACATCTACTATATTTTTTAAATATTGTCCACACACACATATATATCCCCATTCATCTCTATTTTATGTGTACAATGCTATAAAATGTTCCCTTCTCAATTCCCCTAAATAGGAAAGCCCAATTAAAGAAAACTTCTATATTTCTTACCAATTATCATGTACACTCTATATTATATTCAAATACACACATATTTCGGAAATAAACTCGTTTTATCATAAAAACAAATTTTAGTTTATTTTAGGTTTTATGGAAATAAGTATCCCTTAATCCTCTTTAAAAACTCTATTATTTTCACTAAAACCACACTAAAGTTGTAACGCCCCGACCCCAGCTACCCAGAGTCGGTGCATTACTTCGTAACATTGGCATGATCACAAAAGATCGAGTCTCGAAAGACCGATTAGTTTAGTATCCTTGGAAACACTAGATACATTCATAAGTCTTACATTAAATCATAAAGTAAAACACAACTAAAACATCTTCTCTTCATATCCCTTTATATTATCCCTGAAGGTCATTCATAATATACTTCTTCACATCCTGGAAAAATTAAAACATTGAAAGGGGTGAGCTCATATGCTCAGTAAGGATAACAATATTGAGGAAGCATTCATAAATAAACATTAACATTTAAGTCAATGTATAATTAAAACAAAAGCCTTTTAAACATGAACTTCAATATAATATGGAAAAAGTAAAATGAGATAATTCCATTTAATTATTCACATGGATATTCTACTGGTCGAATAATCACATGCAATATCAATAACCACTTTCATAATGAGGGAATGCATAATGCCAGACTATCATAACCACGTAGTCAAGGCCTCGTGCCAAGACCACAAATAAGATTTTGTCAAGGCCTCGTGACAAGACACTAGTTTGTCGCATGAGACCTACCGATGCATCGAGGAGCTTTAGCGGGCTCCACCCGTCACTTATTAAGTCCAATGCATTCCTCATATGAATAGGTTTAAACATATCATAAACCATAACATAATCGTATCACATAAAACATGCATAAAGGAAACATAACATTTCCACATTTCAATCACAAGATATCAATAAAACACATTGATATAATAAAAATGCTTTCAAAACCATTTTCAATACCAAAATAAAAGAATTTTAAACCTTTGTATTTATTTTTCATTAAAAAAAGTGATGGATTGTAGAGGAAGCCGAAACTCAAATAATGGTCACGGCGGCGGAGAACTCGTTGTCGCCGCATATGTACGGAAAGAAAAACATTCCCTTTTTGTCGTTTAGTAAAACGCTTCGTATAAAAATATTCCTTTTGAATAAACGTAAAAGTCAAAGGGGTTTATACACCATATAAAAGAAAGTTGTGTATAAAACAAAATATGCCTCAATGAAAGGAGATTGGGACGAAGTCTTTAAAAAGATCATTTTAAAATAAAATAGATCTATTATGTGTATTAACTATAGGTACACACAAAGAAAGTAAAAATACAAAATAATACATAATAATATCATGACATAATTTGAAAGTAGGAGATTAACCCAAAGAATGGAAATTGGGTTAAGAAGTTCCCTTACCTTGCGTCCTGTCTTGACTCGACCGTTCTTTAACCTCCTGAATAATAAACTAGAGTTAATTTATAGTATCTTAAAAACATTTTAAAGTTTCTTATTCCTTTAATATCACTTATAACCATGTTATGAACATTATGTAATTATTTAAGTTAATAACGATCGTTTTGTCGACCATTGGTACAAGAGTCAAAAATAGACTTCTTATAATTACAAGTTCGTCATGTGGTGAAATATCCATTATATCCAGAATTATATTCATGATATAGATATCATGTATCTCATATATATCCAGTATATACATTCATTCATAATATTACATGACATTTAGAGGTAGGAAATTAAATGCACCATTCATGGAGACGGTAAGCCGTACGTACGCATGAATGCCACTTTCATTTCTATTTCGTATTTAATAGAATTAAATCATAGAGATATATATGTATAATATAATTCCAGTATAATATTGTGTATAATACCATTTAATCCATCCTTTATACATCCCACATATGGCATTAATGATTCAAATCACTTTGAGGGGGAGGTAGTCCGCCCTTCCTAAAATGAAATTATCGTGTTTACACATAATGGAAATCATAAAGGTATGACATAAATGAGAAATAAATAAGCATAATGAAAACATAAACATAATATATATGTCATATATGAAAATAGTGTCATCAAAATGGCCACCATTAGAGGTGTTAAAAGAATATTGAACAATCATCATTTCGTGAGGCAGTATTTTCCCACCCACAGAAACAGTATGTTCTTTAACCATTAGATGTAGGTGTGTGTAAGTGTAGCTCGAATGCATCTTATAAAAACATCCTAGTATATTTATGATACTTGTGGTGTAACAAATGAAATGAATAAAAAGAGTTTAGGGGGTTGGAGAAGAAAAATAAAACAAAATAACATAAGAGAAGACATTACCTTAAAATCAGGTAACTCTTTTTTATTCGAGCCAAAGGATTCCTTGGGAAGTATTATGCCCAATGTGAGGCTTCTAGGAGTAAGGGAGGGAAGTTGGGAGAGTATTTGGGCAGATTTTGGCCGAGCCAAATGGCTTGAATGTTTGAATGAGGTGGTAGAGGTGGGGGCCTTTTATAAGAGGAGAGGAGGGGCACTCTTGGAAAGTAATAAAATATTACTTTATTAGACCATGCTTTTTGGATTCTAAAGGTCCCACACATCTCTAATTAGAGGCTAAGGTGATAAGGGTTCGAAATATACCCATCCAATAGGCTTTGGACAAGTTTATGCCTTGGATATTACATTATCTTTCCATTTTATTTAAATCGTTAAATAATGAGGTCATCATTGCATCATCATGATGTCATAAATAATTTAATTTATTTAATGTCTATCAATTATAAAAAAATTACTATGATGTAGGAAATCTTTTTATCTTTCCCAATACTATTTATAGTAAAAAATATGACTTGTATAACCCCATGTAAGAATTGATTTAGTAAAACATATCATGTTTGTGTCATTTTTTTACATTAACATTAAATAAAAGGTATTTATGTCATTTTCCAACTAAAGTGGCTCCATGGGGTCCCCAAGTTGACCCATGGATTTTCTGGGTCGGCCATGGAACATCCAATGAGGGTAGTACATGTTTCAAGCTCATCTCATTTTATTAAAACATTATTTGTGCCTAAAACTACACTAATTACCTCTAATCACGATTAAAAACTTAAAAGTTACTATTCACCAAAATATTATTTTAATCCCATTGAACCACATTTTACTTCCTAATGACAACCATGTATGTCGGATTTTTGAAATTCAAATCACAGAAGTGGTAAAATTTCATTTAAACGAAAAATCAGTTTTTTAACTACCACTTAGTGGTTTCACTATTCATCAAAAATTGAAGTTTTTCAGAATAATGCCAAAAATTCACCCTAAGCTATAATTGATATTCTGAATTCAAAAATGATGTCTATTTTACAAAATTACAAACATATAAGTTGCATTAATTAATTTTATAATTAATTCCCGCTGTCACAACAAATAGCGTGTTTTTAAGAAACAATTTATATCAAAAGATTGGCAATTGTTTATGTCCAATTTCAATGTTAAATTAATTCTAATGACCACCATTGGATAAAATGGTAAATTTATATTCTAATTATACTTTAAAACAACTAAATATTATAATTTATCACAATAAATTATTTTGATTAAAAAAGTTGTTTTTAGTATTTTTCACTATTCATAAAAAAATTGGATGTTCTCAGAAAGTTACAAAAAATTCAACATAGGATAATTTCGATATTACGAATACAAAAATGAAGTCCATTTTGAAATATAAAATTTCTATAATTTTAAAAAGTGGTTATTACTATTCATAACGGCTACTTTGATTAGTCGCGGTGTGTTAGAACTCGAACTTGCTTACAATTCAAGCTATTTCAATATTGAAAGAGAGGCGTATCATGGAAGATAGGGGCGTTACATTCTCCCCTCCTTCAATAAATTGCGTCCTCGCAATTTGAAATTTTTCTTTGAAACTAGAAAGTACCTTTGTAGAAAACCCACATCGAAAATAGGGTTAATAAAAATATATCTTTAAAAGATAGAATGATAAGTACAAAGGTCACCTGAGATATCCCATACTAGGATTCTATAAAAATATGGATATGGAGGAGAAACAAACCATCAAGGTTTGATGGAGAGCTGTAGAAAACAGGATTAAGAGAAAGTTTATCTATAAGAAAATCACAAACTTGTGATTGGTTAAACGATCATTGATTCCCCAGTTGGAAAAGTTAACCGTCAATGTTTTTGTTTTAAGTTACCTTTTATAAAGTTGAGGAATTTATTTAAGAGATTTACTAAGAATGTAAGGGAATATACATACTTGTCATGTATACTTTCATTATTTGATAAATTTTTACCACAAAATCATCTTTTACTCCAAAAGGTAATAGAACTCAAAAATATTCTATTTATCCTAATTGTATAAGGTTCCAAAAATTAACACATACCATTTAGATTAGTAAAACTATTTTGTAATAACCAGGGACTTCCTGTAGGCTAGTGGTAGGTAATAAAGGCCTGTCGCACTATGGTTGTGTGTTCGATTCCTACAGCTTTTTCCGACGCGATGGGTTATGCCCCACCCTACAGGTTATCCTTTTCCTAAAACTATAGTATTATAATATTCCAAAAATAATCTTCAGAAATGTTTTAACCTTAAACAATACTATCCAAAGATCAACTTAATCCATTCCAACCTTTATAGTTATCCAAAATACCTCCGTCCAGACTCTCTCTAAAAGGTCTCTAAATTCCAAAATCAATTGTATCATCAGATTCCTCAAACAAGGTAAAGTTTCTCTTATTGTCACATAATAAAAATATGATTACCTTCATAATATTAAATCCTTAATTAAAACAACATGTACTGCAGTACAATCCTTATATATATCACATTATTCTTATAACCATAATCTAGTTCTTGAGTCCAAAAACACAAATACAATAATTATTCCGCTTCAACTGTAGTCACATCATAAGATTGGCCTTGATCCCTTGGCCTTTTCTGAGGTAATTTTCCATGAAGATTAGGACATTCATTTTCATAATGCCCCATTTCTCTACAATTGTAGAAATCAACATTGATAGCCTTTTTCTTTCCCTTGCAATCACGTGCCTGGTGACCTTTTTCTCCACATTTATAACAAACTCCCATTCCTTTTAGGCAAGTACTAGGGTGATTCTTCCCACAATTATCACATAATGGAAAATCCTTCTTTCCCTTTTTCCCTTTATCCGTCTCTTGTTCCACCGTTATCTTCTTTTCTTGCTTTACTTTATTGTCATAAGACTTAGAGAATTCCTTTTCTGTCTTGATAGCACACGAGACTATATCCTCGTATGTTGAGAAATATTGTGATACTAAAGATCGACGAAGAAATGGTTTCAACCCATCAATGAAACGATCAATCTTACTTCTTGGGTTACGTATATAATCTGCAGCATGTCTTGCTAACCATGTAATGTTGGCCTCATACTTTGCGACATTCTCATCCTCCTTTTGTCTCAGAATCAGAAATTGCCTTTCCATATCTGCTCACTGGTCACAAGGAAAGTATTTTTCTAAGAATATATCTTTGAAATCGCTCTATTCCATACTTGATACTTCTTCATCTTCCTTTGTATTTTGAATCAACGATCAACATTGATCGGCATCTCTAGTGAGGCGGTAGACTGCCATGACAACCTTCTCCCTTTCGCTACTCCCCAAGGCGTGGAATATTTTCTCTAAGGATTTTATCCATTCCTCAGCTACTAATGGATTTGTACCCACATTAAATGTTGGTGGTTGTTGCCTCATGAAGCTATCTAACATTGATCCTCCACGTTGCGGATCAGGGTGCTCCATACGAGTAATGTTATTATTCATATCCTGAGTGAGTTGTCCCAGTATGGTAATAAGTTCATCAGCACCAGCTGTATCTCCAGATCCACAATAATTATCTTGAGCAGGAGGGAAATCCCTACACGGAGTGCGTGCATTGATACGGTTTCCATTCCTTCCACTGGGTGCCATTTCTAAACAATGGCATAAACTAGATTAGTTTATGAATCAAAATACATAATTCCGTACTTATAAAATACTAAAAATAAATTGAACTATTTATGGATATAATCCATAATTATAAAAATGTTTTCTTTGAGGAAGTATATACTCATAACCCTTCATAGTGGTTTGTATAGAAAACGAGAATTATCCTAAGCATATCCCCTGGGAGTGTCGGAACCAAGAGTGCAGCAAGGCCCGTTGTCGTGCACCAGTTCTCGTTCGAGTATAGCTCAAAGAAGTGCTTTCGGGTTTTACCCCTAGGTACATCTGTTCCAGAGCCGCCTCTACCTGCTCGTATCCAAACAGGGATGTATTGCTCGGAAAACTCACAAAATCTCTACAACAACAAAATTCTAGGAAGTTCATCTATACTAATCATCAAAGTCTATCTTTGGGATGTGTGTTATAATAAGAGTTTATCTAAATCTAGCTTCCAAGGTTAGTACTAAACTGCCTCTGATACCAACTGTAACGCCCCGACCCCAGCTACCCAGAGTCAGTGCATTACTTCGTAACATTGGCATGATCACAAAAGATCAAGTCTCGAAAGACCGATTTGTTTAGTAGACTTGGAAACACTAGATACATTCATAAGTCTTACATCAAATCATAAAGTAAAACACAACTAAAACATCTTCTCTTCATATCCCTTTATATTATCCCTACAGGTCATTCATAATATACTTCTTCACATCCTGGAAAAATTAAAACACTGAAAGGGGTGAGCTCAGATGCTCAGTAAGGATACCAATATTGCGGAAGATTTCATAAATAAACATTAACATTTAAGGCAATGTATAACTAAAAAAAAGCCTTTTAAACATGAACTTCAACATAATATGGAAAAAGTAAAATGAGATAATTCCATTTACTTATTCACATGGATATTCTACTGGTCGAATAATCACATGCAATATCAATAACCACTTTCATAATGATGGAATGCATAATACCAGACTATCATAACCATGTAGTCAAGGCCTCGTGCCAAGACCACAAATAAGATTTTGTCAAGGCCTCATGCCAAGACACTAGTTTGTCTCATGAGACCTACCGATGCTTCGAGGAGCTTTAGTGGGCTCCACCCGTCACTAATTAAGTCCAATGCATTCCTCATATGAATAGGTTTAAACATATCATAAACCATAACATAATCGTATCACATAAAACATGCATAAAGGAAACATAACATTTCCACATTTCAATCACAAGATATCAATAGAACACATTGATATATTAAAAACGCTTTCAAAACCATTTTCTATACCAAAATAACAGAATGTTAAAACTTTGTATTTATTTTTCATTAAAAAAAAGTGATGGCTTGTAGAGGAAGCTGAAACTCAAATAATGGTCACGGCGGCGGAGAAGTCGTTGTCGCTGCATATGTACGGAAAGAAAAACATTCCCTTTTTGTCGTTTAGTAAAACGATTTGTATAAAAAAGATTCCTTTTGAATAAACGTAAATGTCAAAGGGGTTTATACATCGTATAAAAGAAAGTTGTGCATAAAACCAAATATGCATCAATGAAAGGAGATTGAGAAAAAGTCCTTAAAAAGATCATTTTTAAAATAAAATAGATCTATTATGTGTATTAAGTATAGGTACACATAAATAAAGTAAAAATACAAAACAATACATAATAATATCATGACATAATTTGAAAGTAGGAGATTAACCCAAAGAATGGAAATTGGGTTAAGAAGTTCCCTTACCTTGCGTCCTGTCTTGGCTCGACCATTCATTAACCTCCTGAATAATAAACTAGAGTTAATTTATAGTTTCATAAGAACATTTTC
Source organism: Viscum album (assembly GCA_963277665.1). Lineage (NCBI taxonomy): Eukaryota > Viridiplantae > Streptophyta > Magnoliopsida > Santalales > Viscaceae > Viscum > Viscum album. The sequence continues at coordinate 510,414,207 of OY728139.1, forward strand.
AAGTTTCTTATTCCTTTAGTATCACTTATAACCATGTTATGAACATTATGTAATTATTTAAGTTAATAACGGTCGTTTTGTCGATCTTTGGTACTTGAGTCAAAAATAGACTTCTTATAATTACAAGTTGTTCATGTGGTGAAATATCCATTATATCCAGAATTATATTCATGATATAGATATCATATATCTCATATTTATCCAGTATATACATTCATTCATAATATTAAATGACATTTAGAGGTAAGAAATGAAATGCACCGTTCATGGAGACGGTAAGCCGTACGTACGCATGAATGCTACTTTCATTTCTATTTCGTATTTAACGGAATTAAATCATAATGATATAAATGTATAATATACTTCCAGTATAATATACTGTATAATACCATTTACTCCATCCTTTATACATCCCACATATGGAATTAACGATTCAAATCACTTTGAGGGGAAAGTTGTCCGCACTTCCTAAAATGAAATTATCGTGTTTACACATAACGGAAATCATAAAGGTATGACATAATTGAGAAATAAAGAAGCATAATGAAAACATAAACATAATATATATGTCATATATGAAAATATTGTCATCAAAATGGCCACCATTAGAGGTGTTAAAAGAATATTGAACAATCATCGTTTTGTGAGGCAGTATTTTGCCACCCACAGAAACAGTATGTTCTTTAACCATTAGATGTAGGTGTGTGTAAGTGTAGCTCGAACCCATCTTATAAAAAAATCCTAGTATATTGAGGATACTGGTGTTGTTACAAATGAAATTAATAAAAAGAGTTTAGGGGGTTGGAGAAGAAAAATAAAACAAAATAACATAAGAGAAGACATTACCTTAAAATCGGGTAAGTCTTTTTTATTTGAGCCAAAGGCTTCCTTGGGAGGTATTCTGCCCAAAGTGAGGCTTCTAGGAGTAATGGAGGGAATTTGGGAGAGTATTTGGGCAGAGTTTGGCCGAGCCAAATGGCTTGAAAGTGTGAATGATGTGGTAGAGGTGGGGGCCTTTTATAAGAGGAGAGGAGGGGCACTCTTGGAAAGTAATGAAATATTACTTTATTACACAATGCTTTTCGGATTCTAAAGGTCCCACACTTCTATAATTCTAGGATAAGGTGATAAGGGTTCGAAATATACCCATCCAATAGGCATTGGACAAGTGTAAGCCTTGGATATTACAGTATCCTTCCATTTTATATAAATTGTTAAATAATGAGGTCATCGCTGCATCATCATGATGTCATAAATAATTTAATTTATTCGATGTCTAAAAATTATAAAAAAATTACTATGATGTAGGAAATATTTTTATCTTTCCAATTACTATTTATAGTCAAATATATGACTTGTATAACCCCATGTAAGAATTGTTTTAGTAAAACATTTCATGTTTGTGTCATTTTTTTACATTAACATTAAATAAAAGGTATTTATGTCATTTTCCAACTAAAGTGGCTCCATGGGGTCCCCAAGTTGACCCATGGATTGTATTGGTCGGAAATGGAACATACAATGAGGGTAGGACATGTGTCAAGCTCATCTCATATTATTAAAACATTATTTTTACCTTAAACTACACTAATTACCTCTAATCGCGATTAAGAACTTAAAAGTTACTATTCACCAAAAAATTATTTTAATTCCGTTGAACCACATTTTAATTCCTAATGACAACCATGTATGTCGTATTTTTTAAATTCAAATCACAGAAGTGGTAAAATTTCATTTAAACGAAAAATCAGTTTTTTAACTACCACTTAGTGGTTTCACTATTCATCAAAAATTGAAGTTTTTCAGAATAATGCAAAAATTTAACCCGAAGCTATAATTGATATTATGAATTCAAAAATGAGGTCTATTTTACAAAATTACAAACATATAAGTTTCATTAATTAATTTTGTAATTAATTCCCACTTTCACAACAAATAGCGTGTTTTTAAGAAACAATTTATATCAAAAGATTGACAATTGTTTATGTCCAATTTCAATGTTAAATTAATTCTAATGACAACCATTAGATAAAATGGTAAAAATATATTCTAATTATACTTTAAAACCACTAAATATTATAATTTATCACAATAAATTATTTTTATTAAAAAATTTGTTTTAAGTATTTTTCACTATTCATAAAAAATTGGAAGTTCTCAGAAAGTTACAAAAAATTCAACTTAGGATAATTTTGATATTACAAATACAAAAATGAAGTCCATTTTGAAATATAAAATTTCTATAATTTTAAAAAGTGGTTATTACTATTCATAACGGCTACTTTGATTAGTCACGGTGTGTTAGAACTCGAACTTGCGTACAATGCAAGCTATTGCAATATTGAAAGAGAGGCGTATCGTGGAAGCTCGGGGTGTTACAAAAGTGGCACATTTTTAAAGATACCTAACTACCATTTATTATGTTTATAGCTTAGTTGGAAATCTTTATTGATGATATATACTTATTTTTCCTTTATTAATTTCCATGAATATATTAATCCCTTCTATCATGGATACCATTATAATACACCCTTTGTTTATTCCTTATGACATGATCATGTAACCAATTTCTTCCAATAGGTAAATCTTATATTTAATACATATGTTTGAGTCTTTATGTGGAAAAAATATACATGAACAAGTTATAATGGTTGTTACTAGTTAAAACTCCAATTCATTGGGGTTTTATTAGACTCACGATACATTAGGATGAGATTATTGAGTAAACCTAATCCCTTAAGGGACTCAATCCACCATGTGATATTGTCTTGATAGTTATCCTAGACTCATGTTTATGTAATGATATGTGTTGCTTCAATATTAGTATATTTCCATGATCATATGATTCTTTTTCTATATTTTATGCCTCCATATTCTTATTTATGGTCCATTCCTTTTATGTTATTATGTTATGCCATTTAACTCATTGGTTATGCTTCATTCCCATGTTTATTCCATTACTGGGGTTTTAGCTCACCCATTTTGTTAATGTATTACCTAGGCAATCCTATAAAAATTTTGGATCCTAAAGGGAGTTATGAGATAATTTTGGAGATTAATAATTATAACTACCCAAACATTGGAAAATAAAATTCCCTTTGTGATTTAATTAAATTCCCTACTATGGTTATAGAAAACACATTCACTTATTTGGTTTTATTATATTCTTTTGGATTTATAATACCATTATACATCATAATAATTGACAAAAAAGCCATTTAAAATTGATCATATTATTATAATAAATACAGGTTTTTGATAAATCTATGTGTTAAAGAAAAAGGATGTGATGACCTCAATAAGTAGGATCTTAACCTATAAATCCCATTTATTAGGTCTACGAAGATATATATCATCACTGGAATTTTTTTTGACCAATCCCAAGATGAGACTCAATAATTAAATCGTGATAGAGAGCTTTTATGGAAGTAGATCAATCTCATCGAGATCGTGACCCAAACCAAGTTAGCCGAACCAACCTATTAAAATATCACTATCATTCACCTTACCCTTTGGGAATTTACTAGGGTAATAAATGGATATTTAACAAATACCTAATAATATGAATATTTATATTGTTTTCTCAATAGAATAATGGTTTTATTTACTTCTTATTATTCTTATATTATAAATGATTTTTATTTTGATATGATAAAACACAAATTGCATTTTTTGGTAATATAAAATTACAATTATGAAATTAATTTTTATGATTTAATATATTTTTTGGAATAAATTATATTTTAATTAAATATAATTATTAAATATTTTTTTGAATATATATCATAATGTACTATTTATAAATTTAAATGTATTTTTTAATGTTTTAAAACAATTATTGTAAAAAACTCATTATTTCTCAATAAAAGACAATTATTTGTTAAGTAGTGAAAATCCGTATATTTAAAAAATTATTTTTATAAAAAATAAAATGTTTGGAATCAGAATGTCCAAATAATCCAATAGTTATTTTTTCATAATTTTATGAGACTGTTGAATATTTAGGTAAAAATTAAATATGGTATAAATATACTATGTGTATTATCACATTATAATGGCCAAAATGTGATGCAATAAATTCTATAATGGGTATCCATAACCAAATATATGTTCAAAATTGAAAATAATTTTATTTTAAGTTTATTTAATTAATTTTATAAATCCATTAAAAATCATCCAAAAGCTATATTGTATTTTAATTTATCAGAATCAATTCAATATAAACATGACTCACTTCTACATAAACAAGGGTAATATTTTAATAATTTCTTCTATTAGCCTTATAAAATAATTACTACCCCCTCCCTTTGGTAGAATCCCTGAGAATAAACCATGTTATGGTTTTTGGTTTTGATTATTTTATTGTATAGAGTAAAAAACTAGGTTTCGGATAAAATAAAGAACTCCCCTCTGTTTTCCTATATGAACCCACCCAAGATCCCCATTATCTTCACTATTTTTTTGGATCACATTCTTACTATTCTGTACCCTCTCTTGAGTCCGCACAAGGTTCCCCAAATATCTTAAGAAGATCTTCCCAAGCTTTTGGAATCACCTTCTCATGGAAAGGGATCATTTCATTATCCTTTTTATTCCCGAATCTTCTTCATTTTATGCCTTTTATTTCCAATTTCTATTGTTAGGAAATTATTTTACACACCAATATCACTCAATATTTTATGTAAAAATTATGATATAACCCTTTATATCTCATTAAACCATTTATTGAATCTTTATGTACTTCCATTATGCTGTCAAAATTTCACAATGATTTCTCATTGCCAATACTTTTTATTATGTATACCATTACTTTTTTTCAATCAATGGTATTCACCTATACATAATTATACTTATTTTATTTGGTAAATAGATATATTTATTCCAACATAATTAATTTTGGAATTAAATATTACTAAATATGATCCTATGTTGAAGGATTTGTGTGTCACATTTATGCATTTACATGATAAGAAATCGATGGGTGTGCCCAGAATTGTATAGTGCTCCAACACATTGGGTAATGTTTTATTATTGTGAGACATCATGCCTGGGATTATAGAGTGAACCTAATCTATCATGGTACTTCTTCCACAATTTTAGAATGTTATAGAAGTTATCCTTAACCCATGTTTATGATTTCAAGTTTAATGTTGTTGCCATAATTTTCATGTTGCCTTTATGTTTTAATGTTATGTCATGCCTAATTGATCATTTTTATGATTACTAGCAATTTTATGTCCCATTGATATGACTATTGTTTAACATGTAAGTACTTCTTCCTTTTATTCTTTTAATTCTCCAATACTAGAATTTATATCTAACCCCTTTCTTATGTATTCCCCAAGGTTATCACATGCAATTTTAGAGGACGTTGATTTCCATGATCATGTTAAGGAAGTTTTCTATAACTTTTTAGTATCCCATGATAAAGATGTTATTCTATGTAAATAATTCCCAAAGACACTAGACTACTTGATCATATGGGTTGTTTTATGTGTAATATTTTGTAATAAATCCAGAAATAAGGTGTAATAAAGACAAGGGCTATCATAATAATAACATGATTAATTTTAGTTTAATTGTTTCTAATTATATACCATGTCTTGCAAATACACTAGGAATTTAGATACGTGGTTTGTATTTAATTGATAATTATTCTTAAAATCATTTAATAATTTGTTTAGAAGGTGTGGGTCTCAATAGTTTGTATTACAGGAGTGTCTAGTTATTTTGGGGATTAGGACATGAAATCTAGAGTGATAACCCTAAGGATAATTCTAATTATAAGAATAATTACAATGGATAATCTATATTGAGACGTAGGGAATAATAATAACCAAAATTATTTTCATTTAAATTTTATTCCTTCTCAGAACATATTTTTATTTTTATATGCTAATTAAATTACTATTCAAGGCCCCTAATTTTATTTTTCATTTTTTAGATAATGGTGAATAATAGGAGAACCCATGACAACAGTAAATGTGATAGAAAATGTGAAAATTTATATAATGAGATACCAAACCTAATGAAAATTAGAGATAAGAACTTCATTAATGTACTAGATTTACTATATCATGTTATGATTAATAACAAAAATCAGATGAAACACCCTTATTTTCATAAGAAATATGAAGTTCTGTTAAAATTCATTTGGGATAAAGGAATCTTACCATTAGTATATCTTATGATCCCTTAATCAAGGAATAATGGATTATCTCCATTTAGAAGATATTATCTATCCTCCAATTCTCAAAAGAAGACGAAATCAAGATGGAAATCTATCATTCTGACAATGAAATTGATGAGTAGAAGACATTGATAAAAAACTTGATGTATAAAGAGGAAATTGATTCCATGGAATGGGAAGGATTCAGGAAAGTGATTTTTAATAAATATTTTCCTTAGAATCTATATATTAATATATAGTTGGAGTTTTTCAGACTAAAGAAAAAGGAAGACGTGTCTATTAGGGTGAATGAGGAAAAAATTACAAGGCTTACATGATATGACTCTAACTTTTTAATGAACACGAAATGTAAGGTTGTTCAGTTCTTTAGTGGATTAAGGATGAGTCCACAAAAATTATTAGTGATTGGAGACATTGAAAACTATGAGAATATTGGGTTTTGTACGCTTAAGGTTGAGATAAATATTAGAGACTCTTAGTAGTGTCATAGGATCAGAGATACAAAGTCGAAAAAGGAGTTTAATATGGGAGGATCAATAGATAAATTTCATGGAGGAATAAAAACCCAATATCTCATCTGTAAAATGTGTGGAAAGAAAAATCCTAGTAAATGTACAAATAAAACTAGGAGATGATTAAAATGTGGAAAATAGGGGCATTAGTATAATCATTTCTGAAGGTATATGAAGAACCCACTAACACAAAAGAATAAATGAATTTTCAGATCGACACTCAACCTACAATACTATGTTTCAAAAAAAGTATCTTGAGAATTATACAATTCAATTTCCTAAGACAATGGTAGTTAATGTCAATAAATGAAAACAACCTCCATGGGATTAAGAGAGGACATTCAGTATCACTAATGTTGAGGTGGATCCATAAAATTATATGGTGAAAGGTATACTGGTTATTCATTCAAGAATATCAAATATACATTTTGAATCGAGTTCAACACATTTTTTTATATGTTGAATTTTTAGTATAACTATATAAACATGATATCAAAATATGGTTGTTGAGTTATTCGTGAGAACAAAAAACGAGAAAATTATTACATATGAAGTATATAACACATCCCCAATCATTGTTTGTAAATAAAACATCCCAAAAAATATCTTTATATATAATTTAGATGATTTTTATGCTATATTGGGAATGAATTTATTATATTTATATAAAACCCAAATCAACTTCTAGGAGTGGGTGATAAATCATCACACCCAAGGTATCCTCAAATTTTTCCCAAGTGTACAGAGGGGGATGTATCTCTTTTAGAATAATTTTCTCAAGTGTGGATATGATTTCCTTATAAGCAATAATATCTAGCTTAAATGATTGAGATAATGTATATTATCATTATTTAAGACATACATATTGTGAGGGACCACACTGATGTGTTCCCTGAAGGATTTCCTTATCTTTCTCATGACAGATAGGTTGAGTTTTCAATTGATCATATACCTATATCTATTTATATATCAAAGACACCTTATAATATTTCATCTATTGAGTTAGAAGAAATGAAGAAGTAGTTAAAAGAGAATTTAAAGCAAGGCCAATTGATTCCTATAGACCGTTCAAGGTTCTAATGCCCTGCTAATGTGTATAACATCACTCATTTCAAATCCTCGACGATGATATATTTTAATATTTGAATGTATTTAGTTGATTGTATTTTGATTAGGGGTTTTTTTGTCGAGATTAATTGAAATGATTGATTTATTAATACTGATTTAACAATTTTATAAATATTGGGGTGAGTTCATTGTTGGGGAGTTGATTTTTGTGATATCCACGAGCTTTGCATTATATTGCATTTAAATTAACACCCATTTCACAAGATAACACTGATTGGAATTCATTAGTGTTAAGTCTTTAATCCAAGCCTAAAAATATTTCAGGGTTATAATCTCAATCAAATATTGTTTATGGTAGTGTATTTTTGGTTCCAATAATCCATGAAACCCGCACGTTAAACAAATCATGTCATTAATCCACGATATTCAATTTTTAACATACACAATGTTAATTTAAAGAATATCAATCGAGGAAAATCTCTCAATCACTTAACATCATCAAATTATAACTAACCAAAATGGTAGATTTACACACCCATTGTTTTGGTTAATAATCTGGTTGTAATGTTTATGTTGATTAATTATAAATATAAGAAAAATAAAGGGATAATAAAAGAGTTGTGCGCCAAACACACACACACAAACATTGAATGGAAGTAAATTCAGACTTTAGATTGAATGAGACAACAAAAGATGGGTAGGGATTTTAAATTTATTTAAACCATTTTAAGAACATTAATATTAAACTATAGAAGGTGGATGAGAATAAGAGATATTGATGATGAAACTTGTATTAAAATAGAATTACAAAAAAAAACAACATTAAAACAATTAAGAACACAAAAGTAAATGAAAAAAAGAGAGGAGGAAAGGTTTCCCAAGTGAAAACATGAGTATGTAAGGTCATACCAAGCCTTTGCCAACTATTTTCTCATGCCTATATATGCTCCACTCTTCTGAAATACCAACCCTTTTGAAAAGAGAGGAGGGGATGTATTTATATCCCATGGTGGTGGACTATTTTCATTCAAGAACTATTCCTCTACTTGTCTTGACGATTTGGACATCTAGAATGCAGAATATAGAGATATCTCTTTCTTAGAAGTTGTATATAATAATGTTTTTTGACTATTCCCAAAGGTTTGAGGCTATTGGACTTATGTAACAAAAGTTATGCTTTATTGATTAAACAATATAAATCTGTCCATTTCAATCAAAACTTTTTAAAGGCTAAAATGTGAATGGATTTTTGAATAGGATGATGCCATAGAATCTGAATTATTTCTTCATGAATGTCGGCCGAATATATATTCTATTTCACAATAACAAATCTCAAGTCTAATGAATGTATTTATCAGTAGAAATACCAAATTTGGTGTGTTGAACTCAATTCCCATAGAGAATTGTGGGCTGGACATTAAAGCTTTATTTAGGACACTCTTTTGTGGATTTGGGCCTTGAACTTTTGATCCAAGATGAATTCAATTTTCCCCCATCCTATGGAGGATAATTGATGTATTAAGAATTCCGGAGTGATCTATGTAATTCTATCTTCATAGATTTTCCAGTTTCTTTACAGATTATTTGGGAATTTGTTTGTGGACCATATGATTCTCCAAATAGACAAATTTTTCCAATACCCATTCTAATGTAATGTTTTATATTGAAAGTGGAATCCTAAAAAACAAAAACCATGAAATTTGAATAAGTATGGTGAGATTTATAATTAAAATAGTAAACCAACTTGAATCTGGATGAATTCAAATAGTGCTCAAAAATTATAATTAATATTTAAACATTAATATTTCACATAAATCATTAACATTTAATATAAAATATGTAAAGGTGGAAGATAATAATTTATGAAAATATTAATATCATCAACTCCCCAAAAATTAGTCTTGTGCATGTCCGCATGTGAAAAAAATATAAAAACATGAAAAAATCATTTTTACTCACAAACAAATATTAAAATTTTGTTTTCCCCAATCAGGGGTGGTTTATACAATTTCACTCATCCATATATAATTCCACCACAAGTTGTTATAGAAAAAATTTTCCAAAAACAATTTATTTTTATGCTCAAATTTAGAAATGGAAAATGTGGACACTCAAAACTCAAACTTCTCAAGATGATAAAATTAATTTATGGAGGTTCTCTATTTCACTAACCAAAATTGAAAATCATAGAGTTTTAAAAGGCTCTAAATATCCAATACCTATCCAAAAGTTCTCAAAAAATCAAGAGGTATTTTAGGGGGTTTTCTGTGGCTATGGTACGCTAAGAAGATGATATCCAAAAGATAGGAAAAAGGGGTAAAACACCAACATGGAAAAAGAAATGAACATTATTTTTGAAATGATACATGAAAGGAAATAGAAAAACATATTTAAATGTGAATTATAATGTGAAATAAGACCCAAAAGTGGAATAAAATTTGAAGGGGATGAGAATATGAAATATTTACAAACCATGAAATTTCTCCTAATGACATATGTGTTCATTTTTTTTTATATTTTTTGAAAGGTGATATTAAAATATATCTCACACTCATCTCTCTACCCATGATTTATCTCCTCATGATACTAATTGTAATAGTTATAAAAAGATAAATGGTTGAGGAAGAGTGATTTTTGACCCACCCATGACATAAGCCATTCTTTTTTATTTTATTCTTTTTAAAAAAAAATCATCATTTTTTTGAAGAATTTTGAATAACATTTTGAACAAGATAAAAAATATATTAATTCTCAAAACTCACTAAATGACAACCTCTCACCATAATGAAATGGATTATTTTTCGCAATTATATGATAAAATGGTGAAAATCAACAAAAGGGTACCCAAAAATGAAATCTACCCCCCACACTTAAATTTCAAAAACAAAAATATCAATGTAAATACATGTTGATATTGGGTGGTATAAGGTATTAGGATTTTAATGTGGCTATCAAAAAAAATGTTCTTAAAGGCTCAAAGGGGATTTCAAAAGGATTATTAATTTATTGTTAATGAGAGGCTATTTGGCTGTTATAATTCTCATGCTATTCAGAAAATTCCTTTATCATATTAATGCAGACTAAAGTAGAAAATTCATATTGAAGGTCCACCAACTCAAGATTCACAAATGGGGGTGAAAACACACATTTTGAAAAGATGGTCATAGGTGTCCTTGGCATGGAAGCAAATGTTGTTCCCCACATGTGGGGAAAATCATTTTCAAAATCAAAAAAAATTGATCATACAAATTTTTTTGTTTTGAAAAAATATTCTATATCCAATGACATGATGAAAATACAGAAATTTTGAGATGAAAAAAAATATTTTGACTCCACAAAATGGTAGGAAAAATATTAAAATTAGAAGGTGAGTAAGCCTGAATCTTTATTTTTCAAATTTTCTCAATTTGTTTTTATGTTTTTTAGTTTTTTATGTTTTTGTTTAGTTTTTATAAAGACATGGCCACAAAAAAGAGAAATATTAAATAAAAAAATTTGATGAGGAAAGTGGAAAAAAACAAAATGAGTATGGGGGAGGAAGAAGAAAGAGAGAGAGAGAGAGAGAAGAGAGAGAAGAAGAGTTAAAGGGAAATTGGTGACCCTAGTTTGGATTTGGTGGGTTGTCATCTCCATCCAATGGTGGGTAAGTGGATGTCGATGTTCCTCATGTGGGATTTTACCTTAAAAACAAAATTAGTTATTCATCTAATGAAAAACTAATAAGAAATTAATTTATGATAAAATTAAAAGAAAACATGGGTTTCCTCCCAAGAAGTGCTGCATTTATTTTTGTCTACAGCTGGAAAATTGCAGTGGATTACCCATAGTCCGATGGTGGCCACTATAGTTTCTTAACTATAGTATTCTTCATGAAAAACTTTTCCTTTGGGATTAATAATGATTAATTTGATAATTTTATCCCTTCCTTGTTGTTTTTATTGCAATTCAATGGGGGGTGGAAAGAGAATATGACAATCCTCCCTTTTCTCATCAATAGGAGGAATGATTTTATCAACAAAGTGATGGTTTTCTTTTCTTGGACATTCATGATGATGTATTAATTCTGATGGTCTATTTATGTAAGCTTTAGATAACACGAAACCAGAGTATGGTATGCCAATTGTTTTGGACTCATTTATTTAATCACTTACCAATGTAGAGTAATGAGGATTAGTGGAATCATAAGACTGAATAAAATTTTCAATATCATGTATATCAATGTTGTTCACCAAGGAATGTTCAATTTCGACATCCATAATGAACACTTTATTAATTAGGGAACAAATATCACAAACAACACTATCAAAAGGAAAATATAAACACATTGGTTCAGGGTTCACCTCACATATAATAGAATTTTTAGAATCATGGATAGGAAATGATGAATTTTCGATAATAATATATGAATCAAAAAATGAACATGCTTGTTCTTTTTACCCATTATTTTCCAAGTTGGAGCAGGGGATTTTATAGGTGAGTTTGGATTCCAATTTTTTTTCATGATCCTTTATATCAATGGAATTTGCATTTGTAATGTCAATATCAACTTCTCTATTTACGAATTGGTTAATGAGGATGAAATACTCCCAAAATCCTCTATCAGTAGAACATAAGGAACATGATAGATTGAGATTCTACACACTCTCAGAGAGACTTTCAGAAGCATGGATTGAGAAACATGGAATAATTAGGGATTTATTTATAATATCTAAGAAGATAATGTTGACTTCAACACTTCTAAACATGTCAAGCACTTCATGATTAGGTTAAATGGACTTTTTGTCTTATAAATTGCTTGAGGAAAAGAAATTAGATTCCTGAGTTGAATGGAAGAAGGTGAGGGAATGAAATCAGGTTCCTTTCCAAGTTTCTTTTTCTTTTCATTTTCTAGGTCAACATTCAAAAGAAGTTTTGGAGGAATAGTCATGAGTCATTACAATTTTATTTCTTGATCTAAGTGCAATTACACTTACATTACCCTTGTTGATAGGAAATAGTTTAGTTGGGAGTTGGAAGAATTTGATTGTTGTTGCAAGGTTAGGTGGGATGCAAGTTGACCAATTTGTGATTCAGTGTTTTTGAGACTGGAACAGGTGAAAGTGGAAATATATTTAAATTCCCTTTCACATGGTTGCTTGGAAGAATAGTCCTATAAAAGATTTATATTATCTTGATTTTGGTTCTGGGGAATGAAATTGTATTGTTTTAGAAATTGAGAAGGCTCACTAAGGTAGTGGAATCTAGGAGGAGGAAGAGGAGGATTGATCTTTTGAGGTTGAGGAACAAAAGGGTACAGTTTTGGATGTTACCAACACGTTTACCATATTGGAATTGGTTTGGGTTATGAAGATGGAATTGTGGGGGATGAGAAATGGGATTCTCATATCTAAATTTAGGGTTATATGTTGAAGAGAAGGGCTCAGAATGGGTTTGGTTGAAGTTTTCAATAAACTGAAATGATTGTTGAGGGTTGGGGTTCAGGTGAGAATATACTGAATTGAGCTCCATTGGTTCGGATGAATCAGATGGATCCTCTTGAAGTTGTGGACATGTGTTAGTTGGATGATATAGGGAGTTACAAAATCCATAGTTATTGATAGGTCCAGGGAACAAATATTGCGGAGAAGATGAGGGTGGGGATTTGGATGCCATAAATAATTGTTGCACAAGACCTGTAAGTTAACTCCTCCACTCTGTCATCTTGTTCGGATCTATAGATTGACAATATTGGGCTTGTTTGAATTGAAAATGTGCTCGATTATGGAATCTTTGTGTGTTTGCAGCCATGTTTCTTATGAGATCTTTTGCAGCTTTAGGAGTTTTATCAACAAGAGAACTGCCACTTGCAGCATCAATGAATGTTCACTCCATAGCCAATAACCCCTAATAGATGTATTGGATCAAAATTTGGTCAGAGATTTGGTGGTGTGGGCAGGTTTCTACAAACTTTTTGAACCTCTCCCAATACCCATGGAGTGATTCATTAGCGAATTGATGGATACCACTCATTTTCTTTTCTGATAGAAGCAGTATGAGAAGCAAGAAATAATTTCTCTAAAAAGAGTCGATTCATGTCATTCCATGTGGTTATGGTACAAGTAGGGAGGTAGTAAATCCATGACATGGTGAAGTGATCTAGGGGGATAGGGAATTCTCGGAGTTTGATCTGTTACTCAAAAACCCTTTTAGGATTCATGGTAGAGCACAAAACATGGACCTCTGTAAGATGAATATGTAGGTCCTCACCGGCTAGCCTGTGGAAATGAGGGAGAAGATGAATCAAACTTGAGTTGAGTTTGAATTCAGCCTCTATATTTGGATATTGAATACCAAGAGGTTGGTAATTCATATCAGGGGTAACAAGTTCTTTAAGTGTTTTCCCTAGGATCATTCATATCTAATTCAATTGGTTGGACAAGGACTAGTTCCTGAATTATTTGATTATTTAGTATGTTCTTCTTATGTTAGTGAAGTGTTCGCTCAATTTCAGGGTCAAAAAAATTCAAGGTGTTGTTTGAGAGGCTATAGGGAATTCAGAAATTTTTTGGAAGAAATAGGAAGATTGGGTTTTCTTTGTGTTTTCTTCCATTTATGATTTTTAAGAGGAAGGTGGGTTTTTCATTGCATGTTTTTGATTTTTTATTTTTATTTTTTATTTTTTTATAATAACCAAGAACTAATGAATATTTAATTTCACCATCCTTGGAAAAATAGAAATTGTAAAGTGGGCCCAATTTTCACTTGTTGACCGTTCAAGGTTCCGATGCTCTACTAATGTGCATAGCCTCACTCAGGTCGAATCCTCGACGATGATAATTTTTAATAGTCGAATGTTTTTAGTTAATTGTATTATGATTAGGGGTTTTTTATTAGAGATTAATTGCAATTATTGATTGATTATGATTTATTTAACAATTTTATAAATATTTGGGTGAGTTTATTATTAGGGAGTTAAAGTTTGTGATATCCAAGAGCTTTTCTTTATATTGCATTTAAATTAACACCCACTTCACAAGATAATGCTGATTGGAATTCCTTAGTGTTAAGGCTTTAATACAAGCCTTAACTTATCTTAGGGTTCAAATCTAAATTGGATATTGTTTATGGTAGTGTATATATGGTTTGAATAATCCATGGAAACCACAGGTAAAAAAATCAAGTCATTAATCCATGACATTCTATGTCTAACATACAAAACGTTAATTTAAAGAAATCCCATCGTGAAAAGGCTCTCAATCAATTAACATTCCCAAATTATAACTCTCCCCAAAGGTATATTTACTCAGACATTGTTTTTTTAAAAATCAGGTTTTAATTTTTATGAATATGAATTATAAATAGAAGAAATAAAATGTATAAGAAAAGAGTTGTGTGCGAACACACACACACAAATGGTGAAGGGAATTAAATTCCGACTTTAGATTGAATGAGAATGTCAAATAAGGGAAGGTATATACACTTTAATTAAACTATTTTAAGAACATTAATATTAATCTATATAATTTTTATGTGAATAAGAGACATTGAAGAAGAAACTTGTATTAAAAAAGAATTACAAAAAAACACTTATAAGATTACAACAATGAAGAACACAAAAGTAAATGAAAAATAAGAGATTAGGAAAGGTCTCTCAAGTGAAAACTTCATTATAGAAGGTCCTACAAAGCCTCTGGAAAGGATTTGGTCATTCCAGTATATTCTCATATCTTATGAAACTCCAGCCCTTTTGAAAGGAGAGGAGAGGATGTATTTATAGCTCAGGGTGGTGGACTGTTTTCATTCCAAAACTACCCCTCCAAATGGATCGACTTTTAGACATCCAGACACCTGAATCATGAGATATATATTTCATAAAAGATGTAGATAACAATTTGGGTCAACTACTCTCAAAATATGGCTTATATTGGACTAATGTAAATGTTATAGAGGTTTTATTAAACAACTTTAATCTACCCATTTCAATCCAATCTTTTTAAAGGACAAAACATGAATGGGGTTTGAACAGGAAGATGCCTTCAGATTTGAATTCTTTCTTCAAAAAAGTAGGCTACCTATATCTTATATTTCAAACTGAAATATCTGAGATCGAATGAATGTGTCTATCAGGGGAAATATCAAATTTTGTGTTCTGATCTCAATTCCTGGAGAGAGTTATGGTCTAGACATTAAAGCTTCATTTAATCCTTTTTTGTGGATTTGGGCCTTGAAATTTTTATCCAAGATGAATTGAATATTCCCCTGACCATTGGAGGAAAATTAAAGGATTTGGACTTCTGGAGTGATCCCTGTAATTCTATCATCATAGATTTTCTAGTTTCTTCATAGATTATTTGAATTTTATTATGTGGACCATATGATCCTCCAAATGGAATAATTGGTCCCTAATCCCTGTTAATTAAATTTTTTATATTGAATGATGAATCCAAGAAAACAAAGTCCAAGAAATTTGGATAATTAGTGTGAGATTTATCCTAGGAAATGGTTTTATATGCCTGAGTGCTTCACCATGTGGTGCACTGACCCTCTTTGTTAAGAAGAAGGATGGATCAGTATGTGTCTACATTGATTATCATGATATTAGCAAAATTAGGATAAATAAAAAATATCCCCTTCGATGAATATATGACTTATTCAATAAACTATGCAGATAAAAGTATTTCTATAATGTTGACCATTAGTTAAGATGTCAATAATTAAATATGAAGAAGGAATATATTCCAAAAACTACCTTTTCAACGAGGTATGAAAACAATGATTTCATAAAGATTCCATTTAGACTCAATAATTCTCCAAAAAAATTAATGAACTTAATAAAAAATGTCTTTATAGATTACCTCAAAAATATTTTGGTAGTCTTTATAGATGATATTATGATATACTCCTAGAGAATGGACGATCCTGAAGAGAATTTGAATACTACGCTAAAGACTTTGAGAAGAGTGAAAATATATGACTAGTTTATCAATTTTTTTAGATTAAGTAAGTAACAATCTTGGGTAATATTAGAAAAGAAGGGGATAACTATGGACCCTTACGAGAAAACGTTAATAGAGGAGTGTCCCAGACCAGTATGTATAATATAGATCCATAGATTATTTGGTTTAGCTGGGTATAATTGATTATTTAGAGGAACATATCCTGATTTTCAAACCCTCTAACCATGAAAAATCAGAAGAGAGTGAATTTTTTCAAGACATGATATTGTGAAGACTGCATTAATGTTTTGAAAAAAATGATTATTAGTACACCAATACTTATAGTACCCACAAGTGGACAAATATTCACAGTATACAATAATGTGTCAAATATGGGATTTGGTTGTGTAAAGATGAGAAAAGATAATGTGATATCCTATATATCAAGATAGATTGAATTTCATGAGAGAAACTATACCACACCTGATTTGGAGGTGGCCATTGTGATATTTATATTGAAAATCTGGTGGCATTATCTCTATAGGGAGAAGTGTGAGATATATACTGACCAGAAGAGCCTAAAATATATATTCACATAGAAGGGTCTTAATATGAACTAATAGAGATAATTATATATTATTAAAGATTATGATATCTCAATCCACTACTATCCTACTAAAGATAATAAATTTTAAGAATCTCTAAGCAGAAACGATCCTACAATTTTATCAATGATGATAATTGAGAAGGATCCAATATTTCTATACTTTAAATGGATTGACATGGGAATTATAATGTAAGGAAATCATTATTTCTTTCTCAAAGGATTGATCGACCATCCCTTTTTGATACAATAATGGATTATCAAAAAGATGATATAGAAATACAGAAGAATGTGAAAGATATCAGAAATGGGAAATCCTTAGAGTTCAAAATTGACAAGGGGGAGTCATAATATTGCTTTCATGACTATTTTTACCATCAAATCATGAGATAGAGAGGTATATTTAGAATGATTCACATAGGCTGACCTTCTCCATCCATCCAGGGAGTACAAAGTTGTTTTAAGATCTCCTAGAGAAATATTGTTGCGATAATATGAAGAAGGAGGTCATTGAATACTCATCAAAGTGCCTGAAATTTAACTATGTGAACTCTGAAAGGAAAATTTCTTAGGGGATGGTAAAACCATAACCCATACCTATATGAAAATTGGAATACATACCCATAGAAATTCTGAATATAATTTTGAAGACATCTTGGATAAATAATGATATATGGGCTTTTATGGATTACCATACAAAGACTAATCACTTCATTGAAATTTTAGAGGACTTATCCCTCAAACAACTTGAACAAATATACATTAGAGAAGTGTTGATGATACATGGATTACCATTATTGATTGTATCTAATTAATATTTAAGATTTACCTCTATGTTCTGTAAAAGTCTTAAACATGCCCTAAATAATTAGTTGAAATTTAGTTTGGCTTATCACCCTAATACTGATGGTCAGTCTGAGTGGAATATTTAGACATTGGAAGACATGTGGAGTTTATGTTCTATAAACTCAATTGAAGACATGACCAACATATTCACTTGGATGAGTTCTCTTATAAAAATAATTTCCACTTGATAATCCGAATTTACCAATATAAATCCCTTCATGGAGAAGGATAAAGATCACCTCGATACAATAATGATGTTAGTTAACACATGTTTTTGGGACTTGGTATGGTGAAGGAAATGGTAAAAAAGGATAATACCATTAAACCGAAAATCAGGGCTACCCAAAGTTGAGATAAGAGATATGTATGTAATCATTAACTATAATTAGAGTTTGAGGATAGAAATAAGGTTTTACTTTCCATATATATATAAAAGAGAATTAGTCATGGGATTCAGGAAGAAGGGAAAGCTAAGTCCCGGGTACATCATCCCTATTTATATTCATGATCACATTGTATGTTTAGCCTATCAACTAGCACATTCAACAACCATGTCCCAAATATATTATATATTACACGTATCCCTCTTAAGGATATATATAATAGATCCATAACATGTACTAAATTTAGAGGTGGTAAAACGGTAGAATGATACCACTTATTATAACAACCCAAATATTTATAAGTAAATTCCCCTTTTTGATTGAATCAAATGACCAATTATGGTTATAGAAAACAAATACATTTAATTGGATTTAATATATTCTATCATTTTGAAAAATTCCTTAAGCATCATAAAGATTGTTCAAATATCCACTGAACAATGATCTTATGATTAGTATAAATATCTGGTTTTGATAAAACCATTGACATGGACCAATGAAGTGATGGCCTTGATTAGTAGAATCATGACCTATGAAGCCCATTTATCAGACCTTATAGGGGATATAGAATAACTATTATTTTCCCTTTACCAAGACAAATTTTAAATCCAAAAACTAAACCATGATTAAAACTAATTATGAGAGAAGTTAACAGTAATTGAGACCATGACCCAAACTATATATGTCTAACCACCCTAAGAAAATATCACCATCACCCACATTACCTTTAGGGATTTATCTGGTATAATAAAGGGATATGTATCAAGGCACTAATATAATAAATATGTATGTTTTATTTTAAATAAAACAATTTTTATATTCACTTATTATTATTATTACTTTATAAATGATGTTGATTTTGATATGTTAAAAAAATTATTTTAGGGTAATATGAAATTTTTATTAAGGAATTCCTTTTAATGAATTTATAAAATTTTAAAATAATTTATATTTTAGTGAAATAATAACACTAAATATTTTTATTAAATATAAATTATAATATAATTTTTATGAATTCAAATGTAATTGATTTCATAGTTCTTAATCTATTGACTGAAAATTCTATTTTTATTTGATTTTTGAAAACCGCTATTTAGTGAGCGGGAACCAGACCATACATGAGAACACCAAATCACCAAATTCAAAAAATAGCATGAAGGAAATTCACAATTGATTTAAAATTAAAAATCATGGTCAGAAAAACACCTCATGACATGGATACTCGATAATAGAATCCTCGAGCCGTGCCCCCATCGACATCATTACCGTCGTACCATCTACAGAACACTGAAATCATCATTACCTTGGAAACTGTTGTCATCACCACCCATCGCCGGAGCCGATGACCGGAAAAAATGAACTGAGAATAACCATTGAACTACTTCATCTTAACCTCATAACAACACCAAAAGCCACCATCGAGTAGAGAAGAACATCACCATCGAGGGACACCATTCGATGTCTCCAAGAAAATCCATTATCTTCACCGTCATGGTATAAAGGATCGTCATCATCAACGTTGTCCACACCATCGAAAAACACCTACATAATCGATGGAACACAGAGAAAACAACATCGACAGCCATCATTAGTAAAAGACCTGAAAGAAATGAGAAAGAAAGCAAGAGAAAAAAATGAAAATGAATTTGGGATTGAAACCCTAGGGGAAACCCAAAAGAAAGAAAGAGATCTAGAACCAGAGAAAACCAGATCAAGAAAAAGAAAGCGTGCCAAAACACGAACAGAACATGGGATTGAAACCCTAGGAAGAAAGGCCATCTCTGGTAACTCTTAGTGATATGTAGTATTCCAAATCGATATCCCAAAACCTCAATATATCCCTTTCTCCAAATACAACCTAGAGAGTACCTAAGGAATTCAATATTAGAGCGCAAAGAGGCGGCCAGATAGAAAACCGAAGTGTCATCGCAGAGAAGGGCGAGTCAGGCGAGAGAGATAAAAATGGATTAAAATGATTTAATAATTCTTATAATGAGTATCCATCTCCAAATAAACATTTAAACTTTAAAATAATTTTATTTTGAGTTTTGTTTAAATTTTTAATGCCTTTATGAATCCACCAAAACTAATAATGTATTTTATGTTTTTAAAATCGTTTCTTTATGAACATGAATCACTTTCATATCAATAGTGGTGATATTTTAATGATTTATGACCACAACTTATAAAATTAATAAATCCACTATCCACTGGAGAAAACCATGGGAAAAAACTATTGGAAGGTTTTTAGTTTTTATTAATTTATTATACACTATCCAAAACATATGTTTGATAAATAATAAATAAATCCCCTCTATTTTCCAATATAAACCCACCCAAGATCACATTCCTATTCACTAAAAACCCTTTATAAAATCCGTACTCTTCCCTCTTCTCTATATAGACCTCCAACGTTTTCCCCAAGCTTTTGAAATCAACCACCCAAGGTAAGGGACATATCTCTCTCATTTTCAATTCAAGCACCTTATTTGTAGTTAACCTTTTTAATCTCAATTGGTTATGTTTTCATGACTATATAAATATACCTATACTATCCAATTTATTTCATAATAATTATATATGATTTATCACCTCTCATTATATCATTTACCTAAGATATTTGCCAGAATTATTGTAAGCGAACACTCTAACTTCTTTTCCATTTAAGAACCTTCTCTGTAATTAAATATTTGAACCAATTTTGGTTATGTGTTAATAAATTTATAAATATCCATATTTTATAGTATTTATTTCTTAATAATTATATATCCTCTATATACATTCAATATAGAGTCTACCTAAGCCATTAGTAAGCTGTAATTAAGTAAGGGTTCAACTCCTTCCCCTCTTTATTCAAGTGTCTTCTCTATTTTTTGACTTTAGGTTTCCAATTACTTATGTTGGGATATGTTTTTACACAACCATATTACCATAAATTTTAAATAAAAATGATTAGAGACCCCTTAACACTCTCATTAAACTATTTTATGAATATTATATACTGCTGTTTAGCTGCCGAAATTCCACTGCAATTTTTCATGACAAATGATTGTGTCAAGAATATCCACACCCATTTAGACTTAAGGTTATTCACATATATGTAACTATCCTTAGTTGATTGGGTAATTCCAAGTATGTAACCCAAAATCCTTGATACTGTGATTAAAATTGATGAAACACATCATTATGATGTATAATTTAGGTTGAACACTTATGCATGTACATGATATGAATGCAATGGGTGCACCTAGAATTATATAGTGCACCAATGAATTGGGTAAAGTTATAGTAACTTGATATTTTTTATAGGAATTTGGAGTGAACCTAATCCATTATGGGACTTTTTCCATCTTGTTATTATGTCTTTGTGGTTATCCTTTCCCTGTGTTTGTAATGTCTGGTTTAAAGATGTTTCCAATTTCCAATGTTACGTTTATGTTATCATGTTATATCATGAATAATTATTCATTTTTATGATTATCACCCCTTTTTTGTAACAATTAAATTCATATTGTCTATCCTATAATAATCTATTCATATAATTATTTTCTTATTCCCTTACTGGGCTTTATATCTTATCACATATTTATTTATTTCAATAGGTTAGCCCTTGTAGTTTTAATGAATGATGGAATATTATGGGAAGGTTAAATAAGGTTTCAATAATATTGATTTACCACTATTTTATCTTGTCATTTAATGTACATAATTACTAAAATACACTAGAATTAACAATTTTATGTGTTTTTTCATGTGTATTTTTATGTAATTAATCATTTATTGTTGTGTAATAAAGACAAGGGTTATCATAATTATTATGAGAGTGAGGTTTAGTTATTTTGGGGATTAGGATTATGAATCTCTAAAGAAAGACTTAGGTATAAGACTAAACATATTAAAACATCCAGAAATTTTGTTAACGTAATAGTGAGTGGTTTTTAAGAAAACAATCTTTGTTTGGATACTATAAGTGGATGTGGATCTGACACAGAGGTAACTATGGGTAATAATCCCAAAAGGTCGCATTGAGCTAGACTTGATCGCCAGTTGGTGCATGACAATGGGCCTTTATAGACACCAAGTGTTAAAATCCCGAGGGATATGTTTTGGAAAAATCATATTCTATTTATGAACCATTATTAAGGGATACAAAATTACTATAAGAGTATTTGTTGGGAAATATATAATGGATAACATAGATTGAAGCCTATAAATTCATAATTTAAAGATATAGATGTCATTTAAAAATTATACCCTTACTGTTATAGGATTAATGTATGAGCATTTAATAGTTTAAAAGTAATCATCCCTAATTTTTCATTTATTCTATCCAATGGTTAAAAATAGGAGGAACCGAGTAAACAACCTATTTGAAGGGAAATGTGATAACTACCCAAATGAGATGAACAACCCAATGGGAATAAAAAAGTTTTGTGATGATACTATCCCATTTGACTTATTTTATAAATAGAATCTTGAATAATGAGTAATTCCCAAATCCTACTAATAATGAACAAGCTGTAATTGATATCTTTATGTGAGAGAGGCCATCAAATATAATTGGTAAATCTAATACCTTATTAACATAACAGCGGATCAAATACATTGAATAGATATTCTGTAACATCCCATGTAAGTAATGAATAATAGATATTTTTATCTATGTCTATTAATGATTAAGATAGTGTTATAGAGGCTTAAAATGAAAGTCAATACAATCTTATGCATGGAATACACTAATATTCTTAAAAGATTGTTTTACTGCCTTTTGATGGAAAACCATTTTTGAATATATCTTTTGAAAATTTTTATAAAATATGTTTGTCAAAATAAACTTATTCTTTATGATGGGGACATAAAAATTTACCTTGTGTGAATTTTTGGTATTTTTCTGACAATGTTCATTTTTTAATGAAAAGTGAAAAATACTGCATTTTACATCAAAACTACTTTTTAATCTAATTTATTTATATGATTAGATTAAGTTTTGAATTGGTTTTGAAGTGAAATTAGGATATATTTTTACCATTTTATCCAATGGTGGTCATTTGAATCAATTTCACTTTGAAATTAGACTTAAACTGGTGTCAATCTTTTGATACTTATTGTTTTGTAAAAACACGCTATTTGCTCTGGCAGCGGGAATTAATTATTAAATTAATTAATGTGACTTATATGATTTTAATTTTGTAAACTATACTTCATTTTTAAATTCGGAATATCAAATATAGCTTAGGGTGAATTTTTGGTAATTTTCTGAAAAACTTCAATTTTTGATGAATAGTGAAACCACTAAGTGGTAATCAAGCAAACTGATTTTTCAGTTAAATGAATGTTTACCACTAATGTGTATTGAATTTTGAAAATCCGACATACATGGTTGTCATTAAGAAGTAAAATGTGGTTCAATGAGATTAAAATAATTTTTTGGTGAATAGTAACTTATTAAGTGTTTAATCGCGATTAGTGGTAATTAGTGTAGTTTAAGGTATAAATAATGCTTTAATAATATGAAATGACCTATACACATGTCCCAACCTTATTGGTTGTGTAATGGCCGACCAAGACAAGCCATGGGTCAACTTGGGGACCCTATGGGGAAATTGTGGTTGGGAAATGACATAAATAACTTTTTATTTAATGTAAAAGTAAAAATGACACAAACATAATATGTTTCACGAAAACAATTTTTACATGGGGTTATAAAGATCATATTTTTGATTATAAATAGTCATTGGAAAGATAAAAATATTTCCTACATCATAGTATTTTTGTTATGATTTTCAGACATTAAATAAATTAAATTATTTATGACATAATAATGATGCAACGATGACATCATTATTTGACGATTTAAATAAAATGGAAAGATAATGTAAAATCTATAAACTACACATGGAAAAAACCAATTGGATGAGTGGATTTCGAACCCGTATCACCTTATACACGAATTATATCAATGTGGGACCTTTTGAAACCGAAACACATTTTCAAATAAAGTAATATTTCTTTACTTTCCAAAAGTGCCCCTCCTCTCCTCTTATAAAAGGCCCCCACCTCTACCTCATTTCACACACTCCTCAAGCCTTTGGCTCGGCCAACCCCTGGCCATTTAATCTCTCCACATCCCTCTCCTCATCCTAGAGGATTCCCCTTGGGCAGAATCCTTTCAAAGGAAGCCTTTAGGCTCAAATCAAAAGGAGTTACACTTTTAAAGGTAATTCATTCTCTCATGTTCATTTGTTTTATTTTGCTTCTCCAACCCCCTAAACTCTTTTTATTTACTTATTTTGTAACAAAACCAGTATCTTCAATATACTATGATGTTGTTATAATATTTATTTGAGCTACACTCCCACACAACTACATCAAATGGTTAAAGAACATACGGTTTCCGTGGATGGCGAAATTCTGCCTCCCGAAACGATGATTGTTCAATACTCATTTAACACCTTCAAAGGTGGCCATTATGATGTAACTATATTTATATATGATATATAATATGTTTATGTTTTCCTTAAGCTTCTGTTTTTTTTAATTTTGGGCATACCTTTATGGTTTCCATTATGGGTAAACACGATATCTACATTTTAGGAAGTGCGGACTACCGCCCCCTCAAAGTGATTTGATTCGTTAAATACAATATGTGGGACATATAAAGGATGGAACTATGATATTATATATTATATTATACTGGAATTATAATATACCTTTATATCATTATGATTCCATTCCAGAAAATACGAAATAGAAATGGAAGTAGCGTTCATGCGTACGTACGGCTTACCGTCTCCATGAACGTTGCATTTCATTTCTTACCTATAAATGTGATGTAATATTATAAGTACATGTATATGATGAATATATATGATATATATGTTATCCATATCATTAATAGAATTCTGGATATAACGAACCTATAACCAAATTAACAACATGTAAGTGTAAGAAGTCTATTTTTGACTTAAGAACCAAATACCGACAAAATGAACATTATTAACTTAACTGATTACATGATGGTCATAAAATGGTATAAAATGAATAATGAACTTGATAAAGATTCATAACCAAGTAGAGATTAACTCAAGTTTATTATTTAGGAGATTAAAGAACGGTCGGGTCAAGTCAGATACGAGGTATGGGACTTCGTCTCAATCTCCTTTCGTTGAGGCATATTTTATTTTATACACAACTTTCTTTTATACGGTGTATAAACCCCTTTGACTTTTACATTTATTCAAAATGAATCTTTTTTATACGAAGCGTTTACTAAACGACAAAAGCGAATGTTTTTGTCGTACGTATGCGGCGACAACGACTTCTCCGCCGTCGTGACTGTTATTTGAGTTTCGGCTTCCTCTACAAGCCATACCTTCTTTTTTAAATGAAAAATAAATACCATGTTTTACTTTTCTTTTATTTTGGTATTGAAAATGGATTTTATAATGTTTTTATTATATCAATGTGTTGTATTGATATCTCGTGATTGAAATGTGGAAATTTTATGTTTCCTTTATGAATGTTTTATGTGATATGAATATGTTATGGTTCTCGGGCATTATTATGAAGACGGGTGGTTCCGTGATAAACTAAGGGCAGGTGAGCCCGTTATAGCTCTCCAATGCATTGGGTAACGCGAAGGAGTGAAACGTTAAGGTTTCTCCGAAGAGATTTTAGGGAATATACTGTGATGGGTATTCCAAACGTAACCAAGAGGGTTACTCCCTACGTAAGAATGTTATGAATGCCTCAAGTTACCTTTATGTCTTATGATTTCTATGATTTATTCATGATTTTATGAGGTATGTTAAAGTGCCTATGTTTTATGGGTAAAGTATGGTTTCATTCTTATGTATATATGAACTTATGTTTCTTTTCCATGTTTTTTTATTACCCATACTGAGTTTTTATGCTCATCCCATGTTTTTGAAATTTTTTTCACAGGTCAAGGGAAAGGTACATGATAAGATGATATAGTCAAGGATGTGTCAAGAAATAATCCTTGTTTTATTTATAAATGTGTTTCTATTGATGGTAATGAAGAATACTATCTTTATGTAACCACTTTGTTTATATGTGGAATGTAATGAAAGTTTTATGATCTAATTCTCTAAAACTCTAAACCTGAAAAGATCCTCAACGTGTAATCTTGTAATAACTCAAGATTAAGTATGGTTTAAGGCTAGGGCCTTATAGTTGGTATCATTAGTCGGTTTAGATAACTTTAAGAGTTAGAAATCTATTAAATGATTATCCAAAAATATATTTTTTTCGAAATGATATTGCATTTAAAGATTACCATGTTGCTTCATCTAAGACATGTTTGTTCAGAATGGTTTTCCGTAGAGGAAACAGGGAAGTAGTGCTAGGAAGGCATACCGAAGGAAATAACCTTCCGAATCAGCATCCTGAGATGGTCGGAATTGGAACTGAACAGTTTGTTGCAGTAATGGCGCAGTTGACTCAAGCGATAAATGGCGGTGGTATCCATGCACGAGATCAGCCAGATCAACTGCAGAGGAACATGTCAGTGGTGGAACATTTCATGAGGCAACATCCACCATCATTCAGAGGATCATCTGACCCTGTTCTAGCTGAAGGGTGGATTAAAGCACTGGAGAAGATTTTTGATGTCATGGGGTGTTCAGACAATCAAAAGGTTAGTCTTTCTATTTACCGTTTGGAGGGTGAAGCAGATCAGTGGTGGTCTATGGTTAAAAATATCAGGGACGCCGATGAGATTGATGCTCTTGACTGGGATGAATTCAAAGGTATGTTTCTTGAGAAGTATTTTCCTTAGGCTGTTCGACTTAGGATGGAAAAGCAATTCTTGGAATTGAGGCAAGAGGAAGACTCAGTGGCTACCTATGAAGAAAGGTTCACTCGATTGGCAAGGTATGCTCCAAATTTTATCCGAGACCTTGATAGTAAAATCAATCGTTTTTACTCAGGATTAAAGCCAAAATATCGAAGGGAATTAGATTCTTGTGAGTTTAAAAGTTACGAAAAGCTTGTTCGATGTGCTGAGAAGGTGGAAATGGAGTTTGCCAATGACCAAGTGTTCTATAACAACCAGCAGAAGAAGAGACTGAGGTGGCAGGAGAAAGGTAATAATTCTTCAAAAAAGTCTGATGGTAAGAGAACTAAGTTTCCAGTTTGTGATAAATGTGGAAAAAGGCATGCTGGGGAATGTCTTCTGAATTCTGGAAAGTGCTACTGATGTGGTAAGATGGGACATAAGGCTCGTGATTGCACTGAAAAGGATCAAGGTGAAGGTAAGAACAAATTTGATTTACAGTTAGTGAAATGTTATAAGTGCAATGAGATGGGTCACTATGCAAACGAGTGTCCGACAAGGAGCTTGAGTGATGGGAAGCAGTTAGACTACAAGCAGAAAGGGGTGGTGAAATCCTTTTCAACTACTTCAGCAGATGTCGGGCCATCAAATGAAGTTGTATCAGGTACTTTGTTTGTTTTTTCAGATTATGCCAGTGTGTTGTTTGATTCGGGGTCTACAGATTCTTTCATCTCTGAAACCTTTTCTAGTAAAATGGGAATACCATCTCAAGAAATGACTCCTGAACTTTTGGTAAAAACACCAGGGGGAAGTGTCGAGGCAAAAAGAATTTATAAGAATCTTCCTATCCTTATCTGTGGAAAGAACCTACTTGAAAACCTTATTGTTCTACCTCTAGTAGAGTTTGATGTTATCCTGGGTATGGATTGGCTCTCTATTTACCATGCTAAGATTGACTGTAGAGCTAAATAAGTTTCTTTTCAGAAAGACTTTCAGTTTGTTTACAAGAATGAACCCTTACTTTTGATAACATATCAAGAGGCCGAGAAACTTGTAAAAGATGGAAATGAATGTTACCTTTCACACGTCGTTGAAAATAAAGGAACTATTCAGATTAATGATGTGCCAGTGGTAAATGAGTATCCTGATGTTTTTCCTGATGAGTTGCCTGGAATAATACCAGATCGGGAAGTTGTGTTTACTGTTGACTTAGTTCCTGATGCTAAGCCAATTTCAAAACCCCCTTATCGAATGGCACAAATTGAACTTTTAGAGTTGAAGGAGAAATTGCAAGATTTATTAGAGAAAGGTTTCATTAGACGTAGCACATCACCATGGGGTGCTCCTGTTTTATTTGTTAAAAAGAAATATGGTTCTATGAGACTTTTCATTGATTATAGAGCCTTGAATAATATCACTGTTAAGAACAAATATCCTTTGCCTCATATCGATGATTTGTTTGATCAGCTCCAGGGAGCTCAGAATTTTTCAATGATTGACCTGAGATCGGGGTACCATCAACTGAAGGTAAAGGAGGCAGATATTCCGAAGACCGCGTTCCGTACGAGATATGGCCATTATGAATTTGTAGTAATGCCTTTTAGGCTAACCAATGCACCTGCTGTATTCATGGACTTAATGAATAGAATTTTCCATGAGTTCTTGGATAAGTTTGTGGTGGTTTTCATTGATGATATTTTGGTGTTTTATAAAAGTAAAGAGGAGCATGAAAAACATTTAAGGGTTATCTTGCAAACCTTAAAAGAAAAGAAACTGTATGGGAAATTCAGCAAGTGTGAGTTTTGGTTGCAACAAATTTCTTTCCTTGGTCACATTGTTTCTAAAGATGGAATAACTGTTGATCCTGCAAAAACAAAAGTTGTGGAAGAATGGCCAAGACCAACAAATGTAATCGAGATTCGTAGCTTCCTTGGTTTGGCGGGCTATTACCGAAGGTTTGTTAGAAATTTTTCACGGTTATCTAGTCCAATGACTAAGCTAACTCGGAAGGGTTTTAAGTTTCTCTGGACAAAAGAATGTGATGATTGTTTTCAGGAATTGAAAAGAAGATTGGTGAATGATCCAATTTTGGCACTACCTTCCAGGAATGGTGAGTTTGTTATATACAGTGATGCTTCATTGAAAGGACTTGGTTGCGTCCTAATGCAGAATGATCAGGTAATTGCTTATGCTTCACGACAGTTGAAAACTCATGAGGTAAATTACCCTACACATGATTTGGAACTAGCTACTGTTTTTTTTTGCTTTAAAAATTTGGAGGCATCATTTGTATGGAGTAAAGTGGGAAATATATACCGATCACAAAAGTTTAAAGTATATATTCACTCAGAAAGAGTTAAACATGAGACAGAGGAGATGGCTGGAATTAATCAAGGATTATGATTGTACAATTCATTACCATTCGGGAAAATCAAATAAAGTGTCTGATGCTTTGAGTCGAAAAAGTAATGATTAATTAACAATGTTGCGGTTGGAACGTGATCCTTTGGTTAACGATTTGATGAACTTTGGCATAGAAGTTATTGGTGCAGGAAGTCCTTCTGTTTTGTTTCAGGTATCAGTGAGATCTTCTCTATCAGATAGAATCAAGCAAGCACAGAAGCAAGACAGTGAGTTGCAGAAAAAGGTAGAGATGGTTCAGAAAGGTAAGTTGCCTGAATTCAACATTGATAATGATTGCGTTTTGAGATTTGGGAAGAGATTGTGTGTGCCTTGTGATTCACAGTTGAAGAGAGAGTTGTTATGTGAAGCTCATAGTTCTCCGTTTTTAGTTCATCCGGGCAGTACTAAGATGTATAGAGATCTGCGGGAGTATTATTGGTGGGATGGAATGAAAAGAGATATTGCTGATTTTACTGTGAAGTGTTTGACTTGTCAGCAGGTTAAAGAAGAGCGGCAGTTACCGAAAGGGATGCTTCAGCCTTTACCAGTTCCAGAGTGGAAATGGGAGAATATATCCATGGACTTTGTTGTTGGATTACCGAAGACATCTCGAGGTAATAATGCAATATGGGTTATTGTCGATCGCTTGACCAAATCTGCTCATTTCCTTGCTATACGAGATACATTCTCTCTTGATCAACTTTCCCGTTTGTATCTTAAAGAGATAGTCAGGTTACATGGAGTTCTTCTCTCCATTGTATCGGATCGTGATCCCAGGTTTACTTCTAACTTTTCGAAAGGCCTTCAGAAGTCGTTGGGTACTGAATTAAATTTTAGTACAGCTTTTCATCCTCAATCAGATGGGCAGTCAGAACGAACAATTCAGACATTGGAGGATATGCTACGAGCTTGTTCTATGGATTATCAGGGAAGTTGGGACCAACATCTTTCTTTGGTTGAGTTTTTCATATAATAACAGTTTTCATTCCAGTATACAGATGGAACCATTTCAGGCATTATATGGGAAGCGGTGTCGAACTGCATCTTTCTGGGATGAAGTGGGTGAAAGGAAGTTGATGGGACCAGAATTGGTAGAATAGATGGCAAAAAAAGTTCAGCTGATTCAGAAACACATGAGAACAGCTCAGAGCAGGCAGAAGAGTTATGCGGATAACCGGAGGAAGGATCTATCTTTCGAGGTAGGTGATCATGTTTTTCTCAAGGTTTCTCCTTGGAAAAGTGTGATGAGATTTGGTAAGAAAGGAAAGTTGAGTCCAAGGTTCATTGGAACATGCGAAATTCTTGAGAGAGTTGGATTAGTTGCATACCGAGTGTCTTTACCTCCGAGTTTATCTCAGGTACACAATGTTTTTCACGTTTCGATGTTGAGAAAGTATATGCCAGATCCATCTCATGTTTTGAGTCCAGAGGTAGTTCAGCTGGAAGAGAACCTATCATATGAGGAACAACCAGTCCAGATTCTTGACCACAGGGAGCAAGTGTTACGGAATAAGGTGATTAAGCAGGTAAAGGTTTTGTGGAAAAACCACATGATTAAAGAGGCAACATGGGAATCTGAAAATGCAATGAGGGATAAGTACCCCCATTTATTCGATAAGTAAATAAATTGCGGGGACGCAATTTTCTAAAGGGGGGAAGGATGTAACATCCCAATTAAGTAATGAATAATAGATATTTTTATCTATGTCTATTAATGATTATGATAGTGTTATAGAGGCTTAAAATGAAAGTAAATACAATCTTATGCATGGAATACACTAATATTCTTAAAAGATTGTTTTACTGCCTTTTGATGGAAAACCATTTTTGAATCTATCTTTTGACAATTTTATAAAATATGTTTTTCAAAATAAACTTATTCTTTATGATTGGGACATCAAAATTTACCTTGTGTGAATTTTTGGTATTTTTCTGACAATGTTCATTTTTTAATGAATAGTGAAAAATACTGCATTTTACATCAAAACTACTTTTTAATATAATTTATTTATATGATTAGATTATGTTTTGAATTGGTTTTGAAGCGAAATTAGAATATATTTTTACCATTTTATCCAATGTTGGTCATTGGAATCAATTTCACTTTGAAATTAGACTTAAACTGGTGTCAATCTTTTGATACTTATT
Source organism: Viscum album (assembly GCA_963277665.1). NCBI lineage: Eukaryota > Viridiplantae > Streptophyta > Magnoliopsida > Santalales > Viscaceae > Viscum > Viscum album. The sequence continues at coordinate 510,446,073 of OY728139.1, forward strand.
GTTTTGTAAAAACACGCTATTTGCTCTGGAAGCGGGAATTAATTATTAAATTAATTAATGTGACTTATATGATTTGAATTTTGTAAAATAGACTTCATTTTAGAATTCGGATTATCAAATATAGCTTAGGGTGAATTTTTGGTAATTTTCTGAAAAACTTCAATTTTTGATGAATAGTGAAACCACTAAGTGGTAATCAAGCAAACTGATTTTTCAGTTAAATGAAAGTTTACCACTAATGTGTATTGAATTTTGAAAATCCGACATACATGGTTGTCATTAAGAAGTAAAATGTGGTTCAATGAGATTAAAATAATTTTTTGGTGAATAGTAACTTATTAAGTTTTCAATCGCGATTTGTGGTAATTAGTGTAGTTTAAGGTATAAATAATGCTTTAATAATATGAAATGACCTAGACACATGTCCCAACCTTATTGGTTGTGTAATGGCCGACCAAGACAAGCCATGGGTCATCTTGGGGAACCCATGGGGACATTTTGGTCAGGAAATGACATAAATAACTTTTTATTTAATGTAAAAGTAAAAATGACACAAACATAATATGTTTCACGAAAACAATTTTTACATGGGGTTATAAAGATCATATTTTTGATTATAAATATTCATTGGAAATATAAAAAGATTTAATACATCATAGTATTTTTTTATGATTTTTAGACATTAAATAAATTAAATTATTTATGAGATAATAATGGTGCAGCGATGACATCATTATTTGATGATTTAAATAAAATGGAAATATAATGTAAAATCTATGAACTACACATGGCGAAAACCAATTGGATGAGTGGATTTCGAACCCTTATCACCTTATCCACGAATTATATCAATGTGGGACCTTTTGAAACCGAAACACATTTTCAAATAAAGTAATATTTCTTTACTTTCCAAAAGTGCCCCTCCTCTCCTCTTATAAAAGGCCCCCACCTCTACCTCATTTCTCACACTCTTCAAGCCTTTGGATCGGCCAACCCCTGCCCATTTACTCTCTACACATCCCTCTCCTTATCCTAGAGGATTCCCCTTGGGCAGAATCCTTTCAAAGGAAGCCTTTAGGCTCAAATCAAAAGGAGTTACACTTTTAAAAGTAATTCTTTCTCTCATGTTCATTTGTTTTATTTTGCTTCTCCAACCCCCTAAACTCTTTTTATTTACTTATTTTGTAACAAAACCAGTATCTTAAATATACTATGATGTTTTTATAATAGTTATTTGAGCTACACTCCCACACAACTACATCAAATGGTTAATGAACATACGGTTTCCGTGGATGGCGAAATTCTGCCTCCCGAAACGATGATTGTTCAATACTAATTTAACACCTTCAAAGGTGGCCATTATTATGTCACTATTTTTATATATGATATATAATATGTTTATTTTTTCCTTAAGCTTCTGTTTTTTTTAATTTTGGGCATACCATTATGGTTTCCATTATGGGTAAACACGATATCTTCATTTTAGGAAGTGCGGACTACCGCCCCCTCAATGTGATTTGATTCGTTAAATACCATATGTGGGACATATAAAGGATGTAACTATGATATTATATATGATATTATACTGGAATTATAATATACCTTTATATCATTATGATTCCATTCCAGAAAATACGAAATAGAAATGGAAGTAGCGTTCATGCGTACGTACGGCTTACCGTCTCCATGAACGGTGCATTTCATTTCTTACCTCTAAATGTGATGTAATATTATAAGTACATGTATATGATGAATATATATGATATATATGTTATCCAAATCATTAATAGCATTCTGGATATAACGAAACTATAACCAAATTAACAACATGTAAGTGTAAGAATTCTATTTTTGACTTAAGAACCAAATACCGACAAAATGAACATTATTAACTTAACTGATTACATGATGGTCATAACATGGTATAAAAGGAATAATGAACTTGATAAAGATTCATAACCAAGTAGAGATTAACTCAAGTTTATTATTCAGGAGATTCAAGAATGGTCGGGTCAAGTCGGATACGAGGTATGGGACTTCGTCTCAATCTCCTTTCGTTGAGGCATATTTTATTTTATACACAACATTCTTTTATACGGTGTATAAACCCCTTTGACTTTTACATTTATTCAAAATGAATCTTTTTTATACGAAGCGTTTACTAAACGACAAAATAGAATGTTTTTGTCGTACGTATGAGGCGACAACGACTTCTCCACCGTCGTGACCGTTATTTGAGTTTCGGCTTCCTCTACAATCCATACCTTCTTTTTTAAATGAAAAATAAATACCATGTTTTACTTTTCTTTTATTTTGGTATTGAAAATGGATTTTATAATGTTTTTATTATATCAATGTGTTTTATTGATATCTCGTGATTGAATTGTGGAAATTTTATGTTTCCTTTATGCATGTTTTATGTGATATGATTATGTTATGGTTCTCGGGCATTATTATGAAGACGGGTGGTTCCGTGATAAACTAAGGGCAGGTGAGCCCGTTATAGCTATCCAATGCATTGGGTAACGCGAAGGAGTGAAACTTTAAGGTTTCTCCGAAGAGATTTTAGGGAATATACTGTGATGGGTATTCCAAACGTAACCAAGAGGGTTACTCCCTACGTAAGAATGTTATGAATGCCTCAAGTTACCTTTATGTCTTATGATTTCTATGATTTATTCATGATTTTATGAGGTATGTTAAAGTGCCTATGTTTTATGGGTAAAGTATGGTTTCATTCTTATGTATATATGAACTCATGTTTCCTTTCCATGTTTTTTTTATAACCCATACTGAGTTTTTATTCTCATCCCAAGTTTTTGAAATGTTTTTCACAGGTCAAGGGAAAGGTACATGATAAGATGATAGAGTCAAGGATGTGTCAATAAATAATCCATGTTTTATTTCTAAATGTGTTTCCATTGATGGGAATGAAGAATACTATCTTTATGTAACCACTTTTTTTATATGTGGAATGTAATGCAAGTTTTATGATCTAATTCTCTAAAACTCTAAACCTGAAAAGATCCTCAACGTGTAATCTTGTAATAACTCAAGATTAATTATGGTTTAAGGCTGGGGCCTTATATATTCTCCATCCTTCAATGTTATGAGAATGAGATGAATACACTAGCTATCTATTTTATATACTGAGAATCTAATTTGTGGTATAAATTGATCAAGAATATGAAGCCTAACGAAGATATCAAAATGATGGGGTGTAAGGAATTCCACAATTTTTTTTAAAATATTTTTCTAATACTATTTGAATAAAAATGGAAATGGATTTCTTTTCCCTCAAGAGAAAAGATGATGAATCCATTGCGGTGTATGATGAAACATTCACAAGACTTTTATGATACATGTCTTGTTTTTACATTAACATAAATGAAAATTTGTTAGATTGTTTGGGGGATAAAACTGACTCTATAAAAATCCCAAGAAATTTTGGAATTTAAAAACTATGATTACATTGTTTAATGTTCCCACAAAGTCGAAATGGAGATCAGTGAGTCTGTATGGTCAAATAGGGATAAACAATAGAAAGTGGAATTTAATTCTTGTGGTACGATGTAAAAAATAATGGTGCTAAGAAATTTCAACATCCCACTTATCAAAACTGTGGAAAGAATAACCCCATAAATTTCATAAAGGGTAAGGGGAAATGATTTATGCGTGGTAAGAAACAGAACCTATCTAGAGATTCCCAATAAGAGAAACCAACCAATGTATATTATGTGAGGAATTATCCAATAAAAAAATATCATATTTTCTAATGTTTCAATTACAATGAACAAGGATACTGTGAAAACCAATTCTCTAAGCTAAGGGTTGTTTGAGACAATAAACTATAATAAACATCAAAGAATAAAGCGTGGGAATATTCCATCACAACAATAGATGTGGATCCTGAAAATGATGTTGCGAATGGTACCCAAGTTATTTATTAAAGAATAATGAATGTACTATTAGATTGTTTTTCTATGAAATCATTAAAATCAAACAAATTTAGTAGAACTATTTAAACACCAACATAAAGCATAGAAGTAGAGATTTATATGAAAATGGAAAATGTGGAAATTATTGTATCCCATGTATATAACTCACCCATATCAAAATATATGGGATGAAATTTCCATCGAACCATGTGAAATAACCTTTTGTTGAAATTGATGAAATTTTAGGTTTGTAATGGATTTTTTTATACAGAATCAACATAAATTTATAAGAAATGGAAATAAATCCCTATATCGTGAATTATCCTATTATTCTGTATAAGTCAAAGGAGGATCACTAATTGTCTATAGAAAAAATATCTCAAGCATGAATATTATTTCTCAATGAGAAAGAATATCTATCACAAATAATTTAGTCTAAGTACACGATCATCATTGAAGAAATTCCAATTACAAGGGAATACATTAATGTGTTTCATAAACAATTACATAGTCTTACTATTTTCCATGAGGTTGAATTTTAAATCGATCTTACACCATCGTATTTCCTAATATAGAATAATCCATATAGAATGCCTATTATAGAACATGTGTATTTGAAGAATAAACTATTGGATAATCTGGATAAATGGTTAATATGCCTAAGTGTGTCACCTTGGGGGGCACTAATACTCTTCATCAAGAAGAATTATTGGTCAATAGCACTTTGCAGTGATTATTATGAGCACAACAAGATCACAATAGAGAACAAGTATTTTCTAACATGTATTGATTACTTGTTCGATTAGATATATGGATCCCAATACTTATCCAAGGAAGATATTATGTTAGATTATTATAAATTTAGGGTGAAGAAGGTAGATATCAATAAGGATGATTTATGTACAGAGTAAAAACACTATAAGTTCAGAGTAGTTTCATTCAAACTCACTAGTGCTACAAAAATATTCATGGACTTGATGAATAGAGTGTTTAGAGATTACCTCAACATATGTTTTGTATTATTTATATATTATATTTTAATATACTAAAAAATAAAGGAGGATAATGAGGTTAATATGAACATTGTGATAAAAAACATACGAAAGAAGAATATTTATGAGATGTATAGAAAAAGTGAGTTCTAGTTGAAGGAATTCTCATTTTTGTAGTATTTTATCACCAGAAAAGAAATATACATGGACCCTTAAAAAATAGATGTAATTTATGGTTGGATAAGACCAACCACTATGAAAAATATTTGTTGCTTCCTTGGATTTTCTGGGTAGTGTAATCAATTTGTGAGAAATGTTTCACAATGTTCAATCTCTATAACCAAGTTAACTTGGAAGGGATTCATGTTTTTTTGGAATAATGAATGGGAAGAGAGAATCATGGAGATGAAAAAGATTTTCATCACTATACTTATACTTATGATAACCACAATTAAAGAACTTTTCATGGTAAACAGTGATGATTCAAAGAAGGTCTTGTGATGTGTAATAATATAGAATGAAAAAATTATAGTCAATGCTGCAAGGTAATCTAATGTTCATGAAAATTACTACAGAAAACATGATATGGAGTTAGCTATATTAATCTTCACATTGGAATTTTATAAGAATTATCTCTTTAGAGAGAAGTGTAATATGTATGGATCATAATAACCTCAAGTATGTATTCACACACAAAGAGATGAATATGCAGTAGCGAAGATGGTTAGATATTATCAAGGATAATGATTACTTGATATACCACCATCCTGTGAGAGAAAATGATGTGGTAGACACTCTAAGAAAAAAGTATCCAAAAATTTTATAATTGATAAGAAATTAGAAGTATATATTATTATTATTCTTATAAAGGATGGAAATGATAATTATAAAGTGATGAATAAGATCAATACTTTCACAAATTATTTCTCAACCACCACTTCCATAAAAGATAATGGATGCTAAAAGAGATTATATGGAAATCTAGAAGAAGGTGGAATATATATGAAAAGAGAAATCCTAAGAGTTCAAAAAATAATGAGTAAGGATTTGTAAGATATGGGTCATGACTACATGTACAATCAAATATTTCATTAAAGAATGAGATGATAGATGATGTACATAGGTTTACCATCTCCATCCATCTATGGATAAAAAATATGTATCATGATGGTTGAGAGAACTATTGGTGGGGGAATATGAATAAGGAGATCGTGGAATATATAGAAAGGTGTAATATATGTTATAAATTTATGGATGAAGTGAGAAAAAAAAAGGGGATGATGCCACCATTACCCATACATAAGTGTAAATGGGAAAACATAACAATGTACTTCGTCACTATTATTCAAAAAACATCAAGATGAAAAAAATGATACTTGGGGTTTTGGTTGATTGTCTAACAAATAATTCCCACTTCATTAGAATTTAAGAGGGCTTCTCAATTGCTAAACATGTAAGGATATACATTATAGAATCGACGTGGCAACATGGAACACCGCTATCAATTTTATCTGATCGATATTCATTATTTAACTCAATGTTCTTGAAGAGTCTCCTACATGCTCTAAATAGAGAGTTAAACTTTATCATGACATATCACCCTCAAACTGATGTCCAATATGAGTGGAGTATCTAGCCACTTAAGGAATTGTTGAGATCACGATAAATGGACAAAAATGGAGGATGATATCTAAGTCTTCCTTTGGTTTAGTTCTTATAATGTAAGAGTTTTCACCCAAGCTTCCAAATGACCCCTATGAACCCCTTTATGAGAAGAGGTGAAGAAGACGTGCATGTAGGGATGAAGATGGTGAATGCCAACTTCATTGTCTTTATTTGGTTGAGAAAATGGTAGAAAATTCAAGACCATTCAGAGGTATATCTGGGATTTTATGAGTTCAAAGAAGAGAAATGCTGACAATCATCGACAATATCTAGAGTTTGAGATTGGAGAAAAGGTATTCTACTATATATCTACATGTAATAAATTAATGAGATTTGGGAATAAGGGAAAGATTAGTCCAATATACACCAGTTCCTTTGAGATCCTTGATCACATCAGAGCGGTGTCCTATTGACTATCACTCCCTCCTAACCTATCTCAAGTACCTAATGTGCTCTATGTATCCCTCATTAGGATATACATAACATACCCGTCACATTAGATGAATCAAGAAGTGGTACCTTTTGAGAATTAACATTCGTAAGAGGAGAAACCAGTAGAGATCAATGATTATAGAGATAAAGTCTTATTAAATAAGACAATTCACCTAGTCAATGTGTTATATAGAAACCAACTACTTCAAGAAGAAACATGGGAACTAGAGGAGGTGATGAAATAGAATCACCATCATCAGTTTTAGTGTATGAAATGAAAATTTATATAGTGAATTTTTTGAAGGGGGTATATTATAATGACCATAATGTTTATAAATAAAATTACATTAGTGATTGAATTAAAAAACATATAATGGTTATAGAAAACACATGCACATACTTGTTTTTATTATAACCAATAAAGATTAAAATACTAGTAAAACATCATAAACATTGTTAAAATATCCATTGAACAATGATAGAATTATTAGAATAAATAGAGTTTTGAGAAATTAAACTACTAGAGAAAAAGGAATTGATAGACATGACTAGTAGAATCATTCCCTATGAATCCAATTTATCGAATCCTACAAGGGAGATAATATCACTGGTCTTTTCCCTTGACCAAGCCCAAGGAAAGATCTATTAAATAAAGTAAATGAAAACCATTTATGGGAGAAGTTCATGATCATCAAGATCGTGATCCAAACTATGTATGTCAAGAGAGACCATGAAAATCACACTTCCATGCACCTTAACCTTAAGAAATTTGATGGCGTAAGAATGGTCTATTTATCAATACCCCAATAAAATGAATATCTATATTTAATTTCCAATAGAATAATAGTTATAAACACATCTTATTTTTTTACTTCATAAATGATTTTTATATTGATATGAGATAACAAAAAATATATTTTTAGATAATATAAAATTATGATTAATATATTCATTTCGATGAACTAATGAATTTTTAAGTAAATTATATTTTAATAAAAAAATACAGCTAAATAATTTTTATAAAATATACATGATAATATAATTTTTATGATGTCAAAGGTAATTGTTTCAGGGGTTCAAAAATAGTATTTTTCAAAAAAATTATATTTCTAAATAAATGTTGATTCTTGTTTAAAATGTGAAAATTGAAAAATTTCGAGATGTTTTTTGATAAAATTTATTTTATATTTGGAATCATTATGTTGAAATTATCCAACAATTATTTTTTCCTAATTTTTTGAGGTAACTAGATTTTCAGGTGAAAATAAAATAGGGTATAAATACATGTTGTGTATTATGACATCATAATGATCCAAAAGTTATTTAATAAAAGTTATAAAGGGTATCTATGAACAAATATATTATTATATTTTAAAATAATGTGATTTTGAGGTCATTTTATTAATCTTATGAACCTTTATGAATCCCCCAAAACCTATATTTTATTTTCTATTTTCAAAATCACTTCTATATGAACATGACTCACTTTTATATCATGAAGGGTAGTATTGTTTTTCAGTTATACCCTTTTAGTTTTAAAATAATGAAAACCACTCCATATTAGATGAATCCATGGGAAAAAATATGGTAATATTTGTTGTTTTGATTACATTATTATATAGATTCCAAAACCTATGATTGGGAAATAATAAATAAATATTATATATCTTCTTATATGAACCCAAACAATATCTATTCCACTTCACTAAAAACCCATTGAGAAATTCCATAGTCTTCCCTCATTTGTCTATATTCTTCCCAAAGATCCCACATACTACCAAGAAGCTCCTCCCAAGCTTCTGGAATCCCCATCTCAAGTTAGAGGACCTCTCTCATTTTTAATAAACGAATCTTCTTTTTTATTTTAACTTTTTATCTAAAATGGTTATGTTTTAATTACTTTATGACGATAAATATAATTTTCGATTTATTTCATAATAATTAGATATCATTTATCCTCCCTCATTTTAGCATCTACCTAAGCCACTACTATGTTGAAATTTTGCAAGGGACCTCTCGCTCTTCTCTTCTATTCAAGAACCTTCTTTTTAATAATCCTTTTAAAATTAATTTTTTATGTTTTAATGACTTTATAAAAATATATGTACTTTATAATTTATTTTATAAAAATTATATATTATTTCCCCCTTTAATTATACCATTTACCTAAGCTGCTACATTTCTAAAATTTAGTATGGGATCCTCTCCTTCTCCACTTTATTCAAGTAGTTTATCTATTTTATGCCTTTGGATTTCCAATTAATTATGTTGAGATACATTATTCCACATCCATATTAATATCCATTTGAAATAAAAATTATTAGATTCTGATTTTAACTCTCATTAAACTATTTTACAAATATTTATATAATGCTGTTATGCTGTTGAAATTTCACTATGATTTTTCATTCCAAATGATTGTGGCATGAATATCCATCATCATTTACACTCAATGGTATCCAATATATGCAACAATAATTAATTTATTAAGGAATTACATTTACATAAACCACAATCCTTGATCATGGGGTTAAAATTGATAAAATAAATCCTTATGTTCTATGATAAATGTGACACATATATGCATGTACATGATTTGATAGTGACAGGTGCACCTAGAATTTTATAATGCTTAAATGTGTTGGGTAATGTTTTATTCTCATGATACTTCATGTATGGGATTAGGGAGTGAACCTAATCCGTCAATGGACATTGTGAACAATGATATGATGTCTAGGGGGTTATCCTTGACCTATGTTTATGATTCCATGTTTAATTTCGTTTCCACTTTACCATGTTTCCTTTTTGATATCATGATATTTCAAGACTAGTTTTTCGTTTTTATGATTCTCAAATATTTTATGTCCCATTGAAATGCCTATTTTCTAACATATAATACTTTCATCGTGTTATGATTTCTTTATTCCCTTCCTCTGATTGATATCTCACCCCTTTCTTATGTATGTCTCTAGTTTATACCATGTAGTACTATGAATTATGGAATATTATGACTATGTTAAGTAAGTTTTCAATAAAATTGACGTACCCCCATTTTAAGTTGTTATATGATGTACCTAATTAACAAAAGAATCTAGAATTATCAATATTTTGGGTTGTATCATGTGTATTCATATGTAATAAATCATGTATTGATGTGTAATAAAGAAAATATTTGTTATACTTAAAAGGAGAACCCGATGAAGATATTGGACCATATAGATAAATTTCTACACAATAAGGCCACTAACCTGGTTAAAATACTATGGAAGACGTATAAATATGATGAGGTGACAAGGTAACCATATGAAATGATGAAGGAGAAGTTACATCACATATTTTCACCTTAGCATGTAAAATGAAAATTTTAGGGTGAAATTTCATAAAGGGAGAAGAATGTAATGACCTATAATTTTATCAATGGATTTTCCCATCTTATAATTATGTCTTGTATTATAAAGCACATAGATCACATACAGAAACCAATAAAACAATATTATAATAAATGATGAATGATTCATTAGTCAATGACTAAACAAATAAGAATATCAAGTATTACAATAACAAATTAAATATATAATAAGATAACAAGAATATGATAATTTGGATAACCTCGATCCATAAGAATTACCACACTCATGAACAAATTTTTTGAAATAAAAAATAATGTCAGTAACACAATATTAATTTTGAATATAAAAGATTATATCTAAACATGATAGAAAATATAAGTGAATTTTGAATTAATGGAATAATAGTAATTTATATGATGTAGGGAACCCATTTAACCACTGAAAATTTGACCATTGAAATAGTAACATGATAGTTGGAATAGTAATATGAACATTAATAATAGTAATAAGACCATTAGGATAGTAATCTCACCTATTTTTCTATGTAGAATAATATTCAGGTATCATACAAAATGAAAATATAATATATTTAAACCATTATACAAGAAAATATATGTTCTAAAAGTGATTTATTAAGTGTTTGTATTTTCATAAAACAATATTTTTTTAATCACACATTTATAATATATATAATAATTTAAAATATTTTTTATTTACATAAAATTGATTTAAAAATTAATATTATGTTTTATTGTAATGATAAGTCAATTTCATGAGACTATAAGTAATATTTCAAAGGGTCGCCAAATCAAATATATTATTATAATCAATATTTTACAAATAATTTGAGAATTTTATTTAAAACTTAAATATCTCATATTAAGAAAATTATTTTCAAAAAAAGGATTAAAATTTTGAAATCTACATGCCCAAAAATGGTTAATTTACTAAAACTGTTAAATTGTTGGGGAATAGTGAAATACAATAATTTTCCGTATTTAACTTTATAATCAATATAAATTAACTTTTGAGTCATGGATGATGTAAGAACCCATTATATAGAAATAACATACAAAATTTAATATACATAGTCATAATAAACAATAATATTTATGTTATTGAGATAAAATAATATATTAATGTATATAATAATAAAAATCACCCTTCTCTTCCACTTATAAATACTACCCCTCACCACCCATTTTCCTCACTACCTATATGTATTTAAGCTTTGAAAATATCTACCAAACTATATCCTTACCACTATACCCAAATCTATGTGCTTATACTCTCACAAAAAGACTAATTCTATGTTCCTTAAGGGGTATTTCAAGGAGGTGATATTCAAGAGGTAACATTCTTAAACTACCTATATTAATTACTTTTCTTATTCTAATTTATACTAACCTAATTCATACATAAAATTAAAATAGATCTAGTATCATTTATATAATAGAATATATTATATCCACCCCTTTCTAATCTCCTCTTATTCAATGAAAAAAGAAACCACTATCTATATTATGTATATTGACCACCTTTGTGGATGATGGGTTTTCGTTTTCCACCAATGACTTCATTGAAATTTTAGATTCACTTATAATTGTAAAATATTAAATAATTATGAATATTATATTTGGTTTCACATTTTGAAAGGATTATATGGACATTATATTAAATAAAACTAATCTAGATTGAGATGGTTGGGAAAACCACCAAAATAAACTAAACATTTATCATTAATGTTTATTAAACGAATCATCCACAAGTCAAAAAATTAAATATGAGACTATTTATAATTTTAGAAGTGAATCAACACCATTTAAATTTACTTTTCTAGTTTTACTTATATTATAAAAAACTACAATAATTATATAAAGGTGAACGAACCCTAACACCATTAAACGGACGCTCCTAGAAAAATTGAATGGAAATTTATCACTTATTAAAAAGGCTATAAATGAACATAATAAAATTATAAAATATAAAATATAATTGGAAGAAGTTTTTATTTAAGCAATTAGTGAATATAATTTGATTATACAAGACATTAAGTGAAACTGAAAAATGCATTCAGACATAATGTAAAGGATATCTTCAAACCTCTATATTTCTTCTAGGTGACACACTCTCTCTATATGCCTCAATTTATATCTCAATTATTCTAATATAATTCTTATATATTATGACTATATTTTTAAATATTATATATCTATTTCAATTTTTCTCTCTTTTATTGGAAAATTCAGGTTATAAAAGGTTATCTTCTCAATCCCACTCAATAAGAATCCCAGATTAAAGGGAACTTCTCTATTTCTTACCAATTTTCATTTACAGTCCATAAATTATTTTAATCCATCCATATTTTTCAAAATCACTCATTCTACCATGAAAAAACCTATTTTAGTTACTTTATGGTTTTATAGAAATAAATAATCCTTTAAACTCTTTAAATATATGTTATTAATTTCTCTAAAATCGCGATAAAGTGAGACATTTATAGAGTTACCACACCACTCGTTTTATGTTTCCACTTTAGTTGGACATTATTATTCATAATATATTATTATTCATAATTCATGAATTTAAAATATTGATTTAATCCCTTCTTCCATAGATTCTTTTATGATATTCCCTTTTCTTATCCTTATGACATGATTAATAAACCCATTTCATTATATGGGTAACCCTTATGTATATTCTATATTTTTTTGATTATTTATGTGAAACAATATGCATGAAAATGTTATGGTGGGTGTTCCTAGATAGTGATTCAGTACATTGGGTAATGATTTAGTCTCATGAGATGTTATTTCATGGATTAGAAATTAAACCTAATCAATTATGGGACTCTATCCATCCTGTGATATCATCTTGGTAGTTATCCTTCACTCATTTTTTTCTTTAATATATGTTTCTTCACATTATTATATATCCATGATCATATGATTCCATGTTATTTATGTTTTTCCTCCACATGTTTATTTATGAGAAATGCCTTTTATTTTATCATTTTATGCATTCTAACTCATGTGACTTGTTTTATCCCCATGTTTATTCCACTACTGGTCATTTTAGCTCACCCTCTTCGTCTATTTATTCCATAGGTTTTCCTATATATTTGTATGATAATTAAGGGCGTTAAAATCTCATTATAGAGATTGATAAAAATAGGTTTCATTTTATTTTCATGTTTTCTAATTATCTACCTAGTCTTACAATGAAAATGGGCCTCTCGATCCATGGTTTATACTTGATGTATAACTATTCTCAAAATCATGTAATATTTTGTGTAAAATAATTAATTCATTATAATTAACTTTGAAAAAGTACTCTAATTTATATAAAAGGATCAAATATTGAATAATATTACACACCCAACTAAATGTAGTTCCCACATTAAAGAGTTTTATCTCTTGATTCAGTTCAACAAGGAGGATATTTAGGAAAGAGAACGAAGGAGATTTAAAGTAATGAAGTGTGTTTCTAGAATCACATACCGCATAGAGCCTGTTAATGGAACTAGTTTTTAGACATTACAATGAAGTAGACATCAATTCGCTAGACATATTGTTGATTCAGGAAAAGACAATGAATTCCTCCTCAAATATATAAGTTCACCTTGGACCTAGTCAACAAACATAAATCCACCATGAACCCATCATAATAGTGATTCATAAAGATATTCAACAAGAAGATTGTTTTAAGAAGATCAATCTAAGAAAACTTACCAAATATCATCCATTGTTCACGAGAGATCCAGGTCTATCAAAGGGATGCCATTGAAATGTACAATCCACGATAAATCTATAAATGGTTCATCACTATAATGTTAAATATTGAAATATAAAAAATATATTTGAAAATGATTATACATATATCATGAATACACCATCAATAAGAGTTCTAGGAAGATGATGTATAATCATATACCCATGGGATGATCAGTATTTGAGGTAGATCGAGATCCGATCAAGAGATGTTATCAACTCCCTAGATACACTATATACCTATAATGGAATGATTAATTGTTCATTGAATCAATATAGAAACCATATATCCATCAGAAATCCTGGAACATATATCATAAATGAAGATGAAATAGGTGTACATTTTGAGGAAACCTCATATTCTAGCATCACCCGATTGATCAAACCTAGAAGAACCAAGTGGGGATAAATGGGAGTCACCAATAATCATGTTAGGTGGAACCCAATTTCAAATATGTGGATTGGGGGAGGATTTGGGTAATTGGAAAGGTGGAAAAAAATCAAAAATTAAAATTTTTTGGGGTTTATTTAATGTATACCCAACCAAGCTATACTAATAATCCAGTGGGCCTCAATAGATGGGTGGTGGAACCACTGATTGGAAGGTGAATTTCTCTCAGACCATAAATTTGCAAGGAAAAATAACACGAGTCCTTCTAGCACAACCAACTGATTGATGTAACTCTATCTGTGGGTCAATAGGGTTTGTAAAAAACTATAGAACTATATTAATTCCACCAGAAAGATGATATATTCCACTAGTTGTCTAGTTAGAGTTTTGTGCCACTGTAAGCCTCGGCCTTTTCATATCTATCTATCCATCAATTTTCAAACCCTTCATATATAAAAACCAACCACTGAACACCCATAATAGAGATAAACGGATAAAAAATGAGTAGTTTTATAAACCTAATGTGTTCCATATATCTAATTTAGCGATGATGTTAATCTTAATATTCTTGTTGTTTTGGGTAAATATAGAGAAAATTGGATTTTCAAAGAAATTAAAATAATATAACCCATGGTGGAAATAAAATTAATCTATATTCATGTAAAAAAGTGGAAGGAATAACAAGGTAAATAGATTTAAATGTAATGATGTAATTTTTTTATTGATTTTGAGTGTAGACAGTGGGGTTAGTTTGTGCGGCAATGGATACTAGTGAGCAGTGGTGTTGATGAAGTGATAGTTATGAGCCTTGGAAGTGTTGTTTTGGTGTAAAAATTTAGGTTTAATACTATGTGGATATGATATATATATATATATATATGTTTTAATTTTTTGTGATTTATTATGTACTCCACCCAAGAAAGATCCCCTTACAAAAACCCAAATGTTTTGGGATTCAAGTGTTTTCCCCAAACCTTAAGGTTTGTGAGGAAATAGATGACTGACTACACCCTCTACCCACTCTCTCTTATAGTCATATTATAGTATATGACTGATAAAACATGTTATAAGTATACATGATTAAATGGATTTAAGTTATAGTATGAGATATACTAGATGACTTAGTTATGTGGCAGTGATAATGATGCATAGTGACGGTCATGTTAGAGGTGGGAACAAGGTTAATATCCTTTAATAATTGGACACTATATTGATATGGATATGTGATTAAGCTATAATGTGTAGTGATTATATAGTTGTGTAAATAAAATTCCACGTGGTGATGGATAGGGGATAATGATGATGAGGTTGTGATGTGATATATGGAATATTATTGTGAAATAGGATGTGATGTGGGATAATAACATTATTAAAAGGATAAAATAAAATGATATTTTGTATTGGTTCATAAGATAAATAGGCTAGTTAGAAATTGGTTTTAGGGTGAATTATTAAAATATTAATTTTATATTATATTACTAAGAATCCTAAGTGGGATTGTATTTATTTTAGGGCAGATAACTCGTAGACGTACATGCATCATACTTGTTTTTTTCATCTGTCTATATTGGGGTGATTTTCAGGAAATTAAAATGATTAAAATTAAATGAATCTTAAATTAATTACATTATACTTGAATCTATATATTTATTTCTTTCTTGTTGAGATGGATCCTAACCATCGTCTATATGTGAACTAGATTAGTAAGGTGTGGCGGGATGATCTGGTTTGCCACCGATGGGCTGACATAATTGAGGAGGATGCATCTTAATGGAAGATGTGTCATGAGTTATAGTGTTAAGAACAAGTTTTATATGAGGGATTGTATTTTTTTGGGAAAATTATTATTGGTTAAAATAATTGGAGATATCATTTATTTTGATCTATTTTAAGATAGATTATTGGGTTACACTAGAAATTAGTCAGATGAGAGGGACCGTGTGCTAGTTATTGATCATGTTCATTAGAGAGAAGAAGAAGGAAGATGTAATTGATAGGATCGATGAAAAACTAACACTATATTGGGAGGGGATTCATCAGAGATCCGCATAGAGTAGAGCTATTGTTGGAGGTTCTAGAATGTGAGGGTAGTGAGATTCTAATTAATATGGAGTTAATCTTAGTAGTTTTTTCATCATTTTTCTAGATTTAGTGGTTTACATGCAACTTCTAGGTGATCTTCTCATATTTTCCATTATTTTTGAGGACATGGCCATCTTTTATTTTAGTTTTCACTTTGTTACAACCTAAAATTCCACTATATATGTTTTTTAAATATATAATATATTAATATCTTGCACCATAAGAAACACTAAACATAAACAAAAAACATGATACATTTAGATAAAAATATAAGTTAAATATAGCCACTAAATCCAATCCATTTAATTAGTCGGAATAAAGAGGAGTAACCAAAATATGAAATATGGGTATAATGTAAATAATTTTTTCTTTTAATATTATTGAAATTCAATTAGTATAGTTAGAAAAACTAATAAATTCATTTTATGAATTACAATATATTTTTCTAAAATTATTATTTTAATTAAAGAAACTAAGTATATTATGATAATACTTTTTTATAATATTTATAATAAACTTCTAATAAATTAAACAGTAATTTATAGGAAAGAAGAATAAAAAACATTTAACATTTTAGAAATCTATTTATATTATGAATAATGTCCCAATATATTTAGGGATTTTATTTTAATATTGAAATTTAAAATATTCAAAATTTGATTTTACAAAATGAACCTAATTTTTTTATTAATCATATTAATATATTCTTATGATTTTTTTGATTTTTTTCATAAATTATTGATTGTTATGTGAATAGTGAGAAATAATATTTTTATAAATAACATGAATTTTATGAAATTATTATCATATATGTATGAATTATATATTTATGAGAATTTTTTATAAGGGTGATAAATTATTCAATAATTAAATTAATATTTTTAAAAAGATTGTTCTAAATCATAATCCTATATTTGAAAATTTATTATTTAAGTTATATCTTTTCAAAATATTGTTTTTAATACATTATATATTGACTATTTTAAAATAAATGTTTATAACTTTTCATTTTTTTTAAAAAATAAATTTATAATTTATAATAATTATGAAAACATATATAATAAGGGCCTTATCATTTTTTGGTATAAAGGATAAATTACTTATCTAAAAAACTCGCCAGTGGGGTGAAAACTAATATGGTATAGGTACTAGAATTTTGAAAACATATTTTTAATTGATTAGAGAAGGTGTTAATCAACCTTAACTCTTCACCGCTCCATTATTTCTCAATATTGGACCACTATATAGGATAGTGTATTTTCATTGTCAAAATTTTTGGGAATTTTAAAAAAAAAATCCACTTATTTTCACTTATAATAGGGGCACTCCTCTCCTCACTTCCCATTACAAAAAAAACCACATCTATTTTGCCAAAATTATACTCAATACTCTCCTCCGTACTCAGGGAAAACTTAACATGTTTATTGTCTTCTCAAAAGTCCATCCTTTAATGGTTTCATCCCCTTTTCAATGGAGATAATCCAAGAAGTGTGGTATAAGTTCCTAAAAAATATTCATATTTTTATTCCTTTATGTGATTTTCTTAATCCTAAAATTTCATTTCAACATATTAAAATGATAAAATTAGTATCATTATATATTTTTTATTATAATTATGGTAATGTACTTTACCACCCTCCCCATTCCCCTTGATAGAAATGATATGTGAATCATACATTGTGCGGATTACCACCTACAAGACACAATGTGTTTTGTTTTTTAACAAAAAATTATAAAATTTTCATAATTGGAAATTTAATTTATAATTATTATATTAATGAGATATTTTATATTTTTATATGATAAACTATATTACTTATTTTCATCGTTCTATGGAAATAAAAACTGTCAACCATACGTACGTGTGCGCTTTCGCCTCTATGGAACAATTGATTTCTATTTTTAATTTTATAATCGAGATACATAGATAGTAATCATAATAGTTTTAGAGAATAAATATTATGTTTATGATATCATTAATTATCTTTTATGATATATTTTATAACCAATTAATGATTTTATCAACAAACATTTATCATAAATTCAATGGTTTAAAAAAAGCATACTAAGACACAAATAATTAATAAAAATTTTGTTGAACATTTATATCAAATACATATTAATATAATTACACTATAATTGTAATTGATCACTCTAATAAGAACATAATTATATCATTATCCTACTTGGGTAATGATATTACAACTAAATCACCTCATAATCATCAATAATCATGGTATATTCATATCTGAGTTTATATGACAAACTACACGACTAAGGATTTGAAATTATATCAAAAATGATAATAGAAAGATAAATTACATGAATAATATGATATAAATATTAAAATAATGTTATTTTGGTTATGAAAAGGATGCATCAATATTTAACTCATTATTTAATAAATCACCCATCATAGTTTGAAAATCATCAAATAATGTTTGTTGTCGATCTCAAATTCTTGAATAACGAATAAAGTACTCATGAAAGAAAATTTAAAATTCATGAATCATTATAAGTTATAAATCATAGAAATAATAATGAAATTTAAATGAATAATCTTTGGAAAATAATGAATACCGAAAACACACCTATGAAACTACTACAAATGGACAAAATTATAAACACCAAATGTGAAAAAAGTAGACAAAAGCTAACTAATATATATTCCGATAATGATTATAAATGGAAATTCTAAAGATTTTAACATACTAATATGGATATTATATATTATATTATGATATTTATTTATCTTTTACATGAGGTTAGATATCTTTTTACTAGGTGGGAAAAAGGTAATGGGTTTTTCATGACTATAATATTTTATTCGGTTCATAATAATTCCTCTATAACTATAATATTTCGAGACTATCCTATTTTATAATATAATGTTTTTTTACATATTATTTTATTGGAAATTCATATTTAAAAAAAATTATTTTTCCCTCCTGATTCTATTATTTCATTAAAATTCATCTTTTCTTAAAAATAATTCTCATTTATATTATAGAATTTTTCTCCCATATCAATATATTCCTTCTTATCTATAATGTCCTCTCTTTTTTTTAAAAGATAATACGGAATATTTTTTATAATCATCATGATTATATTTACACCCTTTTAAAATCAAAATTTAATTCCCTTTTATGATGTGGGTTTTCAACCAGATGTATTTCAAATTATAAGTAAAATCAGTTTTCATCCTTTGAAAATCATATGTTTTATCTTCAACTAGATAGATTTTTGATTTTTTTTGTAATTTTTAGGATATATTACATCAAATTATTACAATAAAATTTTAATTAGTATTCTCTTTACATCCGTAAAATGTTTTTTGAAATTAATTTTTACATCATCTTTTGTATTAATATTTTAAATTTTTAATGAAAATTGTTGTACTTTCACTTTTATTTTTCTTCCAAGGTTTATCTCTCTATAAGTGTTTACTTTATTATCCTATATATTTTTTCAAGATAATATTACTTATGTAAAATGAGTTTTTTATTTCCTATGAACTTTTATATTTATGTTAGGTGATGTTTTTGGAAATTTTAAGAAACCCATTTTTTCTGTGGGTTCATTCAGACATATTTTTGGTTGATTTTTAGTGGCACACATATGTTTGGATAATGAAATGTGTAGTACTATATAAATCTCCAGTAAATTTATTAATGTTTACATATCATGATATAGTTATTTATAGACATAATGAGTTTATTCACATGGTCTTGGGCATGATGGGTCTTCTCACATTTTAATGAATATATATAATGATTTTTTTCACAAGAACATGGGAATAATTGGGTTAGTCAAAAAATAATTCTTATGATCATATTTGTGCCCTATTACCAAGTTGTCTATGAAGTTATAAAAATTTCCAATATGTATTTGATTTACATGAAATATCATGATATAATGATAACCCCTTCTTTTTAATGTCTTCCACACTTTTATGTCATGCACACATGTTATATTATGATTGAAATTTTTTTGAGCCATGTAATATGATTTATACTTCATTTAATTTTTTTGTTATTATGTTGCTTTAAAATATTTTAGGTTTATCATCTAAAGACTTTTGATCTTTTACTTTGATATTTATGTCTCCTTCAAGTTATGCTTCTTGTTATGAGGTGGTGTTTTCTTTACTGAGCATATAATCTAACCTCGTTATTATGTTTCTATTATGTAGGTTATTAAGATGATTATATCATATGAAATATTTAGAAAATGATCTACCGGGGAACCACTATGGTTAAATGTTTTCATGTTTTATAAAATAATATGTTTATGTAAATAATATCCAAGAAACTAAATAATTTGGTAATTAAGTTACGTGATTTTTTGAGATGTATTACATAAATAAAGATATTAATGTTATTTTTAGATTTTTTCAAATTAGTTGGTATTATAATCGATTTTAGTTATTTTTTGAGTTTAGTTTATCTATTTTTTGGATTTTTTTAGAGAGCATTAGTAAGAAACCTAAGGATCAGTAAAATTATTGGATGATATCCTAAAATATTAACAATTTAGGTAGTAGATATTTTTCCCTCAAAATACACCCCTTTCTGTATACTATTAATGGGTATTGGTTTTGAAATTTAGGTACCTCTAGGTAATAAGACTAGAAACTGTGTGTTAGTTATTAACTCATACATCACTTGGATCACAACAAAGATGTATAACTTTACAATTAGAATTCACTCTTTGGGGATATTCTTTGGTTGTTAATATTATATTTTTGAACTACTTGGAAGGATTTATTTTTTAGTTACATTGAAGGAGTTTTTTGAGAATCATACTATACCCCAACTAAAAGTAGCCTTGTCCAAACTAAAATTGATATAGGTCAAACTAGAGAAAAAATAGGCCAATAGAAAAATGAAAAATAACAAGTCTTTTTATTGTTGAATTCCTTTAATTATTATTATAATACCAAATTATTGTTAATGTTACACCGCTCATGTCACTCCTTTTTGTTTTAGTAATGGATATTACTATAAGGAACAATTGGTAGGAGAAAAACATGAAGATTAGCACAATAAAAAAACCCATGGGAATGAGATTTGGGGTGAGAAACCTTATGATTGTTCCCAACCAACTATAAAAAAATATGATTAACAATGTGAACATATTAATATTTCCAAACACACTAATGAATAGAAATACAGTTTTTCCTATAAAATGAAGCGATTAAGAGAGTGAAGGAAAAAAATTAATTTTCAAATATATTGAGATTTATTGAATAATAACTATGGAAATTACCTTAAATAGATTAGTAGATGATTTACTTGCATAAGATGGGGTCATCAATCATCAAAAAAATTAGAAAATTAATTGTTTGTTTAAAATATTTTAATTAAATTGTCTTCATCTAAGGTACCATTAATATTTTAATGTCTTTTGTGTGGGGAATTTGGGATTTTTCCAAGAAAATTCCTTAAAATAAGGACTTAATAACATTATAAGAATAAAAAACCTATTAGAACAAGATGATATTGGAATGCCAATTGTCACGACCCGTCTTTTAAGCCTCGTTCCATGACATCCCCAAGCCCGACTCCCAAAGGCCCATGGTAGAAGGCCAGCGCCAAAGGTGTAAAACTGCAAGTGAGAGGCATTTCCTGAGTACCTGTACAGACGGATACACAACAACGTCCCATATATAGAAAGGTAAACAATCATGACACTATAAAAAACCACTTATTACATGTACAAATGAAATTCAAATGGGCCAGAATACAAACCCAACAAAGGCAAACTGGAATATAGGAAAGTACAAAAGAATCTCTGAATGGCCATCCAATGAAAACCCCACCAGATTTGTATGCAGAGATTAGCTTCTGGAATCCATAGAAGTATGTCCTATTTTCCTGGACTCACTGGGCACCATCATGCCATGAACAACCAAGTCCTCACTCAAGGTGGAAGTCATCTATACCAGACACAACATGTGCAGGCGAAGCCTGTGCATGGGTGAGTACAAAATATTCTTTAGGGACCCCAAAATAAAAAGGAATGACCATTCTAAATCCACAAAAAAACCACAAATAATGATCACCGAGCATGATCTCGAAATAAGAAAGCTCACACCTGGTATGGTCTATAGTAGTAAAGTAGAACCATGAGTCACATCATTGAACACCTCAGCTACTGGAGAACTCCTATTCAACGAGTATAGTGGGATGGATAGGTTACCAGATGTCTCTTCCCACTAATCTTTGGACTACTATGGTACTCATCCCTAATGAGTATCATTGGCATGTTGGGCCCCACAGAAGATGCTCCCCACCGTGGGCATGCCGGGTCACACTAAAGCTGCTTCCCACTACTCTATGGCCATATTGAGGTACTCCTCCCATAAATTACTTTGGGTCTTCAAGGTCATTCAAAATATTCTCCCCATCATGGGACTACTGGGTCACACAAAATCCACTTCCTACTAGGCCATACTATCTGATCCACATGGGGTCGCTCGTCAAGAGTCTTTAGGTCTCAACCAACAGCATGGGTTTTCACACGTAGCATGCATGATCATGGGAGAACTTCACCCAAATCCATTAGTTGAATTTAAACATCCATGAAATACACCATAAAATATTATAGAAGATACATGTTGTCTCTAGGGTTTCAATATCGCAAATGACTCATCAATCAGATGCCCAGTTTGTAAGATGTTAGTGGTTTTTCAATAAGGGGTTGGTGGGGACTCGTCTGAACATGTCAGACCGACCTAAAATGAACCGAACCCAGCTTGGACAGGGTGCGGTCCATTGGTCCTCGAGCTCATTGGGCCATGGGATTGGCCCATTCCCTACCCGATCCTCCTAGCTAGGACACAGTAGGCGGCGCCATCCATATCCCCATCATGCCCCGCAGTCGATGTAGGGATGTTCCCTTCACTGCGGTCATGCGACCATGACCCCTTGATATGTAGAAATACAATATGACATTCCGAACTCCCACACACAATCAGGAGACCGTGTTCCTTCAATGAACATGGGCCATAGTTGCGGGTCTCTCCACCGATGTGGCCACCCGGCTGTGTCCGCCTCCATCGGCCGCCACCTCAGCCAGTAGCCCTGTTACTCCTTCATAGAACAAGAACGATCCAATGATTCTATCAGAATGCCTTCATGGAATGCCTCTAGCTACATCCATCCACCACCACTGGTCTCCAGTGCCCGTGCACCTGTAGAATACTCTGGAAACCACCAGGTCAATTCTAGTGGTTTGTTCTTCACGCTGACTGTACCTACAGCCTCTATGGGGTATCACCTTCCCTACTAAGGCCTCGAATATTCCTTACCATTGTATTGAAAATTAATCCACCAATAATGCACAAGGTGGAGGGGGTCAGGCCATGTTCATGTTGGCCTGAGCCCTCCATGATAGAATTTTAAAGAAGGGGTAGCTTGAGAATGATGTTCAATCAACAATAATTCAATCTCCAAAAGAAAACCCAAGAAACATAACTCACCCACAAGGACAGATGATTCATTGACCAACCTGTTTGTTGGTTTATCCATGTCTGTCATTTTAAAATTAAGTATGGGGAAAACATAAACCAAAACAACCCCTACCTCGATTGATGTTCAACGTTGAAGTGGTCCGCCATTGAAGGTTCAAGAAGTCATAGGATTTTGTTGATTCCTTGTCCTATTCTATGGAAGGATTCAACATCACTAGTGATCATGCTGGTGTTCATCATTCATCCATGGAGAATAATTTCATTGTAGGTTAATTAGAGGAAATTCCACAATATAACTCCCATCTCTCCAATGCGTTAGATTTAAAAAATAGGAAACACATTGTAGTGTTTCTTTTATACTGCGACAATGCGTTGTTATGCTATTTTATTTCTGAAATAGTGTTGTGGTTATGCTTGCACAAAAAGGGTCTTTAAGGAGATTCCTTTAACGTTCATCGTCACCGCACCACAGCGGCGTCATCCTACACTGAATGGAGAAAAATAAATAAAATAATGTTTTATGTTATTCAATTATTTTTATTTTCTGAAAATATTGAAAAATAATTTTTTTGGACGAACCTTACCAATCTAAGTTTATTCCATTCTAGGAGAATATAGATATTCCATGTTCTACATTTTTGTCTTCTTATTTATCTGAGCACCGAATCAAAATATTGAAAAACTCGCTCGCACGTTTACTTAAGTGAACTAAAAAAAAGAAAAAAATTCTATTCTGAACTCACTGGGCCTTGGAATCACATGTTTTCAAAGTGAGTGGTCTCAAAATAATTCAACGTAATTTTAAAAAAATGATACGGAAATTTCAGAATGTTACATTCTCCCCACCTTAGGTCTTTATGTCCTAGAAAGCTAAAATAATGATTAATCAAACAAATGGGGTTACTGAGTACAAATCTGAGCCTCTCACTCTCATGTGCTCTCTTGGAGATTCACGTGCTGCCACCAAGCGTGAACTAGAGAATTCCACTGTCCATGAAGGACCCGCACCTGTTAATCCAATATCACCAATAAGAACTCTATAAACGTCACCCCGTCTTCAATGTCCAGCTCACCCTAGTCAATGACGTGCGATAGATCATGCACATACCTCTTCATCTATGACACGTGGAAAACAATGTTCACTTGGTGCATCTGTGGGGATGATCTAGGTGGTATGCCACCTTGGAAAATCTTCTTTGAATATGAAAACTTCCGATAAACCTTGGAGATAACTTTCCGCCCTATTAAAATCTCCACAATCCTCGTTCGGGTGAGACCTATAGAAAAACATGGTGTCCCTCCTCAACCATTAAGGGTCTCGACCTCATGTTAGTATACACTTTCTGCCTACTCTGTGTAGTTCTAATCCTCTACAAGATGGTCGTTCCTTCTTAGCGGTAGCCTGTACCAACTCTGAACCCATGAGTGCTGACTCTCCTGGGTCTTTCCATCATAGAGGTGATATGTACGGCCGCTTGTACATGACCTAAAATGATGTCATAGCAACAGTGGAGTGAATTCTATTTTTGTATGCATACTCCACTAGTGGTAGGTGAATTCTATTTTTTTCTGAATTTTCTGCTTCAACTGACCATTTTTATGGGTGTGAAAAGATGTACTCAAACGCAGTTGAGTCCCGAACGCCTCCGAAAATACCTTCAACAACCGGGATGTAATAAGTGCATCATGGTCTGAGATGATCGTCGGAGGTACCCCATGAAGCTACACTATGTTCTATATGAAGGGGCATCCTAATACCTATACTAATCCCTACTCTTGGATGGGTAGTAATTGAGCCGATTTTGGGAGTCGTTCAATGATCACCCAAAGAGAATCGTGGCCCCTGGAAGTGCATGAAAACCCCATCTTAATGTCCGCCAAGATACCATACCACTTCCATTACGGTACCTCAGGTGGATGTGTCATGCTTTATGGGACCTGATTCTCAGCTTACACTTGCTGACAAGTGAGGCATCTTGAAAGTAACCCTACGACCACTTCTTTTATCTCTGGCCGCCAGTACTGACATCAGAGGTCCTGGTACATCTTCATGACACCAATATGTAACACCAAAGAGGATATATGGTATTCCTTCTACACCTCCTTCCGTAACATCACTGGTATAATAGAGTATCATCTGAAAAGTATGACATGCTCCCCATCAATCGAAAATACATTAGGATCTTGTGCTAATGATAACTATGCACATAAGGCCTCACAATCGACATCAATAAGCTATTAATTTCTTAATCACTGTATGAGTGGGGGTGTGATAGTCATTGACTGAATTTAATATGCTTCATCATCATCAAAGAAAGATATATGCATCACTACTAGCTACTTAATCACCTCACTCAGTAGCTGTACACTAGAAATCTAGAAGATTGCGTCTACCACCACATTCCTCTTACTACGAGTATAGACTATCTCAAATTCATAGTCCTATAGGAACTCTAGCCACCACCACTATCTCATGTTTAGGTCTTTCTATGAGAATATATACCTAATACTTTTTTCATTAGAGTAGATGGTAATCCATTCAACCATCAAGTAGCACCGCCACATCTTTTAGGAGAATACCATTGCTGCTAACTCCCGGTCATGGGTCACATAGTTCTGCTCCTGCTGCCTCAACTGCCGTGAGCCATAGGCGATCACTTCTTGCTCCTTCAACAAGACACAACCCAGTCTGGTCCCTGATGCATCGTAGAATACTACATACCCCAAACACTCTTCTGGTAGTCTCAAAATGGGGGTAATTATCAGTATCTACCTCAACTTGTAGATACTCTACTATCACTTCTTTATCCACTAGAAGGGTTGTGCCTTCCATGTCAAGGATGATAAATGTGCTGCTAATCTTTAATAGTTAGGCATGAACCTCTAGTAGTATCGTTCTAACCCCAAGAAACATGTCACCTCAGTAACACTCATGGGCACCTCCCATGAAAGTACTTCTTCTATTGTTTCCAGGCCCACTACAACTCTAGCCTCCGAGATGACATGCCCCAGAATGTGGACCTCCCAATTCCAAAACTAGAACTTAAAGAGTCTACCATAAAGACGGTGCTCTCGGAGTGTATCAAGGAATATCTGCATGTGTCTAGTGTGCTCCTCCTCTAACACCAAGTACACCAAGATGTCATCTATAAAGACTTCCAAAAAGTGATTGTGGTAAGGTTGGATTATCCTGTTCATGAGTTCCATGAACACTAATGGGGAATTTTTCATGCTGAAGGGAATCACCAAGTACTCGTAGTGGTCATACCAACATCTAATGGCTATCTTCAATACATCCCCATTCCGTACCCGAAGCTGATGATAGCCTAATCTGGGGTCCATCTTTGAGAACCATCTTGCTTCCTTTAGCTGATTGAAGAGGTCATCAATCCTCAGAAATGGATACATATTCTTCATGGTCACCTAGTTCAGGTGCTGGAAGTCCACCCATAATCTCAAGCTCTTATAATCCTTCTTGTAAAGCAACACCAGGGTTACCTAGGGTGAGACGATGGGACTCAAAAATTCATTCTCCAACAAGTCCTCTAACTTTACCCTCTATTCACAAAGCTCCATAGGAGCCATGTGATATGATAGCATGGATATATGTTCCATCTCCGGGCACAAGTTGTTGCAAAAGTCTACCTCCCTGCGAGGAAAGAGTCCCAAAACAAACTCATGAATGACATCATCATAATCATCCACCACTATAGGAATACATGGACTCCGCTTGTCCATTGCACCGAGGGTGAGGATATCTAATTGATGAGTGATCATCTACACTCTTCTCTGATAAAGTTTATATTATATTGAAAAAGTAACCTTATCATTGTTGAAGGAAAACTTGGTCCCATTTTTAGGGGAACACTTCACTTTGCGCCTAAAACAGTCGATCTGAGCATTGATTGTAGATAACCAATCCAAACCCAAGATGGCATCCTATGGCCTCAACACTGTTACTAGGAGATCCCATCCCAAGATATCCCCTTCTAGAGTAATCTCACACTACCCACACTAGTGGGTAATTGTCTAATATTATCCTGTATGAGTCTCTAATCATAAGGATTGATCCAACAGCTCTACCAAAATCTCTGATCCTCAAATAAAGTCCATGGAAAAGAAAGAGTAACATGAACTTGCATCTATAAGAACTAAAAATAAGGTGGATAAGACACATATCATACCTCCAATTATCTCTCGAGCACCGTGTTTGTAGGCCTATACCACCTGAAACTAGCCTTTCCCCTGTCTGTCGGCTCTCTAAGCCCGTGGTGGACCACCTTGGGGTGGTGGTGGTAGCACCGCAAACTATTTTCCACCGCCTACCACTCATCCTGCTCCCCTTCCACATCTGACACACTACGAACCTCCTCGCTCGAACCTCTGACTCTTCCTAGGAGGTCCCTTGACCACCTACTGATCATTTTTGTAGTGTGTCAGGCAATCATGAGCCATGTGTCTCTTCCCAAAACACATAAAGCACAACATGGTTCCCTACTAACTTCATCTTCTTTTGGAGCCCTGTTCTATAGACCCTGTGTCCTGTGGTTTCCCCATGAATGACCTATCCTTCTTGGGCCCCTTGTTTCTACAATATTCTGCTCACTAATGAAGACTATGCTTCCTAAGGTCTACTTGTGACTCTAGCTTTCGGTGCCTGATCTTATAGGAATCTATACACAAGAAGGGATCTCTCTAGAACTCCAGCCTATGTGGGGATGATGAGAGACACAATGAATTCCTTGATCTCTCTTTTAGTAATTGATGAAAGGTACATGTCATGATTAAAGGGTCTCACACAATGTCTGAGTAGTAGCAAGGGATGTCTGTAAACCTGGTAGAGTACCCATCCACTGACAGGCTACCCTTCTGAAGATGAAGCATCTCCTGTGTACGCACTGGGCGCAAGGTTGTAGGAAAAAACTCCTCTCAGAATAGCCAATTGATGTCAGACCTAGAGATGGTTTCCTCATCGTGAGTCTCAATGGTCAGACTAAACCATCTCCCTAGTGTTACCTGAAGAAGGATTGTAGCTAACATCGCCATCTGTTCAAGAGGTGTCCTCACCAAGTGGAAGACCCACGTTACATCCACCAGCTAGTCCTTAGTGACATGAGGATATGTCTCTTCCTTGAACCTGGGAGGTCTCTATCTCTGTAACTAGTGCAAGGAACTGAGCCCGCGTTCATCCTCTACTAGTAATGCCAACAATAACTCCTGATCAATGGGTGGTGGCAGCATAGGTGCACCACCAGATGGGGCCATCTCTAGTACTGGTCCCTAAACCAACACCTCATTTATTGGGGGGCTTTTGTCATGGTCACACATCAGAATCAGAGAAGGTCGTCTACATGGAGGCATCCTGAAACAGATCATTACGTACCTTGGTCAAAATATTATACCTGGCTAGCTGAGTCTAATTCAAGAAAATCATTAGGAGAAACTTATACAAATAGTGTTTTCATGTATAGATCAGAAAAACAGAATTCAAGGTCATGGTGTATGGATAAGTCCTCTACCGCACCAACACTAGACTCCCCAGATCTGAAAGTCATAATTGAAACATTCAACATTGTTTTAATAAAAAACAACAAAATCACTTTCTATGATGCATCACTGACCACCTCTGATACTAGTTTGTCACAAACCATCCCCTAGGTCTCGTTTCGTGACATCAACCATGCCCCCCTCCCAATTTCCAGGGGTTGGTGAATAACACTGAATGTATAAAACTATAAGTGAGAGGCATTTTTCTGAGTACCTGTACACATGCACACAGAACCATAACCGAAACCATGAAAATTAAATAAGCATGCTACTATAAATAATCATCGATTATAAGTAAAACTGAAAGTAAAATGGGTAATAATACAAACCCAAAAAAATATTATTTGTAAAATAGGAAAGTACAAAAGAAACTATGAATGGGAATTTGATGAAAAACTGAAAAGAAGTGTAAGTACATTATAGATAGTGGAAGCTGTAGAAGTAAAAAACCATCTTCAGGGTCTCACTAGGAACAACCAGGTCCTTGGCCCCCAAGTCCTTCATTAAGGCGGAAGTCATCTACACCAGAAACAAAACATGTAGGTGAAGCCCATGTAGGGGTGAGAACAAAATACTCAGTAGGAACCCCCAAATAACAAGGAAACACCAAAAGTAATCCATAACCAAAACACAATGAATGATAACAGAGCATAATCACATAACAAGACATATTACACTAGGTATTTTATAGAGTTGGAAACTAGAACCATGAGTCACATCATCGAACAACTAGGCAGCTAGAGAACTCCTCCTCAATGAGTACAATGGGCTTGCTGGGACACACAAAATCCACATCCCACTAACCTTAAGACTATTGTGGTACTCATCCCTGATGAGTACCAGGGGCATGCTGGTTCACACAAAATTTGGTCCCCACCTTGGGCATGTCGGGTCACACATAAGCTGTTTCCTACTAATCAATGTCCATACTGATGTACTCATCCAGTCGAGTACCATGAGTCTTCCATGTCACCGAGAAGCTGCTCCACACAATGGGCCTACCGAGAAACACAAAAGCCTCTTCCCATTGGGTTGTAGTACTCAATCCACATAGGTTCTCTCATCAATAGTCTATAGGTCTTAGCAAACCATTGGTGTTTCTTCATGTAGCACATTTGATCTTGGGGGAACCGCACTCCATGAAATTAATTTAATTTCATCTTCCATTAAATCCACCCTAGAGTACGCCAAATGATATGTTCATCATGGGGGTTTCAATGTCAAAAACGTCACATCAATCAGAAAACCTATTTTAAAGATATTGGTATTTTCCAAAAAGAGTTTGGTTGGGTCTGGATTTGGTCTGACCCAACCTGACCCAGCCTCGGGTCCACCGACCCGACCCGAGTCTACTGACCTGACCCGGAACTATCCCAACCTAGGTCCGGTCCATTGGGCTACGGGCCCATTGGGCCGTGAGTCCGGACTGTGCCATGCCTGTTTCACCTGTATAGGATGCGGTAGGCCGTCAAGTTTGGCTCACCAGCTCACCCCGTGGTTGACGCTGGGCTATTCCCTCCACCACGCACACGGGACTGTGGCCCCTTGCAACTTGATTAATTGATCCATCCATCTAGACAACCACACACGGTTAGGAGACCGTGTGCCTCATAAGAACGTGGCTCGCTCCAGTGATGTGTCCTCTTGGACAAGTCTGCCTCCACCGACTACCAGCTCAGCCAGTGGTCCTATTACTCCATCATGGCCTGGGCTAGCCATAGTGCTTCTTTCTTTGTACATCCACACACCTGCGGCTACCGGTGATTGAGATGGTGCACTAATAGAATACTTTGTGGACCACTAGGTCCGCTCTGGTGGTCTGTTCTTCGCACCGACTGCACCCACAACATCCATGGTGTATCACCTTCCTTAAAAAGGCCTAGAACTTCCATTGCCGCGATTTTGTAAACCATAAACCTAGAATTTACAAGGAAGAGGGGGATCAAGTCTATTTTGTGTCAGTCTACACCCTCCACATTAGATGTTTGAAGCAGAAATGTCTTGGAAATGATTTTCTATCAACAATAATTCAATCTTGAATAGAAAACCCAAGAAACATCACCCTTCCACACGAACAGATGATCCACAGTTCAACCTGTTCATGCATTGATCCACATTCGTCATTTTTAAATTATCTATGGGTAAAACATAAAACAAAACAACCGCTACCATAATTGATGTTTGACGCTGAAGTGGTTCTCCCGTAGATGTTCATGAAGTTGAAGGCATTCGTTGATTCTCGGTCTCGTTATTCATAATTCTTCAATGTTGCTAGTGATCCTGCCAATGTTTGTCACTCATCTATGGAGGGGAATTTCTCCATAGGCTCTTCAAAGAAAATTCCATATTTTAATTCCCAACTCTCCAACATGTTAGCTTAAAAAGGGAAACATCTCTTAGCGTTTCTATTATTTTTTTACATTTCATCGTTACGCTTGCACAAAACTGGTCATTAAGATGCTTCCTTTAATGCACCTCATCACCACACCGCAAGATCATCATCCACTACTCGACGGTGCAGAATAAATAAAATAAATTTTTACATTATTTTATATTTGTTTTTCTGAAAATTATGAAAATTAAATTTTTCATCCGACCCTTTCTGGTAAAAGTTAATTACTTTTATAGGTGAATCATGATGTTCCGAGTTCAAAAGTGCCCTCATATTTTTGAACTAAGCACATGTTCAAAAGATAGAAAAACATGCTCTCACATTTACATACTTGAATTAAAAATAATTTCAAAATTCCATTCCAGGCTCATCGGGCCTTGGAATCACGTGCCATCAAAGCAAGTAGTCTTGAAATAATTCTACATAATTTTAAAAAATACTGAAATTACATGATGTTACACCTATTTAGTATCTTCTACCAAAGCGGATCATTAAATTTTATGTACACGTACCCTCCAATCCATAGTCATGGATGTATTTTTGGAATTTGATTCATGGAACTCTAGTATATTTAATAAGTTTTATATGATTGCTAAATCACCAACCCAGATATTTAACTATCAAATATATCTTCAAGTGTATGATTATTTTATTCCAATATGAAGTTTATAGGAATGTGTCTTTTGGAAATATTGTTATTTATCCATTAGATAACTTTAATGTTATATTAGAGATGTATTGTTTCAATAAACATAGAGGAAAAATTATTTGGAGTAAGGTAAACACATTTAATACTAACCTATGATATTCTACCAATTAAATAATGATAATAACCAACCTCTGGAAAGAAATTATATAATACAAGTCCTGATACTAAATAAAGAAATAATCTAGGCTAAACGCATCTTAGAAAATATCAATATTAGGTTTTATCCTATTAATAGAGGAAATATATGGTTCCAATGTCTTAATGTTGATATCTCCCTAGAAATTATACCCAAAGTCATATTTTTAGATACCCTTAACTAACATCATTAGTAAGTAATAATTAAGATCATAAGGTAGTAATTTATGTAAGGGGGAGAATATAATGATATGATATTTCAAAAAATATGTTTCTTAAATTAATAATTTGATTGATAGATTTCTCCTTAAGAAATAGTTAACTTATCTAAAAACCATAACACATTTATATAAAATTAAAGTTATTTAACATTACTATTAAAACCGACATAACATCCCAAAGTCTAGAAACCTCAAGCCAATATTTATATTACATTATTGTTACCCATAATATGAATTTTCAAAGCTTTACGAAGTTTAATATTCCTAGAATATGAGATACACACATACAATACATTTAAAAACATAAGTTTATACAAGAAAATATTATGAGAACATGAATATCCCTTTCAAAATAACTATAAAAATTAAACATGGACATCTTATAGGTTTCATGTGGAAATTAAAAGGGTGATTTTGTATTCTCAGTAAGGAGTATCATACAATGGAAACATACAAAACATTAACATCTAATAAGTGACATGGAAAGAATCAATTAACAACATGAAGCGATATTTAATAAAAAAATAAGGGCATTCCATATCAATGTCCATAAATGAAAACATGGATAATAATAATTTATCTTTTAATATTTTAATATATAATTCCAAAAATCAAAAACATTCTTTCAAGGCCTTATGCTGAGATACTTATCTTGTAATGGGAAAAGGTATACACCAAAACCCAACCAGGTTTTCCTTATTAGACATGTCGATTCATCAAGGGGCTATATAATTCTGGTCCCCAATTGTCACATAATTAATTCAAATACATTCAGAATAAGATTCATCAATACATTTTATACTATTACATGTGGACCCTCTTGCTGAAGAAAACCTAGCCTTCCATATAATTAAAACTATGTACATCAAATAAATCATCATTATATATAATAATTCAGATGTCTAGGGAAATATCCCTTATTGAATTTGGATGTTATAGGTTATCATCTAAGTAATAGGTAGTACCCTTATTAATGAATTATGAGGGAAAATATACCTTCAATGTGATGGGTTATCCATAGAAGATAGTGATTGGGATCAAATGTTTTCATTGGTGGGAGACCAATTCAATGGTAGGAAATTTGACTCATCACATTTCCATAATATCATTTGAATATTCTAAGGAATATCTCCTAGAGTATCTCACAAGTTGTATAGTATTAGGCCCACACACTATGCATCAAGGTGATAATTGAGTAATTTCTAAACCAACCATTTTTCTACTAATTACCCCTAGGTACAATAGTTACACAGCTATATCCACTTTGAATTATCTAGACATGGACATATTTTCTTAGATATTGCACACACTTTTACATTACCAATAATTAGGGTGGGTATTTCACCATTGAAAAGGTAACTCCAAAATAAAAATAATATGAGAGGGGGATTAAAATAAAATCTTATAAATCTATTAAATTCAATGAGGAATAGTTAAAAAATTATTCCATGTAAATGTATACAGAACACAAAATAAAATAGTTGGTGATTATAATCTGAGTCCTAGTGAATGAAAATTGATAGAAAAACCCCCACCTATGGATTGGGTAGTAAGTTAATCATAAACTCTTGAAAAAGTGGGATTAAAATGGATCTATAAATAAAATTAATAAATTAATCTCATAATTTTAAATGTCATATAGGTCATAAATTAATCACATGAATTTAATTAGGCACATAATATAAAATATATCTCAAATGGAGGAATTTGAGAAAGAAAACCCTTAACTATTATCCTAAATTCCAATCAATTACTTTAACCACCTATATTAAAAAATATATATAATTGTATATTAATTTAGAACATTAATTCTCACAATATTCATTGACACTCTTCATAAATAGTCATTATCTACATGAATTCTTATGATTTTTTACATCAGTGTTTTTAGTTTTGATCATTTGTACTTATTTCATAATGGTGGTGTTCTTATTCATTAATAATATAAATTATATTATTATAACGTCATTAATGTTAATGTTAGGTATTATTTATAATCATTTATCATGTATAGAATTCTTTTCATGAGTGTTTTAGAACATATCCACGGAGATGAGGCTGATAAATAGAATGCTCTGCTGTTTTTTAAAGAACAAATAATGTTTCCTTAATTGATGAATTATGTATTGATATAAAATATCTAGAACAAAAAAATTAATATTTACAAAAGTATATCATATTATTCAATTAAATATGTTTTCATAGTCTTCCATTTTATAATTTCATAGTATCTGTCCCAAACATGAACATACGCTGATTTAATAAAAAATTATAGAGTGATTTTTTTGTAATATAGTTATATCATAACAATAATGGTTTTATTTAGTATTTATTAGTGTAGTATATTATAATTTTAATGAATTAGAATAATAATTAATGGATTCATAAATTTTACATGATTTGAAAAAAATAATATATTCTTACCACCCTTACATTAAATGATTAAATTAATGATGGGATTAAATTGATCATATCATTATTATGTTATCTAATTTTAGATGAAAACCCATAATTTTATAATAAAAATCATATACATGCTTGAATACTATCCTTATATCTAACATTTTAATGTGGTGAAGTAAAATGAATCATGTTACAACATGGATGCGGTAATTCACAAAATTTACAAACAACTATATTGTTTCTATTAATGGACAAGGTTTATGAATAAATAATGAAAATGCCCTTAATGTAGTGAAATTATACCTTTATCATGGTCAATTAATAAACATAATGTTAATAATTATTTAAATTCCATATTTTAATTTTATAAATATTTATAACCATTTGTTCAAGGTAGAGATAGATAAATAAATTGAACCGCCCATGGAGACAGAAGTCCGTACGTACACACAGATTTCTAATTTAAAAACAAAAATAATGAAACAAATATAAAAAATATTTTATCATTAAATGATCATAATTATATAATAAATATCATATATAAACAATAAATATATCATTATAAACATCCATGAATAATGGTTATGAAAAACGAATTCCATTGCTATGTGGAAGGGGTAGTTCACACGTATGCATGCTCGATAATTTCATTTTCAATTTGATGGAAAAGTGGGTTGATAATGGTGGTTCCATAATATTAATAAAATTTCAGTTTATTTATCATACTTATTTAATTATTTTATGATGTATACCAAATATTTATAGAATTTATAGAAATAAATAAATTGATGGAGGTCGGGTATGAAGACTACAACTTCTTTAGTAGACATTCTACATATACATTTTTAAGGACCCTTGGAAATGAATTTTGAGAAGAAAAAAACTATAATTCATGTATAGTGATGTTTAGAATATATTAGACATTTTTTTATCTAGGTTGCTAAAAGTAGTGTAAATAAGGGAGTAGAGGGGTGCTATTTTATAAGGTAGGGAAGGGGCACTCTTATAATTTTTTAAAGCATTAAAATAATATGAAGTCACAGTTATTGAAAATTCAATTAATATTGGATTAAATTTTATTTAAATATAGGTTATATTCTAAATAAGCACAAAAAATATAATTTAGGCTTGTTAATATATTAGTGTAACCTCGATACCTTTAGTTTTACCCCTTGTCACCCCTTTTTATCCATAACTTCAGTAATACTTTATTCAATCATTATCGGTTATAAATTTACATTTAAGGTAACAATTGTCAAAAAAATGGTCAAGGAATGATATTTTTTACAATATCCCATATTCTTTAATGGATGATCAAGAAGAATTTTTAGTCTTACATGAAACATTCTGGATCATCTAGAGGATCTAATGGACAAAGATCAGTGGGTTTTTGGTCATTGGGAAATCAATATTTAGAAGATGAACTCAGAAGGAGAAATTTTTTTCTTTTTAGGGTGTCAAAATCTGAACATATCACTTAGGGTGGATAGTGAGTATTTAGCTTTTATTAACACCATCATTAACCATGATTAGAATAAATTCTATTAGAATATTTGGTTGGCTGACATATTAGATAGACGTGTCTTCTCAGTGTTGAATTCAGGGAAGTTCAGCGGTTTGGATTTTAAAAACATTATTAAAACAAGAAGTGCAAAAAAAGAATAGGAATAAAAGATTTGGTGAAATGGTATTCAATTTAAGCTGATATTTCTGGTGTGGTTAATGATAAATAAATCACCCCCGATTGATGAGAATGTACAGAAGAATGTTTTGACCACATCAGCTAAACGCCAATGATGTAATAAACTACATAAGGAATAAATGGGGTGAATATTTTTTTAAGGTGAGTCGGTGAAGGGGATATTGAATTTTATATAGAAGGATTTGAAAATTCAGGTATGTTGGGACTAAATATAGGAGGCTATCGAGGCATGGTTTTGGGGTTATGAGCAGCATGACGTAGAGTTGAAAATTCATGTAGTTTGTTTTTCAACTAGTGTGTTTGGTTATGTGGGAATCTAGGAACTAGTAAAGAGAAAGAATAAGTTGTTAGTTTATTTTCATTCATTTTTTGGTGAAGGTGATGGTGGTGGATATGTGTATTCTAATAAATAGTAGGATGGTATTTTCATTATTAAGAAGATTCATTCCAAGGATTTGATTAATTGTGGAACGTGGTAGAGGTAGTCTGGTAAAATAGGTAAAATGGAAGGCACCTAACAGAAGAATAAAATTGAAAATGGATATATCATGTATATCTAGAGAAATTAAAGGGTGTGTTCTAGTAAGAGACAATAGGTGTTCAGTCATTCAAATCATCAAATCCTTTTTTGGGGCAATGAATTTTATTGGAGTGGAGGGAAGAACCATAGTCCTTAGTATTACATCATGTAGGATCTATAATATTCATAATTAAGAAGTCTAGTATAATTCCATTTTTTTGTTTGGAATCCTTAAAAGAATAGATATATAGCCAGGGGAGTTGTCTAACATTTTCAAGAAATACACAATTTTTCTCAACCTAGATATTCATGCTAGACACACTCAAAGAGAAGGGAATTTTACGGAAGATTCATTAGCCCATAAAGGAATCCAGAAGAGAAACATTATATTTATAATGGTTTGGGGTTTTACCGGATGGGTATAAGTTTATTGTGAAGGGTTATTCCCTTGGCCTCCATCATTTCTTCCCTCCTTGAGGTGAGAACATCCCTTTTTGACACATTATTTATAATAATAAAAAGTTAATATTCATCCAATCATTAAATTTTACTTCAATTTTAGGAATAAATCAATGTATATCAATTATAGTCCATTTTATAATCAATAATATATTATAATTACCCATAAAATTCATGGAACACCAAAATTCTTCCAAAACTTATTTATTTTAAGGATATTAAAATTATTTAGAAATTTTTATACTAATTTTAGAAAAATTATGTTGAATTTATGTAAATATTTATGGTAACTATAATATCATAAAAAAAATAGATTAATATAATATGGATAATTAATTTATATTCATAATAAAAATTTATAACTAGCCGTAACCTCTTTTTATCCCTATATAAATATATTATTGTTTTAAAAAGAAATGAGGGAGACATCTATTTTTGCTCTACCTAAAATAATATATAAGTCATCATCAAATAAAAATTGCAAAAAGATTCCATATATTCAAATATTCGATTAGGATGGTTGAAAATAGATCATCTAATAGATTAAGTGAAAGTGTTAGGGTTAATTTAAAATCTTATCAAATAGTCCTAACCATCTTTTACTTATTTTACCCTTATAGGAGTGAAAAGTATTTATCAGGGTTACTATTAATAATGTCTAAAAAGTAAAAGAACTATATTTACCAAATTTTAACCATATGATTCAATATATCAAATCAATTTTTAAATATTCCACATTTTTAATTGGTACAAATTAATTTAAATATAAATGGACAAAAAACAATGAAAAATAATTTTTAGAAAAAATAAGTTATTGAGCATAAAATTAACTTATAACCAGATCATAAATATTACTGATTCAAATTTAATTATTTATTTCATTAATAATAAAATTTATCCCATTTTACACTATGAAAAATTACAAAATATAATGTCTCTTTTAATTTACATTATTTAATGAAAAGAAATGATAGTATTTGAAAAATCACTATTTTTCATTATTCCCTAAAAACAAATAATTTATGTAGAATCATTATATTTTACCCTAAGCTAAATTTTATATACTGTTTTAAATTTTCTATTTTATAAAATGAAGTTTCTAAATTTTTTAGAAATTGGTTTTAATATTTTTTTTAAAAGTAATGCAAAATGCTTTTTTAAGAAAATGAATTTTTATCCAGAAAATGAATTTACAAAAAAATTAAGTTCTTAGTTCCTAAGAATTATTAAATACATTTATATTAAGTAGTAAAATTATAAATATACTTCTTAATGATGTTATTCATATTCGTACCCACCAATTAAAAATCTTGTTTATAACTGTCACATTTAGATAATAATATTTCTATCAAATATAACAATTCTCTTAATGTTTGGTGTCACATGTTAATCAAGATATCAAGTTTGTTATTATTTTAATATAAATTATCTTTTTGTTACATTCTCCCATATTTATAAATCACATCATCACAAATATAAATTTATCATCACTACTTCAATATTTGAAAATCACTTTTTTGAAAACCCACATCCTAAAAATGTGATAATACAACTTCTTTTGAAAAAGTGGAGTAAAAAACCTAATGGTTACAAGAAATAAAACATAATCTGGTTTCCATAAATGGAGAAAATTGGTAGAACGTTAAAATATAGACATGGTGGAGAAAAATAATGTTTGATGACTAATAGAGCATGATATAGAATATGGTCTTAAAAATGTTATTAACCCCAAAACCTAAAATTGGTGAGGGGTTAAAAGACAATTAATTCATAAAAAATGAAGGTAAAAGAATAAATTTTTTATTTGATTGTTAACTTACTAATGTTTATAGATATTTTTTTATCAAGATACAAAACATGATAAATAATATTTACTTGATATCATTCAATTTAATAAGAACAATTTCATCCTTTGGTTAAACATTGATCAATTTATATAGCATCACTTCCTCCATGAAATTAATAAATAAGATGATTTTTCACATTAAAGAAGCACTATAATTAATCATTAACAGATTTAAATGTTCTTAAAATAATGAAAGTTCATTCCTTATGTTTGAAATATTTACCAAATCCAAAATGGTTGTAAAATTCTATCCA
This sequence comes from Viscum album, assembly GCA_963277665.1. Taxonomy (NCBI): domain Eukaryota; kingdom Viridiplantae; phylum Streptophyta; class Magnoliopsida; order Santalales; family Viscaceae; genus Viscum; species Viscum album. Next base: position 510,486,355 of record OY728139.1, read on the forward strand.
ATATAGATAAATAAAAAACATTAGTATCTAAAGCCTTAACAATAATCCCAAAAGTTCAAATTAATTCGTTCTATAATTAAATAACCTTAGAACTCCTCTAATATATATATATATATATTAAAAAATTAGAAATCCAAAAACATGAATGATTTGATTAAATATTTTTTAAAAGATGGATTTTAACAATTATCTCATGACAACATGAAGCTACTCATAATATCACATAGGAAACATGAAAATACCTTGATTATATATTCTCCAAAAACATTTTAACAATCTGAATCACCATAAAACCACATTTAAAACTAATGTGGTTATAAAAATTAATTCTATAATAGTCCTCAAATATAATCATTAAACATTGAATATATCTGATAAACCAAAAAACTAAACTAAAATTCATTATAAATTGTGTTTTTATCAAATCAGTAATCATTTTCATGGTCACCAATACAATAAAATTTACTCAATCCATATTAATAAACTCATTATACCAACAAAAAATTATTATCTCATCACCTCACACCTATTATGTCTTATCTACCATATAATCTTGTGTTTTCCAAAAATATCATCTCATAACTAAATAAATTTTGTTTGTTATCAGTTCCATTCAACAATTTACTTCAAGTTCATAAATTTAAAAAGCTATTTTAGAACAAACATTAGATATTTAATGATTTTTATAACAATAATATAATTTATAAATAATTACTGTAAAATAATTTTGAAACCCCAATATATAAACACTTCGATAATTCCACTTTAGTGATTGGTATATCATAGGCCCTTCATTGGTCTTGGAGTAATCTGTTGGATTAGGTAATGAACTTGGATATTTCCCATTTTCTCCCCACATAATAAATTGAACTATAAAGAGTGAATTATGATTCACTATATTTATCTCCATCAAACCCTTCTTTATTCTCATTAATTACTAGATCTATGCCATTTGTCTCCACACATAAAACATATTTATATTCCACTAAGACATTTATCTAGGTTATTATTCCCATATTTCTGGCATGTTGGATGATAAATCTTCATTTATTAAATTTCTATATCAATTGAGCTTTAACAAAACATTATTTTTCTCTTTTTAGATGTATCAGTACTCACATCCATGTTGATCTTGTTAATCATATTACAAGTTAGATATAATTTGATTCTAGAGTGTCATCATTATCATCTTTTTATTGATAGAACATCACATGTTAATACGATAGACGTTTTCCTCACTCCAAATAATTTTTTCTCTATTTATATTGAACCAATAAATTACTAATATCACATTAAATTTATCTAATGGTTGGATAATGTGAATCATGCGTTGTGTAGAATACGGACTCCAAAATACAATGTGTTTCATCTTCAATAGTCACCTTATATGTATTTACTAATAAGTAATTTAATATATAATTATTATATATATGTGATATTTTACATTCTTAAATAATGAATCACATTTCTCATTTTCCCCATTTTATGAAAAATGAAACCATCAACCATGCATACATTTAGACTATAACCACTATGGAATGATTGATTCCTATTTTTCATTTTATGTGTAACACCCCGAGATTTTATGATTTTTTTTTAATTTCATTAATGTCTTCTGTTGTATGATACACCAAGATTACCTTGAGCTATACGAAACACCGTATTAGCTTTCAGTATACGCAACACTATTCTTGGATCGTGTTACACAAAATTTTGATAATAGTTATTCTACGCAACATTGAGTATATATATGTATATATATATTCAATGTATAAATGAAATATGGTTGGATTCTGTTATACGAAACAACGAAGGATTCTTGCACAACACAAAACTCTGACTTGGCTTGCATTACACGCAATCGCGACCTTCCTCAATAGCGTGTGTTGTACGCAATACCGGGTTTCATTAAACAAGGATATGCTATTAAAATATTATTAAAAACTAGCCGTTATGAATAGTAATAACCACTTTTTAAAATTTTTTAAATTTTATTTTTCAAAATGGACTTCATTTTTGGATTTGGAATATCGAAATTAGCTTAGTGTGAAATTTTGGTACTTTTCGGATAACTTTCATATTCTGATGAATAGTTAAAATTACTAAATTTTAATTAAAAACAAGTTTTTTAATAGAATTAATTAATAGTGATAAATTATTAATTTGAGTGGTTTTAAAGTATATTTAGAATATATTTTTACAATTTAATACAATTTTGGTCATTGGATGTAATTTCACATTTAAACTAGTTATAAACAAGCGTCAACTTTTTGATATTTATTATCTCCTAAAAACACGCTATTTGTTTTTACGACGGGAATTAATTTTTAAATTATTTAATGTAACTGATATGTTTTGAATTTGATAAAATAGACATCATTTTTGAATTCATAATATCAAATATATCTTAGGCCTAATTTTTGTTATTTTTCAGGAAACTTTCATTTTTTGATGAATAGTGAAACCACTAAGTGGTAGTTAAAAAAACTGAATTTTTCATAAAACCTAATTTTACCGCTTCTTTGAGTGGAATTTAGAACATTCTAGAGACACGGTTAATATCAAGGACTAAAATGTGGTTCAATGAGATAAAAATAATTTTTGGTGAATAATAATTTTTGACTTTTTTTACCAATGTTAAAAGTAAATCGGGTAATTAAGGGTAAAAATGATATCATTATTACCCTAACACATGTCCTAATTCTATTTTATAAGTGTAATTCGACCAAAAAAGACCTTAGGAATAAAATATGACCATTTAAGTCCACTTGGATTAGATTAGGACATTTATTATTAATTTATTTAAAGAAGCGTTAAAAAAGTTAAAATCAAAGTTTAATAAGTAAATAATTTTTAATATAGGGTAATAAATAAGATAAATTCGACTATAAATATGCATTAGGAAGATAAAACGATTTCCTACATAATGATATTTTATTTTTAATTTTTATACATTAAATAATTTAATTTAGTTGTGACACAACGATGATGAAATCATTATCTTATTAATAAAATATTGGCATAATTGATGTTATAAATACCCAAATAAATGTAATTTGAGACTTTTTATGAATTAAAATAATTTTCTAGGTTAATATGACATGTTATTATGGATTTTATTAACGGTTTTAGAACTAATCATTCTTTTATGATTTTTAAAAAAATCAATTACCAAATAGTGTCAAAATTGACATAAAATAGTTTTTAAAACAAATATTATATTATTAATTGTTATTTTATTAATAAAAATCTAAGGTTCAGAAAAATGACTTAGATATGGTTATATATATTAATAGTAAACAATTTGGGGTTCTTTTGGCTTGTTATAGTTAGTTTATTAACGTTTTAGTGTAAGAACACAAAAAGACACGGTAAAAGTAAAATTGTCTAACTTAAAGTTAAAACTAAATGATAAGGTTAAAATAGTAAACTAAACTTGTCCAAATTCTATTGTATGATAATATTTCGACCCATACCCACCTTATCTTTGAAATAAATCAATTTTAAGCTATTTAAAACCGAATTTTGCTTTATAATAAATTATATGTTTTGTTATTCCAAAGGTGCCCCTCTCCTCCCTTATAAAAGGGAACCCCCTCCCTCTCTTCCTCACAACACTTTGAGCCTTCGTGCTCGGCCAAACCCTGACAATTTCTCTTCTACACTTTCCTAGAAATATCCTAGAGGTTCTGGTCTTCCACAAAGTCCAAATTTAGTGCCCTAAGAGGAGGTCTCAAAGACGCGCTTCAAAGAAGAGGTAATTTCCGTTACCGATTCTTTCATCTTTATTTCTTCTTTCACTTCTTCTTCTTAGGTTGTTTCATTAAGAAGTAATAACAACATTATCACTCATTTACTGATATGTTATTATAAGTATGTAACAACCCTATTTCACCATCTATCCATCCTACGGAAAATGAAATCACCGCGCGTGCGTACGTACGGAATACCGTCTCCACGCCGTGGTGAAATCTATTTTCCACCACCACCTTACTTGGATGAGTATAATGGTGTAAATAATTACAATATATGATTATTTTAAAGTGATATTTATTCTTAAATATTATACATACACTCCAATACAGTCCCACGATCATGAGAACGATATCATCGCTCGTGCGTACGTACGGACTACCGTCTCCACGACGCGATGAGATTCATTCTCCACGTTAACCATTCATGAATGATTATAAAGTGTATATAATAAGTAATCATGGAATATATGACATAATAATGATACTGGATTTATGTGTATATATATTTATGTCATCTACTTAATTCCATTCAACTCAATAAGGAAACGAACACAGCGTTCATGCGTACGTACGGCCTACCGTCTCCATGAACGGTGTATTTCTTTCCATTTACTGATCTATTATATATATGTATATTCTTAATATATATTATATCTAAATCATGTTTTAAATTCTGGATTTATGTAATCAAGATCTAAGTAATCATATGAATAATTACAAGTTAAAACACGAACGACAAATGAGACGATTTTACCCAAAACGCTCTTTAACATGGAATTTACAAAAGAACGGGTAATATAAAGACATAAGTGAACCATATATGATATCATAAAAATTAATATGATTCTGTAATAATTCAATGACATTATTTAAATCATTATACAGGAGGTTTGGACACTTACGAAGAAAATCAGACCTAAGGTAAGGGAAATATCACAATCTCATTTTTATCCGAGATTGTTTATACTTTAGTATTTATTGGGTTGTATTTTATCATCCACATCCATGTTCCCTCAATATGTAATATTGTTTCCATCCACCTACATTTTTTTCTTTAAATCCAATTTTACCCTTTGGTGAGTTTTTAGTAAAAGATATTAAAGGAATCTTTTTTTGTTTTTCGTACGAGGTACTTTTTGACTTTTCGGACAAAAGTAAGAGAAGAATGTTTTTTTAACTTATACGGCATGAATGGATTTTTAAAACATTATTTCCAAGAAGCTTCCTTTAAAAGTTTTCTAGTTTATTTTTAATCAACTTCATTTAGTTTAAAATTGTATGACATGTTAAGAAAGGAAAATGTTTTTGAAGTAGAAAGGATATTTTCCTCAAGAATGGAGTTCAAGTGTTTTATCAAAATTATTTTCCATATAAGATAATATAGGGTGCTGTTTCTATCCCTATTATTAAATTTACATGATTATGTTGTGATGGGAATAATTTATGATTTCCTTTATCTTATATGAACTGTTTTATGATGTCATGATGTTTAAGATTCCCATTTTTATTACATGGGTTATGCAATGATGTATGATTTATGATTTTGTGGCACACATAAGAATGGTATCATTATGAGATGGGTGGGACCTATATCTACCTCCAATTCATTGGGTAATGATTTTATATCTCATGAGATAGACATGAATGGAACGGTAGGTTATACAGGTTCAGTGAAACAGGACTGAAACGAGGAATGAACTCGGTTCAGAAAGGGACTTTGTCAACTGAGATAGTCTTGGCAATGAGTCTTGACTAATAGGAAATGATTCTCTATGATTATGTGTGTATGTCACAATGTTTCATGTTTTATGTTATAAGTATTGGGATTACATTTCACTACTATGATTTATCCCATGTTATGAAATTATGATCTCTTCTGCAGGTTAAGATTTCCAAAAGTTATGTTCTTATGGATATGATGTGATTGATATGTCTTTTGCTTACCCTTACTGAGCATTTGAGCTCACCCTTTTATGTTTTCTTTTACCCAGGATATAAATAAAGGTTTTAGGGTAAAAATAAAGGAATATATTTATGGGAGATATTGATGATCTTTCACCATGATTAGAAGATTATATTCCGAGTTTCCAAAAATGTTGTCCTAATGATATTATATCTGATTATTCAGATGGTGCCTTAGATCCTCACAAATTTATGGCTTTGTGATGGCAGGCTTTTCCATAGCCATGTTCTCTACCACTCTCCATCAGAACATGATGGTTAGATTTCTCTTCCATATCCATATTTTCACCTATGTGAAAACCTAGGGATCAGTTTATTTGGGTAACCGTTACGTTTCATACTTTTGTTTTAAAGATTGGTTTTGGTATTCCATTTTACGATGTGGTTTTCTATTAAAGAAACTTTCGAGTAGTAAACCATTTATAACCCCGACGAATTTCGAGGGCGAAATTCCTTTTAAGGGGGGTAGAATGTAACATCCCGAGATTTTATGAAAAATATTTTTTTTTATTTCATTAATGTCTTGTGTTGTATGCTACACCAAGATTACCTTGAGCTATACGCAACACCGTATTAGCTTGAAGTATACGGAACACTATTCTTGGATCGTGTTACACATAATTTTTATAATAGTTATTCTACGCAACATTGAGTATATATATGTATATATATATATATATTAAATGTATAAATGAAATATGGTTGGATTATGTTATACGAAACAAAGAAGGATTCTTGCACAACACGCAACTCTGACTTGGCTTGAATTACATGCAATCAAGACCTTCCTCGATAGCGTGTGTTGTACGCAATACCGGGTTTCACTAAACAACAATATGCTATTAAAATATTATTAAAAACTAGCCATTATGAATAGTAATAACCACTTTTTGAAATTTTTTAAATTTTATTTTTCAAAATGGACTTTATTTTTGGATTCATAATATCGAAATTAGCTTAGGGTGAAATTTTGGTACTTTTTGGATAACTTTCATATTCTAATGAATATTAAAAATTACTAAATTTTAATTAAAAACAAATTTTTTAATAGAAATAATTAATAGTGATAAATTATTAATTTGAGTGGTTTTAAAGTATATTTATAATATATTTTTACAATTTAATACATTTTTGGTCATTGGATGTAATTTCACATTTAAACCAGTTATAAACAAGTGTCAATCTTTTGATAGTTATTATCTCTTAAAAACACGCTATTTGTTTTTACGACGAGAATTAATTTTTAAATTAGTTAATGTATCTGATATGTTTTGAATTTGATAAAATAGACATCATTTTTGAATTAATAATATCAAATATAGCTTAGGCCTAATTTTTGGTATTCTTCTGGAAACATTCATTTTTTGATGAATAGTGAAACCAATAAGTGGTAGTTAAAAAAACTGATTTTTTCATAAAACCTAATTTTACTGCTTCTGTGAGTGGAATTTTTAAAATCCGAGAGACACGTTTAATATCAAGGACTAAAATTTGGTTCAATGAGATGAAAATAATTTTTGGTGAATAGTAACTTTTGACTTTTTTTTAACCACGGTTAAAAGTAAATAGGGTAATTAAGGGTAAAAATGATATTATTATTACCCTAACATGTGTCCTAATTCTATTGGATAAGTTTAATTCGACCAAAAACAAACATAGGAATAACATATGACCATTTAAGCCCACATGGATTAGATTAGGACATTTATTATTAATTTATTTAAAGAATGGTTAAAATAGTTAAAATCAATGTTTAATAAGTAAATCATTTTTAATATAGGGTTATACATAATATATATTCGACTATAAATATTCATTAGAAATATAAAAAGATTTCCAACATAATTATATTTTATTTTTAATTTTTAGACATTAAATAATTAAATTTATTTGTGACACAACGATGATGCAGTAATTATCTTATTAATGAAATATTGACATAATTGATGTTATAAATACCCAAATAAATGTAATTTGAGACTTTTTCTGAATTCCACTAATTTTCTAGATTAATATGACAGGTTATTATTGATTTTATTAACTTTTTTCGAACTAATCATTATGTTATGATTTTTACAAAAATCAATTACCAAATAGTGTCAAAATTGACATAAAATAGTTTTTAAAACAAATATTATATTATTAATTGTTATTGTATTCATAAAAATCTAAGGTTAGGCCAAATGACTTAGATAAGGTTATATATATTAATAATTAACAATTTTGGGTTCTTTTGGCTTGTTATAGTAAGTTTATTCACCTTATACTAAAAGAACACAAAAAGACATGGTAAAAGTAAAATTATCTAACATAAAGATAAAACTAAATGATATGGTTAAAATAGTAAACTAAACATGTCCAAAATCTATGGGATGATAATATTTCGACCCATCCCCACCTTAGCTTCGAAATAAATAAATTTGGAGCTATTTAAAACCGAATATGGCCTTATAATAAAGTAATATTTTTAGTTATTCCAAAGGTGCCCCTCTCCTCCCTTATAAAAGGGCACCCCCTCCCTCTCTTCCTCACAACACATTGAGCCTTCATGCTCGGCCAACCCCTGAAAATTTCTCTTCTCCAATTGCCTATAAATATCCTAGTTGTTCTGGTCTTCCTCGAAGACCAATTTTAGTGCCCTAAGAGAAGGTCTCAAAGAGGCGCTTCAAAGAAGAGGTAATTTCTGTTACCAATTCTTTCATCTTTATTTCTTCTTTCACTTCTTATTCTTAAGATGTTTCATTATGTAGTAATAACTTTAGTATCACTAATATAATGATATGTTATTATAAGTATGAAACAACCCTATTTCACCATCTATCCATTCTACGTAAAACGAAATCACCGCGCGTGCGTACGCACGGAATACCGTCTCCACGCCGTGGTGAAATCTATTTTCCACCACCACCTTACTTGGATGGGTATAATGGTGTAAATAATTACAATATATGATTATTTTAAAGTGATATTGATTCTGAAATATTATACATACACTCCAATACAGTCCCACGATCATGAGAACGATATCATCGCTCGTGCGTACGTACGGACTACCGTTTTCATGACGCGATGAGATTCATTATACACGTTAACCATTCATGAATGATTATGAAGTGTATATAATAAGTAATCATGAAATATATGACATAATAATGATACTGGATTTATGTGTGTATATATTTATGTCATCTACTTAATTCCATTCAACTCAATAAGGAAACGAAAACAGCGTTCTTGCGTACGTATGACCTACCATCTCCATGAACGGTGTATTTCTTTGCATTTACTGATCTATTATATATATGTATATTCTGAATATATATTATATATAAATCATTTTTTACATTCTGGATTTAAGTAATCATTATATATGTAATCATATGAATAATTACAAGTTAAAACACGAACGACAAATGAGACGATTTTACCCAAAACGCTCTTTAACATTGAATTTACAAAAGAACGGGTAATATAAATTCATAAGTGAACCATATATGATATCATAACAATTAATATCATTCTGTAATAGGTCAATGAAATTATTTAAATCATTATACAGGAGGTTTGGACACTTACGAAGCAAATCAGACCTAAGGTAAGGGAAATATCACAATCTCATTTTTATCCGAGATTGTTTATACTTTGGTATTTACTGGGGTGTATTTTATCATCCATGTAGATACCCGAAGCTTGAAGTACATGAATATTACATTACTTTTTCATAATACTTAATACATAAGAAAAAAAAACACAAGGACCGTAATAGTTTAGTGTCTTTGGAAACTCGGAATAAAATCTTCTAATCGTGGTGAAAGATCTTCAACATCTCCCAATAAAGATCTTCCCTTTTTTTCTTACCTAAAACCATTCTATATATCCTGGGGAAAAGAAAACATAAAAGGGTGAGGTCAAATGCTCAGTAAGGGTAAACAAAAGAAATATCAATCACATCATATTCATAAGAACATATCTTTTGGAAATCTTAAACTGCAAAAGAGATCATGATTTCTTAACATGGGATAAATCGTAGTAGTGAAATGTAATCCCAATAATCATAAATTAAAACTTGAAACTTTGTGGAATACACACATAATCATAGATAATCATTTGTTGTTAGTCAAGACTCATTTCCAAGACTATCTTAGTGGACAAAGTCCCTTTCAGAACCGAGTCACCCTCGTTTCAGTCCTGTTTCACTGAACCGGTATAACCTACCGTTCCAGCCATTTCTATCTCATGAGATATAAAATATTTACCCAATGCATTGGAGGGATATATAGGTCCCACCCATCTCATAATGATACCATTATTATATGTGCCACAAAATCATAAATCATACATCATTGCATAACCCATGTAATAAAAATGGGATTCTTAAACAACATGACATCATAAAACCATTCATATAAGATAAAGGAATTCATAAACATAATTCCATCACAACCTAGTCAAATAAATGTAAAACTATGGATATAAACAGAACCCTTTATTATCTTAGTTGGAAAATAATTTTGATAAAACCCTTGAAATGAATTCTTGAGGAAAATATCCTTTCTTCTTCAAAATCAATTTCTTTTCACAAAACATCATGCAATTTTAAAAGAAATAGATTTTATTGAAAATAGTCATGAAATCTTTTGGAGGAAGCTTCATGAAAATAAGGCTTTATAAAATCGTAAAAATCCGTTCGTGCCGTTTAAAAAAACATTCTTCTCGTACTTTTGTCAGAAAAGTCAAAAAGTACCTCGTACGCAAAACGAAAAAAGATTCCTTTCATATCTTTTACTAAAAACTCAACTAAGGGTAAAATTGGATTTAAACAATTGTAGGAGGATGGAACTAATATTACATATCGAGGAAACATGGATGTGGATGATAAAATATACCCTAGTAAATACCAACGTATAAACAATCTCGGATAAAAATAAGGTTGTGATATTTCCCTTACCTTAGGTCCGACTTGCTTTGTAAGTGTCCGAACGTCCTGTATAATTATTTAAATAATCTTATTGACTTATTCCAGAATCATACATATTTTTATGAAATCATATATGGTCATATTCTTAGCTTCTTAGTGGTAATATTTCTTTGCTACTTGTTATTCGGGTGTTTATAACTTTTTGTTCTTATGCATGTTTTGTCGAATAAATTCTTATTATTTTATTTAGGTTATAGATACCTCATTTACAGAATGGTATTAGTGTAATATATATCATATTAATTCATTCAATTCATTTATATAATCATTATTAAATGATGATCATGTAGAACGAGTCGCATCACATCGTGGAGACGGTATTCCGTACGTACACACGAGTGATGATATCGTTCCTATGATCGTGGAATTGTATTGGAGTATATGTATACTATTTCAGAATCGATATCACAATATAATAGTCACATATAGTCATTATTTACACCATTATACCATCCAAGTAAGGTGGTGGTGGAAAATAGATTACACCACGGCGTGGAGACGGTATTCCGTACGTACGCACGCGCGATGATTTCTTTTTCCGTAGGATGGATTGATGGTGAAATAGGGTTGTTTCATACTTATAATAACATATCAGTATATGAGTGATACTGATGTTATTACTTCATAATGAAACAACTAAAGAAGAAGAAGTGGAAGAAGAAATAAATATGAAAGAATCGGTAACAGACATTACCTCTTCTTTGAAGCGCCTCTTTGAGATCTCCTCTTAGGGCACTAAAATTGGTCTTTGAGGAAGACCAGAACCTCTAGGAGGTTTCTAGAGAAGTTTAGAAGGAAATTTGGTAGGGTTTGGACGAGCTTTAAGGCTCAATGTGGTGTGAGGAAGAGAGGGAGGAGGTACCCTTTTATAAGGGAGGAGAGGGGCACCTTTGGAATTCTTAAAAATATTAATTTATAATAAATATAACACCACTTAAAAACATCCAAAAATGACTCATATTCGAATATTAGATACGATAAGGTTGTAATCTCATTAACCAATAGAATTTAGATATGTTATGAATTTATTTTAAACATTATCAACATGATTTATCCTTATTTAATAAACTTAATTTTATTTATGGTAATAACATTCTAAATTTTAAATTATAACAACTAATTACTTATTTGTTGTGAATTGTCCATAATTGGATACATAATAACATTATAGATCATATAAATTTCAATTTATAAATTTTAAATATTTTTGTGATTTTTAAACTATTTTATAATATGTTATTTTTATAAAATAACTATAGTGTCAATTTGGACACTATTCATTTATTTGAATTTAAATAAAATAAATACAGAAGATATGTTCGAAATAAAATCTTTAATAGATTTATAAAATGTCATATGTGTCTATAAAATTAGTTTATCACATTAAATAGTTCATATAATATTTATTTTATTATTTTTAAAAACATTTATTTGGTTTATCTCTTAATAAAATAAATACTACAACATTTTTGTATAATTATTTCATATACTTATTTGTTGCCTAAAAATTAAAACTAAAATCCTATGATGAAATTAAATCTATTTCCTTTCACAATAATACTTTTACTCGAATTTATCATCTTAAAATCACCATATTTAAATTGTTATATTTATTAAATTATGAAGGTGACAACTTTGGCATCATTTAAAAAACTAATATAAGTGTCATAATCGCTTTTATAAGGCTCAAAATGGACAAATATTCGACCATTATATGCCTATGGTTTACATTTACAGGGCCAATAAGTTTTGGTTAGGGTTTTGTCCATTTTAGGGTCACTATTTGTTTAATAAAAACTATATTCTTGATTTTTCACTGGATAAACAATTTATGCATCACTATTGTGTCATACTTAATGATAATTATTTAATCCCTAAAAATTATAAATAAATTTATATGATGTAGATAATTTCTTTATATTTCTGGAGACTATTCATGTTCGAAGTTTCATGAAGTTTATCACTAAATTAAAATTAATATACTTATAAGATTTAAGAGAGTGACATGTTGTCACTTACTTTGGTTTTAATAATAATTAAGTTATTTTCATGTGAAAAAGTCCATTAAATGATTCTAATCCGACCCTTAGGTGATATGGGTCGCCTTTTAGTCATCCAATAGGATTTTGGCAGGTTTTAGGGTAATTTTATAATCTTATATTTAACCCTAATTACCTGATTTATCTTTAACTATGGTAAATAAAATTTACCATAGTTACTATTCATAATGCCCAAAAATAAAAAGTGGCTTATTGAGATAATTTGGACCCAATGATTCCAAATATGGAATCCATTTATCCAAATTCAATACACAAAAGTTGCATAAATTAAATTAAAATTAATCCCGTTGTCGAAAGAAAACGGGTTTTTGTTTAAAACATTTCAAAAGATTGAATTTATTTAATCTACGAATTCAATGTAAAATGAAGTCTAATGACTTACATTATATTAAATGGTAAAAATATATTCTATTTATACTTTAAACCCATTAAATATTATAATTTAAACATATAAATTATTGCGATGAAAAAAGTTGTTTTTAATTAAAATATATCGTGTTTTGACTATTTATCAAAATATGAAGGTTACCCGAATAATATGAAAAATTTATCCAATGTAAATTTTTATTTAATGATTCCAAATAAGAATTTTATTTTGTCAAATTCAACTTAAAAACATGTCAAAAACTAGAAGTAATGTGGGTGTGCCATCAAAAGGCGGCAAAACTGCATTTTTTTGAAAAATACTTATTTTACCCGAAAAATTTATTTTGTTCTTATACCATGTTCTATAAAATGTGTAATATGAATAATAATGTTATAAAATTCAAATTTTAGTTATTACTATTCATAACGGCTAGTTCATAATAATATTATTATAATATATCGTTGTTTAGTAAAACCCGGTATTGCGTACGACACACGCTATCGAGGAAGGTCGTGATTGCGTGTAATGCAAGGCAAGTCAAGGTTGCGTGTTGTGAAAGAATCCTTAGTTGTTTTTTATAAAAGAATCCAACCATATTTCATTTATACATTGAAAATATATATATATATATATATACATACACATACTCAATGTTGCGTAGAATGACTATTATAAAACGAACATGAAATTGTGTGTAACATGATCCAAGAATAGCGTTGCGTATACTGCAAGCTAATACGGTGTTGCGTATAGCGCAAGGTAATCATGGTATAGCATACAACACAATACATTAATGAAATTAAAAAGAATATTTTTCATAAAATCTTGGGGTGTTACAATCCACATCCATGTTCCCTCAATATGTAATATTTTTTCCATCCACCTACAATTTTTTTAAATCCAATTTTACCTTTCGGTGAGTTTTTAGTAAAAGATATGAAGGGAATCTTTTGTCGTTTTTCGTACGAGGTACTTTTTGACATTTCCGACAAAAGTACGAGAAGAATGTTTTTTAACTTATACGGCATGAATGGATTTTTAAAACATTATTTCCAAGAAGCTTCCTTTAAATGTTTTCTATTTTATTTTTAATCAACTTATTTTAATTTAAAATAGTATGATATGTTAAGAAAGGAAAATGTTTTTGAAGTAGAAAGGATATTTTCCTCAAGAATGGATATCAAGTGTTTTATCAAAATTATTTTCCATCTACGATAATATAGGGTTCTGTTTCTATCCCTATTATTAAATTTACTTCATTATGTTGTGATGGAAATATTTTATGAATTCATTTATCTTATATGAATTATTTTATGATGTCATGATGTTTAAGATTCCCATTTTTATTACATGGGTTATGCAATGATGTATGATTTATGATTTTGTGGCACAAATAAGAATGGTATCATTATGAGATGGGTGGGACCTATATCTCCCTCCAATTCATTGGGTAAAGATTTTATATCTCATGAGATAGACATTGTTGGAACGGTAGGTTATACCGGTTCAGTGAAACAGGACTGAAACAAGGAATGAACTCGGTTCAGAAAGGGACTTTGTCCAGTAAGATATTCTTGGAAATGAGTCTTGACAAATAAGAAATGATTCTCTATGATTATGTGTGTATTCCACAAATTTTCATGTTTTAAGTTATGAGTATTGGGATTACATTTCACTACTATGATTTATCCCTTGTTATGAAATTATGATCTCTTCTTCAGGTTATGATTTCCAAAAGTTATGTTCTTATGGATATGATGTGATTGATATTTCTTTTGTTTACCCTTACTGAGCATTTGAGCTCACCCTTTTATGTTGTCTTTTCCCCAGGATATAAATAAAGGTTTTAGGGTAAAAATAAAGGAAGATCTTTATGGGTGATATTGAAGATCTTTCACCATGATTAGAAGACTATATTCTGAGTTTCCAAAGACACTAAACTATTACGGTCCTTGTGTGTGTGTGTGTGTGTTTTTGTTATGTACTAAGTATTCCGCAAAAGTAATGTAATGTCTTTGCACGTTAAGCTTCGGGTCTCTACATTATGACCACCTTACATGGACGGTCCTAGGAATAATTTTAAATGAAAAATGTGATTTTTATGATAAGATTGTGTTTATGGTATAAAAAATTCGATAAAATACTAATGATATTATTGAAAAACAATTATCAAAAATTAAATCGTTTAAAAAAAGTATACTAAATGGAATCTCATTAATTAAAATTATGTAATATTTTCATACCCATTAGTTATTCTTATAATTCATTTAAAATATTGATATATCACACTAATAAAAGTTTAATGATATAATTATTCTATTTTTAATGATATTAAAACTAAATCACCTAATAGTAATCAATAATCATTATTTGTTAATGATTATGTCTATTTCATGGTATACATAAATTTCTAAATCATGAACTAATAAAATACCCTTCATAGTTTGTAAATAATAGAGAAATGTTCAATTTAAATTTTATCTTTTAAGATAAATACTAAATTACTCATGAAAGGAAATTTAAACCATCTAAAAATTTATATTTCATCCCTTATATTAAATTTTAGGAAATGTTAATTACTTACTTGGTAATATGATTGAATTATTACACCACTATTAAGAAACTATGATAATCTATGAAAACTATAAATATTCAATGTGCGAAAATAGGAAAAACTAACAAATATAGATGTAGATAATGTACATAAATGGAGAATATAAATAGTGTTAGGTTGGAATATGGTTATTAAATAGTATATTGAGATAGTTATGTTTTTTATATGAGGTTATTCAAGAGGCCCATAATTTTCACACATAAATATTACATCTTAGTAGATGAACACTCATTACATAATATTAAAATGCAAGCCATAACTGTTAAGGTTTAGTGTATTTGGAATCTTGGATATATAAACATTTTGTTAATAAAATATCAAGATAATATTCCATTTCTTTATTCATAACTAACATACTTCATAGACATATCTTATTTAAAACAATTCTTCATATCCTAGGTAAAATGAAACATAATAAAGGGTGAGCTCAGATGCTATGGGAGGGTAAATGAGACAGATATCAATGATCATTTAAGTATAAAATGAGTATATGGATATTAGAATATGATATTAACGTTTTATAAAAATACACATCATTTCACAGGGCAAAATATGAGTTATGAAATAAATTTTGAAAGTTTATAAGACATGAATCATAAAGGAATCAAAGTGTATATTCCATTAGAGCATAACATTTTCAAAAGATCATGTCATAAAAGAGTGACATAAAGTGTTGGGTAATCATAATTATTGAAATATTTTATTATGGTTACCCACCAATATAATCATCATATATTATCCTTGGTATATGTTCCCATATACCTCCTTCAGGCATGGGATAACCTCCCACGTACCCACTTTCAGGCTTGGGATATCCTCCCACACACCCTCTTTTGGGTTGGGGATAAACTCTAGTGTACCCACTTTCAGGCTTAGTATAACCTCCCATGTATTATTTTAAAAACATAAAACATTAATATTTACATAATTGATTAGTGGGATATATAATTTTGGGCCCACTTATCCCACAATCATAATCTACTCATCTGTATTCCTTGAGATCATAAAAAACCACTGTATCATTATAGAATTAACCATTGAAAATAAATAGGTTTCACAAACATCTCGTCATCATAATTATAAACCATGTTTGAAAATCATAATGATTTTATCATTAGATCACATACCTAAAAAATCATAAGTAACATCATAAGAAGCTACAAATTGCTTAAAATTGATTTTAAAATATCACTATAATATTTCCTAAGGAAAATATTATTTTCATTTTAAAATGACTAATTTAAATTAAAATATTTTCTAAAATATGAAGAAAAAATTTTAGTTAAAAATATCAAAGTAAATTTCAAATGGAAGCTTGAAATCATTGACTGAATATGATGAAATACAATTTTGTTAATGATGAGTATGGTAAAACAAAGAGTCCATTAACATTCTTAGTTAAAATAAAAAAGTACCTCTTTAGGAAAATTAAAAGAATATTACTTTGTTAGTTTTTAATATAAAGTAAATAATTATTAAATATTACAATAAAAAATAATATGATAATTGTAAAAATATTCTTGAAAACATTTCAGTGAAAATAAGAACATAGAAGAAAAATATTCCCAACCTAATAGTAAAATAATGTTTGTTTTCCTTATATAACAAATTTTAGTATCATAGGTCGAAAAAAATGAAATGAAAACATAAAGAGTCCATAAATAACCATAGTATAATAAAATTATTGTGATTTTTTGAGATATGGATTATAAAATTTCTTTATTAGAAACATAATCATAAACAATTTCAGTAAACAATGAGATTTTAATATGAAACCCTCATCAGGTTGGTAACTTTTTAACCACATTCCCTATAAAATATTAGCATAAAATGAATGTTTAAATATAATGAAATTGATAATATTAGATATATAACATATAAAATATGAATTAATTAAACCTCTTAAATTATGATAGGTGCATAACCAAAAATATGTGTCAACAAAATGATACTGAGATGAAGAACCCTTTCAAATTTTGTAATATCTAAATCAAAACATCATAAAGTTAGAAACATAAATGAATTTTTAAATATCAATAATTTTTATTAAAATAATAATATATAAATTCATTATTAGTATATACACCATACAAAGGAACATAGTGGGGAATATGGCATATTCCTAAAAAAAATAAAAGTGGGAGGAGAAACCCATATCTGAAGTTATAAACGCATAATAAGTGAAATAAACATCTATATAATCAATTAAAATATATTATAATTAAACTATATAATCATTTAAATACTTATAATTTCATATAATATCCAGTTATAACATTTAAACCCCAATTTATTAATAAATCCTTATTAAAATCGTCATTTCTGGTGATTAATTTTTTCATTTTTCATTAATCTTTTAGTTTATAGGTTATAAAAATTATACATTAATCATGGTTATTTAATCAATATAATTTTAATAATCATGTAAATATGATATATATTCATTATTTAATTATTTATAATCCTCCATAAATGGTAGATATAGATAAATAAATTACACTACTCATGGATACAATAGTTCGTACATACTCATGTTGTTTTAATTTTATAGAAAAAATAAATAAAAATTGATAAATAATATGTTATCACTAAATAGATATAATAATATTAAAAATATCATAGATTAACATTAATTGTTTATTAATAAGTAACCATTTTTGATATTGACAAAAAATAAATTACATCGCTACGTGGAGGCGGTATTACGCATGTTTTCACGAGCAATAATTTAATTTTACATTTGATAGAATATAGGGTGGATAGGGGTGGTTTCAAAATAGTAATAAAATTTCTGTTTATTTGGGGAAGTTATGTTATTTATTTATGATTAATACAAAATATTTATAGGATATACAAGAATAAATAAATTGAAAGTGGTTGGCTATGATATCTAACATCTCTTTTGTATACCTCATATAGATCCCTTTTTAAGGACCATTGGAATAGAATTTTAAGAAGAAAAAAAACAATAATTAGTTTATGTTTTATTTGAGCATATAATTGGGTAGTGTTTGGTCAAGCTAGCTGGAACACAATGGTGTAATAAAGGAAATGGAGGGGTGTTCTGTTATAGGGTAGGGATAAAGCACTCTTTTAATATTTGAAAACATTAAAATATTTTGAATCCAAATTCTTGGATAATTGAATCCATATTGGATTAATTTTTATTTCCTGATATGATATCATCCAAATAAATTTGTAAAATATAAATTAGAATTTTTTTTAGTATATTTAAACTCTTATCCAATTAGTTCGACCTCCTTGTGAACCCTTTTTATCAATAATATTGTGACATATTTTTTTATCATAAAGGGTTATAAATATATTTCTATGGTAATAATTGTCACAAAAAACCATAAAGAATGATATTTTAGATCATATACCAAATTCTTGAAATACAAATTTAGAAGACTGTATTGGCTTACATGAAACATTCTGGATCATCTAGAAGAACTAAAGGATAAAGTTCAGTGGGTTGTTGGTCATGTGGATATCAATATTTGGATGATGAACTGGGATGTAGAAATTTTTTTTCTAGGCTGTCCAGTTCTTTACATCTAATTCAGGGAGGCCAATGAGTTTTTGGATTTTATCAACACCATTATTAACCATCATCATAAGAAATTATATGGGAATATTTGGCTTCTTGAAAATTCAGATAGATGTGTCTTATAATGGTAGACGTCTGGTAAATTCAACAGATGAAGTTTTAAAAACATGGTGAACAGAAGAATTGGGACAAACAATTAGGCATTCAAGATTTGGTGAAGAAAGATTTTAGGTAAGGAGAAATTTCTATTGCGGGGAATGATAAGTAAATTACTCCCTATGGATGAGAATGTTAAGAATATGGGTGTGACCTCATCATCCAAATGACAGTTATTTGCTACACCATATCAGTAATCAATGTGGAAAATATTTTTTTATGTTGAATATGTGAAGGGTATATGGAATTTTACTTGGAAGGGTATGAACATTCAGGGATGTGGTGACTCTATGAAGGAGACTATCGAGGCACAGTTTCAGGGTACTGGGTAGATTGGAATGGAGGGGAAAATTCATGTGCTGGATTTTTCAATGGTGTGTTGGGTTCGATGGGATGCTAGAAACATGGAAAAGTGAAGGTAGAAGTTATTCCTTTCTTTTCCTTCATGTGTGGGTGAAGGTGCTTCTGTTAAAGATGAGTATGATAATCAACATTGGGCTATCCTCTTCATCATTAAGATATTTTATTCCATGGATTTCCTATATTGGGGAAGGTGGTAGAGGTATTCAGGGTAGATAGGTCAAATAGAAAGAACCTAACATGGTGCTAAAATTGAATTTTGATAGCTCATGTATCTCTAGATAAACAAAAGGTGGTGGTCTGGTAAGATACAATAGGGGTTCAACTATTCATGGATTCAATTCATTTTTTGGGGTTTGGGAATTCTATTAGAGCAGAGGCAAGAGACAAGGTCACCGGTCTTACATTTTTTAAGCTCTATAATATTCGAATTACATAAGTCTAGTTTGAATTCACTATAATGGATGGTCTCCTTAAAGGAAAGGATAAATCGCCATGGGAGTTGGGTTACTTTTTCAGGAAATATATAATTTTTCCCTTCTATGACATTCATGTTTGATACACTTTGAGAAAAGTGAATTTTTCAGTAGACTCATTAGCCTAAAAAGGATTCTTGATGAGACAATTTTCTTATATGATGATTTGGGTTATTTACCTGATGGATATATGGTTATTATGATGGGTGATGCCCTTGGCCTCCATCATTTCCTCCCTCCTTGAGTTGAGAGCATCATTTTTCAAAATGTTTTTCCCAATAATTAATGTTAATTTTTAGTCAGTCATTTAATTTAAATTTAATGTTAGGTTGAAAACAATATATATGAAATATATACCCTTTAAGAATAAATAATACATTATAATTTTTCATAAATATTCTCGAAAACCAAAATTCTTCCATAATGTATTTTTTTATAGTTATTAAAACTACTTAGCAAATTTCTATACTAATTTTAGAGACACTATTTCATAGTTTTGTAATAATTTATGTTAATTATACAATCCTAAAAAATTAAAAATATATTTATAAATTATAATTAATTTTGTAATATTCAAAATAATCATATATAACCAAACATAAACTATTTTTATCCCCAGGGAATGATATAATAGTTTTAAAAATAAATGAGAGTGGCATATTTAATTTTTCCTTACTGAAAATAATATATAATCCACTATCAAAGAGAAATGTCAAAAATTTACCAGAAATTCAAATCTTTTACTAGGATGGTTTAAAACCACTAATCTAATAGATTAATTGAAAGTGTTAGGGTTATTTTAAAGTCATATCAAATAGATCTAAACATGTTTTACATTTTTTACCCTTATAGTTGGGACACATATTTGTTTGGGTTACTATTCATAATGACCAAAAACAAAATATCCATATTTACCAAATTTGAACCTCATGATTCATAATATGTAATCAATTATGAAATACTCACCTTATATAATTGGAAAAAATTCATTTTAATATAAATTCCTAAAACATAATGATAATCAATTTTTAGAAAAAATGTGCTATTAAGCATAAAAATTAACTTATATAAAATTGATAAATATTTATTGTAACACCCTAAGCTTCCACGATACGTTTACCTTTGAATAATGTAATAGCTTGCATTGTACGCAACTTCAAGATTCTAACAAACTCTGACCAATTAAACTAGTAGTTATGAATAGTAATACCCATTTTTTGAAATTTCATAAATCTTATCATTGAAAATGGACTGCATTTTTGGATTCCGAATATCAAATTTAGATTAGGGTAAATTTTTGGTATTTTTCTGAAAACTTTCAATTTTTGATGAATAGTGAAAAACACTCAGTTATAGTTTAAAACGAAATTTTTTGTTAAATAATTAATTATTTTATTTAAATTTATTTTAGGTCAAAATTGATACATAATAACTATATATTTTTAATGTAATTCATTTGAGTCATTTTGTAATAATATTATACATATAAAATTTTATTGAACATTTCACCGTCTTTTACCCATCTCCTGGAAGCATTTACAAATTTACATAAAACATAATTTTACCACTTTTGTGAGTTGAATTTTGAAAATCTGAGAGTAACGGTTAATATCAAGGAGTAAAATGTGGTTCAATAAGATAAAAATAATTTTTTGGTGAATAGTAACTTTTAACTTTTATTTACCACAGATAAAAGTAAATAGGGCATTTAAAGGTAAAAATGATATTATTATTACCCTAACACATGACCCAATTCTATTGGATAAGTATAATTCGACCAAAAACAACCTTAGTAATAAAATATAATCCTCTTTGGTCCACATGGATTAGATTACGACATTTATTATTATTTAATTCAAAAAAGAGTTAAAAGAGTTAAAATCAACGTTAAATAGAAAAAAAAAATTAATATAGAGTTACACATAAGATAAATTAGATTATAGTATTTCATTAGAAAGACAAAAATATTTCCTATATAATGGTTTTTTATTAATATCTTTTAGACTTTAAATAATTTAATTTATGTATGACACATTGATGGTGTTGTAATTATCTAATTTATGAAATATTAAAATAATTGATATTATAAGTATAAAAATAAATGTAATTTGAGACTTTTTATGAATTAAACTACTTTTATAGGTTAATATGAAATATTAGGGTTGGTTTGAAGAGTTTTTTCAAAGTAATAATGCTGTTATGAATTTAGAAAAAAAAATTACAAATAGTGTCAAAATGGACATAAAAGAGTTTTTAAAACAAATATGATATTATTAATTGATATTCTATTCCTAAAAATCTACGGTTCGGCCAAATAACTTATATAATGATAGTTTTATCATTAGTGAACCACTTGGGGTTCTATTGGAATTATATAGTAAGTTTATTAACCATATAATATAAAAATACAAAGAGACATGTTAAATGTCAAAATTTTTAACTAAGAGTTAAATATAAAAGATAAGGTTAATATAGTGACCCAAATCTGTATAAAACCAATTGTTTGAGTGGTTTTAGACCCATACCCATCTTATAATTTAAATAATCCACATTGGAACCATTATAAACCGTACATGTTTTTATTAAAAAATAGTATTTCTAGATTTTCCTAAGGTGCCCCTGACCACTATTATAAAAGGGCACTCCTCCTTCCCTCAAATTCACACCTTCAAATCCATTTTTCTTGGCCAACCTCTACCCAAATAGCTTCTAAACTATCATGTCTTCATCCTAGAGGCCATGCATTAGTTAGAAAGAAAACCTATGGAGCCCTTTTGATCAAATCAAAAGGAAGAACCTGAAGAAGAGGTAAATATTTCCTCACCTCTTTCAGGTTCCTTTTTTCTTCAAATTCCTCTTTGTTTGTTGTTTACATTCTAAAATAATAACTGCAGTATTTTCTATACATTGTGATATTATTATAATTATGTTACAACCATATTCATTATTCTATCCATCCTTAAAATGACATGTTACCATACGTGCGTACGTACGACTTACCGTTTCCACGTCATGGTGTAATTGTCATTTTATACATTATTATTTGGATGGATATAATAATGATGTTTAATAGATCTGAATAATAAATATAACATGATAATTATTCTGTATATATGATATTTCATCCAATTTTATATTATTTTAATATCAAAAGAATGATATTGTTGCTTGTGCGTATGTACAGATTACCGTCTCCATGAACGCGAAGAGATTCATTCCCCATCGTAATCCATTCAAGACTAATTTTCATTATATGATTAAAAATAATGTTTAAAGACTTAATATTATTCTGATCATGAATAAGATACGTCCTATTCATAACAAACACAACATACGAAACAAATCATATAAATGAAAATGAATTAGTTAACACCTGACACGAAGATAATAATAAAATATTATTAACACAATATAAAAAGATAATATATGATTTTATATTAATGTATATGATTCTTGGGTAATTTAATAACAGTTATTTCACCATTATATAGTATTTTAACCTACCATAGACCAAGGAAAAGTACAAAGTATGTTGTTTCTTATCACACTTTTAATTCTGTGAGATTTCCGTCGTTCACCACTTATTTATTAAATGTGGTGTATTATGTATTGTCATTTGATATGTATATTATCATGGTTCATTTTATATTCATGGTATTCTATGATTAATTTGGTTGTTATTATATTTTTTCCATGAAAATCGATTGATTACAACAATGTAAGGGTTTTCATCTCACTTCCTATTTCTGTGAGACTCATGCCATACAAC
This sequence comes from Viscum album, assembly GCA_963277665.1. NCBI lineage: Eukaryota > Viridiplantae > Streptophyta > Magnoliopsida > Santalales > Viscaceae > Viscum > Viscum album. The sequence continues at coordinate 510,510,402 of OY728139.1, forward strand.
CACTATTTTCTATTGTGTGGTGTATGTACTTCCCAATGATTGTATTATTTGTGTAATATAATTTAATATATGAGTAATTACATCATCATTTTATGATCCATATTTCATGGGATGTATGTTTTGTAAGTTACCAAATTGGTAATAGAATTTCAAATTTCAATTTCCACTCATTCGGATTTACGCATACTTCATTGATTATTTTACTCCATGATTATGTGTGGAATAACTATTTATTATTTGTGTAGAAATTTCCACTCCCCTTTCTATGGATATATATTTGAAACACATAATCACACCACTGATAAATTCTCAAGTCATTGATATGAACTTTGTAAGAGTAATTTTAACTCAATCTCTATTTATTGAGTTAAACATCCAATTCATTGGTGTTGTTTTTACAAGAATATGTGTGACTGTCCTCTAATTGATTTACACTGAATATCAAATAATAATGAGTGTATTTATATTTTTCACACATAATTATGTCGTTTATTTATCCTTAACCTAATGATATGGTCTTTAAAAGAGATTTCATCTCAATTTGCATTCCATTTAGACTTCTTTGTTGTTATATGCAAATTCACTTTATATGGTGTATATAACGTACTTTGACAATGTATATCTGGAATCCCTTTATTCTCATGATATTATAATATTTTTATTACCTCAATTATTTGTATTCAAGTGTCTCTCTTTTTGTTAGGATCTATAACTAAAATATCATTTAAAATGTTTTAAAGATTTATTATTCCACATGTTTCTAATTAATTTCCATGTATTAAAAAGGGTTTTAAGGTTTATTTATATAGTCATTAATGTTTTAAAATTAAAAGTCCTTTTAAAGTTTCAAAATGGTGTGGGACACTTTTATTTAAAAATCTATTTTTAAACGGATTTTTGACAAATAGTGTGACTTTTAAATGTATTCAAGAAAAAGGGGAATATTTATCTCAAATAGTTTTGATGATTATTTTCATATATGTCAATATCCTTCATTATTCAAGACTGAGGATAATATGTTAAAATACAATCTTCCATATTTTATTGAATGAGTTATCTTTGACTGTGGATGTGCTATTTTTATACCATTCATGGTTTTTGGATAAAGTATTGACATTTATTATGCTAGTTTCAATATGAATGTTTATGTTATGTTTCAAACTATTCATAGGAGGAATGAATTGGACTTAGTAAGTGATAGGTGGAGCCTGCTATAGCTACTCAATGCATCATTAGGTTTCATGAGACAAACTAGTGTCTTGGAAGAAAGCCTTGACAAAATCCTATTTGTAGTCTTGGCACAAGGGCTTGAATATGTGGTGATGAAAGTCTGGAATTATGCATTCCATCATTATGAAAGTTACTATTGATATTGCATGTAATTATTCAACTAGGATAATATCTATGTGAATAATTAAATTGAATTATTTGATATTATATTTTCTATATTATACTGATGTTCAAGTTTAAAAGGATTATGTTTTTTGCCTTATACATTGCCTTAAATGTTTAGGATTATTTATGAAAGTTTCGCTATATTGTTATCCTTAATGAGAATTTGAGCTCACCCCTTTCTATGTTTTATTTTTCCTAGGATGTGAAGAAGTATACTATGACTGACCTATAGGGATAGACTATGGGATCTCAGTGTTGTCTATGGAAACAATGTTGTTGCCGTCTTCCATATTATTATGTAATGTAAACCATATGAATGTATCTGGTAATTCCAAGGATACTAAACTAATAGGTATTTTGAGACTTGATCTTTTGTGATCATGCCATTGATACATAATAATTCACCAACGATGGGCTTCTGGTGTCGGGATACTACATTAGGTATCAAAGTAAGTTTAGTACAAACCTTGGAAACTAGATTTAGATTAAATCTAATTAGAGCACATTTTACTAAGATAAATTTTGAGGATTAGAATAGAATAACTTCCAAAAAATTTGGTATTCTAGATATTTTGTGACTTTTACAAATAATACATATCTTTCTAGATACGAGCAAGTAGAGGCAGCTCTGGAACAGATGTACCTAAGGGTAAAACATAAAAACACCACTTTGATCTATACTCAAATGGGAACTGGTGCATGACAACGAGCCTTAGTACACTCTTGGTTAAAATACTCCCAAATGATATGCTTAGGATAATTTAAATTTTCTTTAAAAATTGATTTGAAGGATTCTAATATAAGATGAGCATAAATGTCCACGGTTAATCCTAAGGTGTTTCAAATTGAAAATATGGTGTCATGATATTCTCTAAATGATTTTATGACTACTGTTACTCACATAATGATTTCTAGTTTTTGTCAATTTATGGATTCCAAGGATGTCATAGTAACTTTGAGCATGATGTACAAGGTGGGAACAGTGGTGGAAATGAAAAACAAACTGGAATATTGATAGGCGTAAAAGATACAGTGTTCATGCAATATAATTTTTCCCAAAATATGATAAAAAACATATATTTTAACGAACTTCTGGACTCAACAAAGAAGATAAAGGTGATGAATGACAAGAGATCAAGTATTGGAGACAATGGAGAAAAGAATCCTCAATTTCCATCATGTAGGAAATGTAGATGGAGACACCCAGGAAAGTGTCTCAATGAAATAAAGAAATGCTTTACGTGTGGTAAAGAAGGACATAAAGTAAATAATTTCTGAGGAAAATGAAGAGTACTGTGGAAGAAAATAAAAATGGTCCCAAGAATCCATTTACAGTCATTTTCTCTAAATGTTGGAGACCTAGCCATTACTCGAGTGAATGCCCTATTCTATAGGATATTTTATTGGTCAAAGAAGAAGCTATGGGGAAATAAATGGTTAGAGAAATGTTTTAAGTTATTAGTGCTCCTTATTGATGGGATTACTTTGGAATAATTTTCTCTTGTATTTGTAACCTGACAGTTTGTCATGTGAAAATGATATTTGAGGAAGAATTATCTTTTCACTTTTGTATAGAGTTATAAATATCCATTTTGTTTTATTTAATCATTTGGTAATGTTATAAAATATAGTTTTTGAAAAAGGAAAACATGCAAACCATGTGAAAACCCGTCGCGTCGGACAAAGCTGTGGGAATTGAACCCACAACCAGAGTGCGATTGGGATATATCGCATACCACCAGACTACATGAAGTTCCTAGTTAGTGTGACTAATTATTTTTTGTTAAATGATTTTATTGATCAATAATATGTTGATTTGGGATCTTATGTCTTATCAAATGAATACCCTTAGTATAGGAATATGATTTGGTGATTAACAGATAAATGTTATTTTGGAAGATGTTCTCTTTGTTGGGAACACTATATGACTAAAAAATAGAATACTATGGGATTTAATTTGATGAGTAATGGTGGATTTTATTCTACGTTTTTATTGTGTATTTATAGTGATTTAGGTTATTTATGGAAATTATTAACCTATAATAGAGAATATGTGATTAGTTTAATTAATTTTAAGTATGTGACTTTAAGAGTAGTCGATGTCATTTGAAGATACAATTTAACGTGGAAGACTACATAACCAAATTCTTCTACTATTTGGATTTAAATTTTATTTAGGATTATATTGAATGATTTTAAGGGAAATTGTCTATTTGATGGAATTTTTTTATCTTTGGGGTATTGTCGGTTTAATTTTATCAATTAAGATTAATGTTTATTTCTCTAAAGGAATATACTTTTGGGGGATCATCTAATCTTGTACTAACCATTTTGGTTTTTACTAATATCTAAAGTCCAGGTAAATGTATAGTTTATCCTTTTTGGATCATGTGATTCTCTAGAAGTTGATTCTAGCTCTTCTGGTGTGACAAAGTCATCTTGAATACTCATTTTTTGAAAAAAAAATGAGTTAGTGGTAGAAATTTATTATATAATGAAACTCTACTTAAAAATTAAGTATATATATTTTTGTTCTTAGTCAATCTCATAAAAAAATTCCTAATCTTTATGAAATGTAACTTAAAATAAAAAATGTTGTCTGTTTACTTTTCCTTCTACGAATCTAATTACTGTTTGTCCCATCAGAAGTTTGTGGTTTTCTTGTTGTTAACTTTTTTCTGATCATGTTCTGTATCCCTCTTAATCATAACTTGACACTTAGTTTATCTTCTTGTATCCATGTTTTCCTACATGGAATCCTGGTATAAGTTATCTCAGGTGAACTTTCTACTTCCCTATCTTTCTTTTAAAGTGATAGTTCTATTGACTCTTTTTCTGATGGGGGACTTTCAATTCTGTTCTAAAGCCCAATTTTAAAAATTTTGAGGACACAATTTCCAAAAGGGGGGAAGAATGTAACACCCCAAGCTTCCACGGTTTGTTTACCTTTGAATAATGTAATATCTCGCATTGTATAATACTTAGAGATTCTAACACACCAAAACCAATCAAACTAGCTCTTATGAATAGTATCACCCATTTTTTGAAATTTTATAAATTTTATATTTCAAAATGGACATCATTTTTGGATTCAGAATATTGAAATGAGCAAAGAGTGAATTTTTGGTATTTTTGGGAAAACGTTCAATTTTTGATGAATAGTGAAAAACACTGAGTTATGGTTTATAACTGAATTTTAATTTAAATAATTAATTATTTTATTTAAATTCATTTTAGGATAAAATAGATACATAATACCTATATATGTTCAATGTAATTCGTTGGAGTCATTTTTTAATAATATTAGATATATAAAATTTTATTGAACTTTTCACCGTCTTTTACCCACCTCTTGGGAGCATTTACAAATTTACATAAAACATAATTTTACCCCATCTGTGAGTTGAATTTTTAAAATCCAAGAGAAACAGTTAATATCAATAAGTAAAATGTGGTTCAAAAAGATAAAAATAATTTTTGGTGAATATTAACGTTTAACTTTTATTTACCACGATTAAAAGTAAATATAGTAATTAAAGGTAAAAATGACATTATTATTACCCTAAAAATGTCCTAATTATATTTGATAAGTATAATTCGACCAAAATAACCTTATGAATAAAATATTAACCTCTTTGGTCCACTTGGATTAGATTAGGACATTTATTACTATTTAATTCAAATAAGAGTTAAATGATTTAAAATCAAAGTTTAATAACTAAAATATTTTTAGTACAGGGTTACACATAAGATAAATTTGATTATAAATATTAATTATAAATATAAAAATATTTTCTACATGATGGTATTTTATTTATATTTTTTATAATTTAAATAATTTAATTTATTTATGACAAAATGATGATGCGGTAATTACCTAATTAAGGAAATATTAAAATAATTGATATTATAAATATTTAAATAAATGTAATTTGAGACTTTTTATGAATTCCACCAATTTTAAAGGTTAATATGACATATTAGTGTTGGTTAGATGAATTTTTTTTGATGTAATAATTCTGTTATGAAAATAGCAAAAACAAAATACCAAATAGTGTCAAATTAGGCATGAAAGAATTTTAAAAAAATTATTATATTATTAATTGATATTCTATTCTTAAAAATATAATGTTCGGCCAAATGAATTATATAATGATAGGTTTATCATTAATTATCCACTTGGGGATCTCTTAGAAGTATATAGTATGTTTATTAGACATTTAATATAAAAATACAAAGAGACATGGTAAATGTCAAACGATTTAACTAAGAGTTAAATCTAAAAGATAAGATTAAAATAGTGACCCAAACCTGTATAAAACCTATTGGTTGAGTGTTTTTAGAGCCAAAACCACCATAGACTTTAAATAATCTACTTTTGAGCCTTTATAAACCTAAAATTATTGTTTTTATAAAATAATATTTCTAGCTTTTCCTAAGGTGCCCCTCACCCCTCTTATAAACGAGCACTCCCCCTTCCCTCAAATTAACACCTTCAGAGAATTTTGTATCTAACAAACACGGACCAAATACCCTATCAATTGTCTTCCCTTCATCCTAGAGGCCTTACTTTAGTCATAAATCCAGCCTAAGGATTCATTTTAAACAAATCCAATGGAAGAACCTGATGAAGAGGTAAATATTTCATCATCTCTTTCAAGTTCCTTTCTTCTTCCATTGCCTATTTATTTGTTGTTTCCATTCTAAAATAATAACTCTAGTATCTTATATACACTATGATGTTATTATAATTATGGTACAACCATATTCATTATTCTATCCATCCTTTGAATGACATGTCACCAAACGTGCGTATGTACGGCTTACCATCTCCACGTCGTGGTGTAATTGTTATTCAATACATTATTATTTGGATGGATATAATAATGATTCTTAATTTATGAAAATAATAAATATAGAATGCTAATTATTCTCTATATATTATATAACATCCAATTATATATTATTTTAATATAAAAAGAATGATATTGTCACTCGTGCATACGTACGGATTACATCTCCACGAACGCGATGAGATTCATTCCCCATCGTAATCTATTCAAAAATAATTTTCATTAAGTGATTAAAAATAATGGTTAAAGACATAATATCATTATAAATATGAATAAGATATATCCAATTCACAGAAAACACTACTTATGAAACAAATCATATAAAGGAAAATGAATCAATTAACACCTGAAATGACAATAATACTAAAATACTATTAACAAAGCCATATTAAAAGATAATATATGATATCATATTAATTTATATTATTCTTTTATAATTTAATAACAATTATTTCACCATTATACAGGATTTTAACCTACCATCGACCAAGGAAAAGTACAAATTAAGGGGTTTCTTATCTCACTTTTAATTCCGTGAGATTTCCATCAATCGCCACTTATTTATTAAATATGGTTTGTTGTGTACTATAATTTGATATATATATATATATATTTATCATTATTATATTTATATTCATGGGATTATTTGATTCATTTGTTTTTTATTAAATTTTGGTCATACAACTCGATTGATTAGAATGAAGTACTGGTTTTCATCTGACTTCCAATTTCTGTGAGATTAATGCCACACTGTGACTATTTTCTTTTGTGTGGTGTATATACTGCCCAATTATTGTTTTATTTGTGTAATATACTTTAATTTAGGAGTAATTACATCTTAATTTTATGATCTATATTTCATGGGATGTATGTTTCGTAAGTTAACAAATTTTTAATGGAATTTCAAATTTCAATTTCCACTGATTCTGCTTTACGCATACATCATTGATTATTTTACTCTATGATTATGTGTGGAATCACTATTTATTTTTATTTAGTAATTTCCACTCCCTTTTCTATGTATATAATTTTGATACACATAGTCACTCCATTGATAAATTCTCAAGTCATTGATATGAACTTGATAAGAGTAATTTTATCTCAATATCCATTTATTGAGTTTAACACCCAATTCTTTGGTGTTTTTTTACAAGAATATGTATGAATGTCCTATGATTGATTTATACTTAATATCCAATAATATTTAGTGTATTTATATTTTTCACACATAATTATGTTGTTGATTTATCCTTAACCTATGGATATGGTCTTTATAAGAGATTTCATCTCAATTTACTTTCCATTGAGACTTCTTGTTGTTATACGCCAATTCACTTTTATATGGTGTATATAATGTACATTGAAATAGTATATCATGAATCCCTTTATTCTCATGATATTATAAATTTTTTATTACCTCTTTTATTTTTATTCAATCATCTCTCTTTCGGTTATAAACTCTAACTAAAATATCACTTTAAATGTTTTAAAGATTTATTATTCTAAATCTTTCTCATTAATATCCATGTTTTAAAAATGGTTTTAAGGATTTATTTATAAAGAAATTAATGTTTTAAAATTAAAATTCCTTTTAAAATTTTCAATGTGGTACAAGACACTATGATTCAAAAATCTTTTTTTAAATGGCTTCTTGACAAATAGTGTGACTTTTTAATGTTTTCAAGAAAAAGGGGATATTTCCCTCAAATAGTTTTGATTATTTTTTTCACCTATTTCAATATCCTTAATTATTCTCTATTGAGGTTAATATATTAAAATAAAATCATTTATATTATATTGAATGAGTTATGTTTGACTGTGGAAGTGCTATTTTTATATCATTCATGGTTTGTGGATAAAATATTCCCATTTCTTATTCTTGTTTCAATACGAATGTTTGTGTTATGTTTCAAAATTTTCATAGGAGTAATGTATTGGACTTAGTATGTGACGGGTGGAGACCGCTATAGCTCCTTGATGCATCGGTCGGTCTCATGAGACAAACTAGTGTCTGGGCACAAGTCATTGGCAAAATATTATTTTTAGTATTGGCATAAGTCCTTGAATATGTGGTTATGAAAGTATGGGATTATTCATTACATAATTATGAAAGTGGATATTGATATTACATGTGATAATTAAACTATTAGAATATACATGTGAATAAGTAAATGGAATTATTTGATTTTATCTTTTCCATATTATGCTGAAGTTCATGTTTAAAAGGATTTTGTTTTAGTATTATAGATTTCCATAAATGTTTTTGATTATTTATGAATGTTTCTCTATATTTTTATCCTTACTGAGCAATTGAGCTCACCCCTTTCTATGTTTTATATTTCCTAGGATGAAAAGAAGTATATTATGACTAACCTATAGGGATAAACTATGGGATCTTATTATTGTCTATGGAAAAATGTTGTTGTAGTTTTCCATTTTATGATTTAATGTAAAACTTATGAATGTATCTAGTACTTCCAAGGCTACTAAACTAATTGGTTTTTCGAGACATGAACTATTGTGATCATGCTTATGATACATAATAATGCACCGACATTGGGTTTCTGGGGTCGGGGCGTTACATTTATGATTCAAATTCAAATAATTATATCATTCTAAATAAACTTTTTCCTATTTTAATTTATTAGAAAATGAAAAATATAATGAGACTTTTAAATTTCTTCATTTATTGAAAATAATGTACAATATTTAAGATATCATGATTTTTTTATTATTCACTGAAAAAACATTCATTTCTGGAGAATCCGAAAATTTTACAGTAACTTTATTTTGATATGATGTACAAATATTTTTATTTTAGAATTAAAATCTATAATTGTTTCCGAAATTTATTCTAATATTTTCTCAAAAAGTAATGAATAATATTTTTTTGAAGAAAAAATAATTTTGATGCACAAAAGGAATTCACTAAAATATTGAGTTCGTGTTTCCTAATAATTAATCAGGAAATTAATATTGATTAGTACCATTATAAATATACTTTAAAATGATGTTATTAATATTCATACCCATCTATTAAACAACTTGGATATAACTATCACATTTATATAATAATATTCAATAATATATTACAATTCACATAAATATTAGTGTCACGTTTTTTACAAGATATCAATCTTATTATTATTTTTAAATAAATTATCAAGGTGTTACACTCCCCCAAATTGATAAATTACATCCTCAAAATTTTATATCAATCATCACTGATTCATTATTTCAAAATAACATTGTTGAAAACCCACATCATACAAAAGGGAAAATAAATCTTTTTTGGAAAAAGGGGAGTGTAAAAGATAATGGTTACATGAAATAACACATAATTGGGTTTCAAAATATGTAAAACATTATTAAAATGTTAATATGTAGACATAAAGAAGAAAAATAATGTTCAAGGACTAACAAAGAGTGATATAGAATATAGTCATGATAAAGTTATTGACCAAAAACACATAAATTAGTGAGGGTCATAATACCACCAATTATTAAATAATAAAGTGAAAGAATAAATTTTAATTTTAAGATTATTTTAAAAATGTTAATAGATTTTTTATATCATGATATAAAACATGATAAAATACATTTACTTGATATCATTCAATTTTATAAGAAAAATTTAGTATTTTTGTTGTAATTTGATCAATTTACACTTCATCTCTTGATCCATGAAATTAATATTTAAGATGAATTTTATATTTCATTCATGAAGAATTGAAATTAAATTTTAATGGATTTAAATATCCATAAAAGAAATAAAATTCATTCCTTCTGTCTATAAATATTAACTAAAACTAAAATGGTTAGAACATGTTATCCAATACGGATAAATACAATAAATTATTATCTAAAACCTCAATAATAACACTAAATGTTCAAATAAATCCATTACAAAATTAATTGACCTTATGTGTCCTCAAATATATATATATATGAAAAACACTCAAAACCCATAAATTTAATTGACTTGATGACATATTGTTTTCCAAGATCAACTTTAACATTTATCCCCTCACAACATGAACAAACTCAAAATATCACAAAACAAACATGAAAATACCTTGATCATATATTTTCCTAAAATAATCTAACAATATAAATCACTATAAAACCTCATTGAAAGCATATATGGTTCCAAAAATTTACACTAAAATTATTTCTAAAATAAAATCACAAACTATTGAATATATTTTATAAATAAAAAATGAAATAAAATTAATTATAAACAACTTTATCATAAAATTTCTAATCATTTTCATAGTCAATAATACTAATAATTTTACATTATCTATATCGATTTAATAATTACACCAACCAAACAATATTATCTCAACACCTATCACATATTAAGTGTTATATACCCCATAATCCTATCTTTTCGAAAAATATAACCCCACCACTAAATAAAATTTCTATGTTATCAGTAACATTCAACATATGCTTTCAAATCCTTAAAGAAAAACTTTTTCAGAAGAAACCATAGGTTTTATAGGATTCTTATAACTAGAATATCATTTATAAAACACTTCTAAAACACAATTTTAAAATCTCAATGCATAAAAACTTTAATAATTCCACTTTAGTGATTGTTATAACATAATCCCTTCTTCATTATACAAGTTAAATATTGGATTAGGGAATTAACTTAGATAATTTCTATATTCCCCCCATAATATATTGAACCATAAATTAGAAATTGGGATGTACTATATTTCTCACCATAAAAGCAATTCATTTTGTCTCAGTGAATAATTTCTTTATACATTTTCTCTCCACACATAAAACATATTCCTATTCTTCCAAGACATTTACCTAAGCTATTCTTCCCACATTCCTAACATGATAGAAGATGTATCTTTATTAAATCAATTTCAATATCAACTGAACTCCCATATATATCAGTTTTCCTATTATTAGGTTTATCAGGAATATCTTCCATGTTGGGGTTGTTAATCATATCACAAGAGAGATTATTACTCACAATCAAATGGTTTCACATTTCATTTCTCTATTTCATTTGGTTGATAATGAGTATAATAATTAGATTATGTGTTACATTTAGCATTATGAAGAATTATTTTGTTTATATCCATTGAATAAAATGAAAAATCAGTGTATGAAAAATAGTAATAGTAGTGGGAGATCTTATATCAGGAAAATAATTTATAGGATGTCTACATCTTGACACATTATTTTTAATATATAATACCTTAGGATAAACCATGGAAATAAATTGTCTATATCTATTCAAATATTTCATAATGGATTATAAAGAAAATGTGAATTAATATAAGAATATCCCTCTAAGAGTGTTAAAAGAGGTGTACAATAATGTTTCATTAATCATGCACTGAAATAATGGATAATATATTCTTGAAAAAATATATTTTGGGTTATTAATACTAGATTATTCTATTCCAAAAATATTTCCACTTTTATTATCCGAATAAGGATATTTTTTCTAGGAAAACTACACTAATTTCATTAGCATAACTGAAGATATTCTCCTATACTTAGGATTATCCTAATGATTATCACTTTGTTTTGTCATCATAGTTCCAAAAATAACTAATCCTTTATCTGATATAAACTATCGAGACCAGTACTTTTCATTTGTAAATATTACATCATGTTACAATAATAATCACTATACAAAATAATGATACATGACACTACCATATGAATTTATTGTATTTGTAAACTTATTATAGATTATATATTAGTGAGAGATCATAGAAAGGTGGAGGGGGTGAATTAGTTATCCCTTTTATTTTTACAAATTGTTCCTTTTTAATTCAACCTCTATGGATGGTTAAGGCCTTGAACCCATATTATTATGTCTCTTAGCCTCTCCTATAATGGTGTATTAAATCAAAGGAACCGAACACAAGGATTAACATGTCATAGTTAAAAGAACTTATATTTTATTTCTTCATTTGACTCCCGATTGTGGATTATCAAGAAGTAAACAAAAATTATTACAAGAAAAAAATAAATATCCAAAAAATGGATATAAAACCTTCCATAATGCTTGATCACTAAATATTATAATTGGATGTCTCCTAATTATATCTTTAGACTAACATACCACTAGTGGTCATAATGATGACTCATACTAATTTATCTATATTATAAAATTCTATTTTTTTTATAATATAATACACATAGTTCTTTAATGGTCTTAACTGCCTAATTTGAATAGGACTTCTACTGATTCTTCCTATTAATGTTGTATGTATGCTGGCCCTGTAATTTTTCAAGTCAAAATCAACAAATATTCCTCTATATCATTGATGGACTTCCTTACCTTCGATAATTATAACTTTTCATCTTCTGATATCTCAATGATATTTTCATATCATAGAATGATTGGTCTCAATATCTAGAAATAATGAAATATGCATTTTCTAATATGTTTTTAACAATTAACATACAACTGCATTGTATATTCTGGTTCCCTTCAATTGCCTAAATCGTGTCACCTAATATACCAAAATAACTACATCTCACTTCTTCTAATTAAAAGGAATTATTATTGCATTCAACTACATGTAAACTGAATGGTGTCTTTGGGATTCACAAATAATTTTTTTATTTTATTCATACGTGCATATTTCATACATGTGATTCATATAAAATGTTCTCAAATTCCTTTTTGAAATTTATATTATGTGACACTACTTCTTATTCTTCATGTAACATACCCTTTTTGTGGTACTACTTCACTATATGTCATATATCAATAGATTACACAATACCCTATTCCTTTTTTGAGTAAGTGTACATGAGATCTGAATTTTACTTTTCTTTTTCTCCCAAGTACAAGAATTATATGATAATGTTTAATATTACTCATGTTTTTTATATATGGAACATATAATTATTCATTTAGATGTAGAGAAATCTTAGTAGAAGAAGAAAATGAACATTGTATAGGCTTTATTCTTTATGACATATTGTTTTATTCACTAAATAATTCAATAACGTTTAGGAAAGTAATGATCTTAAGTGTGTGAGTTTTTCTATGTTAATGTAAAGTGTGATTCACAAAAACTAGTTCCTTTCATTCCAATAAAAGAATTAAAGTACCATATATTGACCTTAGTCCCTCACTATTTATATGAGAGGTTCCTCTCCCATAGCATTAATATTTTTTTATCTTCTAAAAACCTGATTACAATATTGAATCTAATAAATTTGGTGAGTCTCTGTAGATTATAAATTATTCTAAGGATATACAATATTCAAGACCATGAGTTTATGAGAAAATTGGACTCTTTGGATAAGATGATCTATGTAATATTCCTTCTTCTTCAGTGAAACAACCATTACATGGATGTAGGAAGATCACATTAAACTCCTTGGATAAAAATAAGTATGCATTTTAGTGTATTAATTTTCTCCAAAATCATCGTTTTTATTTGAAACTTGGTTTTCATTCATGCAAGGTGCATCATTATGAATGGTTATTTGGAACACACCATTACATTTTATAGGATATATGATTGAAAGAAACTTAGACATAAAACATAGGTATGCAATTTCTAATTGATGAAAATTAATTATAGAGAAACTCCTCATTAGGACGTAAGAGATCATGATAATCATTCGATCAGGTTGTCAAGATCAGTCGAGTCGGATAGAAATATTATGTCTATATGTTTCTAATACCAGTTAAAAGTGTATCACATATCCTATACAACATTAATTATCCAATCCAACTGTAGATCCTAAAGAAGAAATTCTATTCCCACGTCTGCATAAATCTGGCACCAGGGATGGTACTTATATTAACTGCACCCATTCCCTACCCGAGCCACACCACACACTTTCTCAGTCCCCCATGAACTCCTGCATTATGTGGTCAGAAATCATGAACTCCATGTGGGTACTATGAAATCCCAAATACTTCTTCAACCAGGGCTAGATGAATTAACCTTATCCCATATGGTTTTCCATTGGGCCCACATGTGTTGTTTAGGGGGTACTCGGTTGGATGTGATAGGGTAATTTTTTTTAAAAACTCATTACAAGGGTAAGCCTAATGTCATGAAAAAACTCAGATTGAAACTCCATCCTCCAATTTCTTGTGAGTTGGAATTTAATTATAAATTACAAAAAATATTCCATATCAAACACCTCTTTAAATATCATTTCTTCTATTTTTTCCTTATGAAAAACATATTTTTCAAGGCCTTAAATTATTTTTCTTAAAAAATTTCTTTATGAAAATTAATATTTTCATGGTTTTATTTAATTAAAAATCAACAGGAAATAAAATGAATATTGAATCACATAACTTATTAAATTATCAAATAATTAATTAAAACGGTGATTGATCACCCAAGATCATAAAAATATGAACCATCTCAAAAATTTTACGTATTTACAATAGTTATGATTAATAATCAGCATCACATGATCTTATTAAAATGCTATAAAAATATGTGAATTCTCCTATTAAAATTTGAACATGTTTTCAAAATAAAAAAAATCTCAATAATCATTAAAATTATCTAAAATAATCGCTAAACCATGATATCTAATGACATTAAATGAATCCATAACAATTCTCAAAGAATCAACATATCACTTATTATCCCATTTTACTCATTGACAAAAAATGTGACACACATGATTAATAATATCCCGTTTGAATTTTTTGTTCAATATCAACACACATCATATAATTAAATATGCAGTGAAAACTTATTTATCCCCCTTTATGATAATCAAATGAAAAGGATAATTAGGGGTCTACTTATCACTTATTTTATCTTTAATGGAATTTGAGATTCTTTTCCCTATTGTCTAAGTGAAAAATGAAATCATATGGTGGACCTAGAAAAGAGCCTTTAGTTGTTATACCCTATAAATTATTTGGATAAAATAGTGTAAAATAGAGTTATAAAAATAATGTTGTATATCTTCTATATAAAAAACCCCACTTGTGATATATTTATTTGAAATTATTAATTCTCATTTAATGGGGTATAAGATAATTAAATTTATAAATAAAATTAAAAATACCACATAGACTTCAATATACACATCCAAAAGTTATGGTTCACAATAGTAGAATCTACACTCATATTTTCATCAACCAACACTCCCCTAAAAATATCAGAATGATAGAATTGAAGCAGTGGTAGCATGTTTGATTGTCATTGCTGATTTTTCATGTAAGAACCCCCTCATGGGATGCAATTATCTTCTTCATCATGTAGATTTTCAAATCATGAATCATTATGAAATAACTCATCATCATTGCTATCTAGAAGAAGCAACATCAAATTTATACATTAATTCACTACATGAAAGATCAGAAAATATATTAATGGGGTTGTTAAATGTTTCATAGTTAGAGAAACTGGGCTCTAATTTTCTCAACATATAATATATCTTGAATTCAACTATTGATATCTTCATGATAATAACTCTTTTGAATTGATATTTTTGATCATCAAATGGTTTAATTTTTCTCCTCTTCATCATAGTATGAGATATAAAAGTGCAACAATTATTATATGATTTTGTTTTCATTTTCATTGTTTTTCCTTTTTATATAGGTAGAAAAATCTCATTGTTCTTTAATATATAGATATATTGTCTACAAACACTATTAAAAATATAATGATATTTTTATATATGATATATTTTAAAATCCACATGTATTTTTGTATCACATGCTAAATTATTTGGTTTACCTTTATCACAAAATGTTTCTTCAAATTCCACAAAGTTTATGTTCTTATAAGAATATTACTAATTCCAATGGTTAGATCTATTTTCTATTCTTCAGAAATTAATTTCTTCAGTAGACTATAGTAACTATTCGAGAAGTTTTGTGTTGCATGATTTGGTATAATGGCCATGTTGGACACATATTTCATAGATTTCCTTTAGAAAATCAAAAATTATTCTGAGAGTAAAAACTTGTTGAGTTCTTAGCAACCAACTTCTGAATTCGATATCTATTCCTCTTTCTAAAAAAGTTTCTTAATTTATTCCTATTATTTACACCTCGATATGATAAAATTATGAGGAAGTGGAATATTATACTTGTAGATGAAGGATTTATACCCAAATATTCAACAAAAGTGAAAGAAACCCTTTTTAACATCATCTTCCAGAATTATGACCATTCTGTTGGTGAAAAACAACTTTCTTGTTGGATATACTCCTACTGTTATTTTTTCTTTTGTTTTGGGGAATATTTTTCTCTAAATGTACTTATGTTTTCTATATTAGGATCATTCCATATACTTTATGTTTCTATGTTATAACCTACACCACTAAATGATATAGAATTAGAATCACTAGAATAATATGAAGTGACATGTACCTTATTATTTAGAATAATATTCATGAAAGCTTTAGAGGTATAATATTTAACATCCAGTTCTTTACAAAAATCATCTATAATCATTTTCATGGTTTTTCTACTTTAAGACACCTAGACCATTTATCATTCAATTCTTTGTTTTAGATCTAGTTTTGTATTTAGGTTTTTACACTTCATTTCCTATTTTTTTATATTTACAAAAAAAAATTCCATCATGGAATTAAGATCATTATCCTTATTATTTTCAAATATTTTCTATTGTTACAATAATTTGAATATTTTCTTGAGATTAGTGTTTTTATCAAGTCATGATACAGGTTCATATCTCAACATGTACTCATGGTATCTCTTTTCTTCTTTATCACCATTTATTAAAGAATATATCTATATCTTAATATGTATTATGAATATTTTTATATTTTTTTTTGAAAAATCATCTTTAGATTCACTCCATACTAAAGTATCTCCAGTATCTATTCCTTCCATCAAAATTTTCTTGTACTTCCTTGAAAACCTTTTATTCTTTCTAGTATCACCTTTATTCTTTTTCTAGGTCTTATTTTATTGTAGTCTTATTTATAATCAACACTATAAGAATATGTTTTCTCCTTCATTGGATAATAAATTGAATTTTCTTAAAAATTTACCACAGTTATTGAAAATTAAAGGAAACATTATATTAAATTATCACTTCCCTTTTGACATTTAAAAAAAGGTAGATTACTCTTTTATAATATTTATTACTTACCTTATCCCCATCATAATTTTCTAATGGTTCATATTTACTTACCATGAACTTGATACTTTTTATTGCATTAAAATCCATTTTGCCTCAAATTTCTTTTTGAAAACATGATCTTTTCTAATTCATATTTTAGGATTGTATTATGCAACAAATTAGGAGTGAGGTTTCCAATTTCATCCAAGGTTGTTATATTTGTTTCAAATCTATGAGGAAAGGTATGAATTAAATTCATGATAATAAATTAATCTTTAAAACTGACACCAAAACCCAAAATATGAATTATTATATCATTTACCCAAGTAAATTTGTCATTTACAATCTCATCATTATCAATTCAGATATCTTCAATCATATCTCATGAGATTTATAGTTTGTGTTCTTTGATATTTTCATTTCCTTCAAACATATTATTATATTTATCACACATATCATTTTCTTTTTTGTCCCATAAACATGGAAAAACATTATCCCAATAGAAAAAAAAAATTAATTTTTTGATTTCCCATTTACTAGCATATTTTTCTTTTCAGCAAGTGTCATGGGGCATCTATTTAAAGTAGTATAAAAAATATTATATAGGATAACTATCATAAAAGCCCTATCAAAGTATATATAGAATAATTCATTTCATCCATCAATAATAGTTCATTACATAAATTACAGAAACTACTATACTATCGAATGAATTCAAAATATCCAGCATTAGTCTCTAATAAAGGTTGAAACTTTTCAGAGGCAACCTCATCCTCTGATACCACTAGTAGATCCTGAACCACTATGAGATCACTAATATAGGGAGGTGTGAATTGGTGATATATTTTATTTTTATAATTTTATCCTTTTTGATTCAACCTATTTCTCTAGTTAATGATTGCTCTAATCTTATTTTGTCTCTTATCATCTCCTTGAATGATATTGTAAATAAAAGGACAATGTATATAGATTTAAAAGGTTTAGAATAATGACATACTCCTTTCCTGATTGGTTAGACTCCACAAAATTGATTCTCCACTAATAATGAAAAGTTAATATAGGTATAGAGAATATCACAAAATTAATGATATTTAATCTCCTTTAAAGTATGATAACTAATGATTATAATGGGCCATCTCTCGAATGGATCTCTAGACTAGAATCACACAAGCTGTAATGATCCTAACTCCAATATCTTAGAGACAATGCTTTCCTTTATTTTATTAATACTAATAACAAGTATTTGTATCCCAAAGTACCAGATATTTTAGTATATTTGTAAAAATAGATACAAAAAATATTTTTACATTATAACTTTGAAATGAAAAACCACAAATAAACTCCATTGGAAACACACAAAACACCTAGATCATCCCTCCAATTCAATCACAATATACATTTATACATTATGAGAAAAAATAAAACATAAAAATGGGGTGATATATGATTCCCATTAGGGAAAAAATATACAATTTAAGCTATGATAAACATATACATTAATAAAAGGTGATTATGTAAAACACATTCCATTAAAGAATAATCTTAATCATAATATGACAAGAATAAAATATGACTAAAAATGAAATAATCACTTGAGAATGAAAATAAACCATGTATATTCTACTAGTCAAATAACATCTTGGATTATCAATCTATAAAATCATAATTATTTAATGAATAATTATGAACATATGAAACATTCATCATGGCCAAATCTAATTCACCAGAAAATAAATGGTTAAGGCCTAGACCAAATACACATTTGAGAAAAAGGGCAAGGCCTTAGCCAAGTCCATATTTTTTTTTGTATCATGAAACCTATCAATGAATCAAGAGGCTATAGTAGGCCCCAACCATCACTTAATAAGTCCAATTCATTCCTTATATGAATGGGGTGAAATATAAGAAATATATAGATACAAAATGTTAATAACTTTTCCATATTAGAAAGCACAATCACTGAATATTCAATGTAATTTGATTAAAGGTATCAAGATAGCACTTCAATAGTTAAATAATAATATTCCATTTAATAAAATATTTTAGATGATATCATAAAATATAAATCCAAATTAAGAATTAAATTCAATATGGTGAGTTAAAATAGATGAAAGTACTCTAGTAAAATCATTGAGGAATATTTGAGAGAAATACCCCTTTTGTACATTAGAAATAAGTGTTATTTAGGAAAAAATATGTATTTTTCATAAATTTTGATTTTGAAAAATATATACTAGAAACAAATAGAGGGAAAATAATATTATATTTTAAGAATAAATGATTTCCCACTGATGTGAAATCATGAAAAATATTATTTAAGAAACTTTAGAAATGATCCACTTTAGTGTGATTTAAGGTAATGTAAAAAAGAGTATTTATAACAGAAAAAGGAATTATTTTTGTAAAACACTAAAAATGTAAAAATATTTTTTAATAATGATGAAATTAGTAATTTTATAAAAATAAAGGTGGACTAAAATATATTATGAATTTCACTTTAAAATAGGTAATAAATTGGGATGTTCCCATTAATTGGGCTTTCTAATCGGGAAGAATTTAGAATGGAAACTTATAAAATCATGTATTTCCCAAAAAATAATGATGAAATGATGTCGGTACATGATTTTGGAACATATAAAAACATTTTATATGATTTATATAAAAATTAATAAGAATTAAATTATGTCATATAGAGAAAAAGCATAACCGGTATGAGAAATGATGATTCAGGTAGAATCCCTTACCGCATTGGAAACCATCGAACCGTATAACCTATTAAATTAATAGAAATTAATAGAAACATTTGAAACCATGAATATAATGATATTAATTATATGATAAAAAAATGTTTGTTATTAATTTAAAACTTCAAAGAAACAGTGGTGAATAAGGTATATCTAACAGAAATGAAAGTGAGATGAGAGTACCCTTTCCTTTTATCAGAAAGTGTTATGTAGTTGCACTTATTGTCCTAAATAATGAAATTATATTCATTAAAAATTTAATTCAGGAAATATTTAACAATTAATAAATTTATAAATAAATTTATAAGGTTTATTTTTGGTCTTTTTGATGATTATAAGATTCACTTTTTCCATTCAGTAGTGTTTATTTTCTTGGTTTCGATGATCGATTCACTTGAATACATGTATGAAAGATCATGTAAAATGGGAATAGTTATACATAATTTAAATTATATGTTATTAATGAGAATAAAAAATATTATATGATCTAATTTATTGTTTTTTCTAGATATTTGGATGAATTATTAGATTAAATGTTAATGATAACCATTTAGATTATTTTGTTGATTTTTCCATCATCATAAACTATTTTTGTATTATTAATTAATATTATGTACATATATATGTTACAGAACATAAAATAAGTTATGTTACATATATTTTATTCTTTATAATCATAAAAAAAAATTATTACCAACCTTGATGTTGGGATTTAAATTTAAAAAATCATCGTCCACAAAGGCAATAAATCGGCACCTCACAGATGATGTTTTCATTCTTAAAAATAAAAAGAGAGAAGAAGGGGTTTGATTGTGAATATCTAATTAACATAATAATATTTTATAATATATATATAATATACTTGATTTATCATGAATTTTTGGATTTATGAGGTAAATAAGGGATAAGAGAAGAAAATAAATTGAATGAAAAATAAAAGAACCAAAGGAGATTTTTCCACTTAGATTTCTCTCATCAAGAACCTCCTTAATAAAATTGAAATGGTTTTTTCGGTAGAACCAAAAAGATCATAACGTGGGGTAGAGGTTTGGTAGATGGATTGGAAAAAATGAACATGCTTTAAGGATTTGTAGTTGTGAGGATAAGGGGTGGTGAGGGTGGTTTTTATAGTGTAGGAGAGGAGTATTTTTTTGATTATTTTATTCATTTGTTTATTATTTTGGATCATGGCTAGTAATAATGCTTATTATTATGACTAAATAAATTAATTATTTCATAAGTGTTTTAACTAGTGGTTTCTTAAATCATTCATAATGTTTTAATTAATGTTTTTGGATTAAAATATCAAATACCGTAAATTACCATATTTCCCTATTCATTAAAAAAGAAACTATTTTATAAAAATTCCAAAGTTCAACCTAACAATTTTTAAATATTTATAATTAAAAATTTATCTACATTTGATGAAAATAACTTTCTAAATATTAGAAATTCGATTTTTAATAAAAATCTTCATTTATTTGAAAAATATAAATTTTAAAATTATAACTGATTTTATTACACATTGAAAAATTAATTAAAGTCTCATAAAATTATATTATAATAATTATCAAAAAATAATTTTTGAATATATTATTTAAATCAAATTTTATTTTACGTAATTATATTAATTATAAAATTGTAAATAACTATTTACTCTTTATAAAAATACCAACACTTAGTTTATCATTTTCAAAACATTTATTTACTTATAACAAGATATAAATATATCATATTTTCTTTTATAATATTAAAAAATATTATTTACACTTTAATTCATGTATTTGATATTATAATCAAAAATATACTATTAGTATAATAAAAATGATGGTTTTATAAAAATCTAGATTTTCGCTATTCACTGGAAAATAAATATTTATCGCCAAATACCAAAAGTTCACCCTAAGATAATTTTGATATTATGATTATAAAAAAAAAATTTAATTTATTCGTTATAATTTTTAAAATTTTAAATATTTATTTTTAAAATATGTGTGCCATTAAAATCTGGTAAAATTGTCTTTATAAAAAATATAGTATTTTATGCATAAATTTGGATTTATTGTTTTATTAAGCCTATAAATATTATTAGATCAATTTAAAAAAATTTATGGAATATGTAAAAAATTAGTTTCATTAATAAATTCCGCTTCTATTGATTAATTTAATTTATTAATATAACTAAATTCGTGGCCATAAGAATAGTTTTTTATATAAACAAATACTTTCTATTCAATTGATTTATATTTTCATTTATAATTAATTGATCAAGGAAGAATTAATTTTATAAACTTGTGTTAAATATATTCTCCTGATTTACATAATCTATCTCATTCCCACCATTCGAATTTTTAGGTGATAATTATAATACTTAATCATTATTTAAGCTCGGTGTTTTGTGTCCAATTCACCATCAAAGAAGATAAATTTAAAAAGTGACATACCGTATAATCTTAGGGTTTAATATTCTCCCCTACTTCAATAAATTATTTCATCACAATTGAAAATTTCACTTCAAAATTTTTTTTAATACTTGAGAATTTATTTTTGGAAACTCCACACGGTGAAAAGCATTTATAAAACATCCTATAAAAAGAGGAAAAGAGAAATTTGAAGGTCAGCACGAAACTAGGATTCCAAAATAGATGCATATTCATGAAAATATGACATTGATGATAAATATAACTTTCATATTCTAATATAGAGTGATATAGGACATGTTCAATAGAATGTTTACCATCACGAAATTCTAAATTTGTGATTGGTTAAAAGACTATTGATTTCTCAAAAACAAAAGTGATCGTATGGCATTTTTGTTCCAAAATTATTTTCCTAGAGTTGGGGGATTATTTTACTATCTAGAGAATAAATTTAGAAAATAAAATAACTTGATTTCTTTTCATGTCATAATATCATCCATTGGTAGTTCTTTTACCTATCTCCAATTTATTACTTAAACTAAAATAAGGAAATTGAAGACAAATATTTATGCCAGAAGAATGTTTATGAGTCCTATTATCCACCATTCATTAATTTCAGTCTCTAAATGTTTAATTAAAAATGGTTTTAAAATTTATCCAATATGATAAATCGTAGGTTAATATTAATCAATAATACCTTTAATCCATTAGTTGTGTATTTAACCACAATACTAATCAAAAATATTTTTTTCCAAATTCAAAGACCAGAAATTTTGATAAAGGGTCACCAAATTTCTAAAATCAACAAAATATAATATTTTCAAAAAATAATTTAGATCATATTTCCACATACCAAATATTTTAATATCATAATTCCATTTAATTATTTTTAAAACATTCATTATTACATGAGTAAAATCTCATGTTGTCCTGAAATCCAAACAAATAAAAACTATAGCATGTCATAAGTCATCAAATCACTAACCACCTTCATGGTCACCATTAATGTACGATATAAATCTATTTATTATTATCTTAATCATAGAGAACGTATTTATGGTTATCATTCCCAAGTCATGTGTTTTTGAAAATATAATCCTACAAAATAATCACTTATATTGATTACTGGTTCTATTCATGTCATGCTTCCAATTACATTAAGAAGAAGTATTGAAGTAAAATCCTTATATATGTCATAAATATTATAAATAGAGAATTATTTATAAAATACTCAAATAAAATATTTCTTGAATCTAAAAATAGTTGAATTAATCATTCCACTTCATATGAGGTTGTAGCATATGCTGGACTATTATCCCTTTGATTCTTATGAGCTATATTCCATTGAAGATTGGGACATTAATATGTATAGTTCCATATATCCTTATAGTTAGAGAATTGTAAACCTTATTTGTTTTATTTTAAATCATGAGAATGGTTCCCTTTATCTCTACACTTGTAACAAACTCTCATTCACTTTAAGCAAGTATCCGATTGTTTCCCTCCCCAATTATCACATGTAAGAATATAATTATTTTTATTCATTAATTTATCTATCTTTTTACCAGTTTTACTCTCATTAACATTCTTCCCTCTGAATCTATTTCTATTATATAACTCTTTAATTGTCTCATTATCACATGATATTATATCTTCATATGATGATATTTTTTGGGAGACATGTTCCCTTCCTAGGACTGAAATAAAACCATAAAATATTTGATCCTTCTTAATCTTGGGTTTATTTTTATTCATTAGGTTTCTATTACATCCAATAGGTTTTCTTTCTAAATAATGTTATACAATAAATTATATCATAAAATTATGAATTATAATTTATAATCTCAGAACTGGTGAATCACGTAATCCTAAATTGAAAATTTAAGTAAAATTACATTCTAAATTATAAGATTTGTTACATTGTGAATAATACTAAAGTTAGTTATAACATTATATATCCCTAATATATGTTTTCCAAAATGTAGTTTCAAACATTTCTACTAAACTTGCTTCGATACCAACTATAAAGATCCCAACCCCAATAGCCAGAAGCTTGTACCATACATTATTACATAGGTACTAAGCACTAGAATTACCATACCAGAGAAAAAAAATATTTTAGTATATTTGTACAACAAGATAGATACATAATTTTTTAACATTAAATTTTTAAAGTAAAAACAATAAGGAGAATCCATTGGAAACACAAAATACACCTAAATTATCTCTGAATGTAATTTATAATATACATCTTTACAGCCTGGGGAAAAGTAAAGAATAATAATGGAGTGAGATAATATGATTTGTAAGGGAAAACAATATAGTGGAAGTAGTAATAATTATTTACATTATGGAATATTGAATAGAAAAGAGAATCTGACATTAAAACTTCATCTTGAGTAGAATATAGCAGGAAAAAAGACGAGAAAATAATGCAAGAATAACATGAGAATGAAACTTAACCATAGATATTCTACTAGTTTAATAATCACTAGGATTATCAATTAATGAAAACATAATGATTGAATTCTTAAAGATGGACATTTGAAACATATCATAATGGACCTATCCAAGAAATATAAAAATAATTGGTTAAAGACTCAGCAAAATCCATATCTAAAAATAAATGGGAAAAGCCTCATCGATGTCCATATCTATTTTGTATTATGAGACCCACTTATTAATCGAGAGGAAATTGTGGGACCCACACATAACTTGATATGTCCAATTTATTCCTAATATGAATGGGGTGAAACATAAACATCATATTTATAAGAAATGTAGATAACGTTTCATAATCAATAAAAATAATCACTAACCATTATAAGTAATATGATGAATGGTATAAAGAGAGTGTATCCATTGTCAAAATGATCATAAAAATTTTAATAAAATATGGTGATGATATCATAAAATATAAATTTCAATTAAGCATATGATTCAATTATTGGAGTTGAAATAGAGGAGAATACTCTAATAAAATCATTGTGGGATTCTTGAGGGAAATACACTTTTTACTTGGGAAAGAAGAGTTATTTTGGAAAATAATTTCTATTTTTCTTAAAATCTGATTGTAAAATTTATATACCATAAAATTAAATAGAGTTAATTTGAAATTATATTTTAGGAATAAATTATTTCAAATAAAGTGAAAACATGCAAAAATATCATTTAAGAAACTTTATAAATGAGCCACTATAGTGTGGTATAAGAGAAAATAATACAGATTCTTTAAAAAGGACACATGGAGATTTTTTGTATCAAACATGAAATAAAAAAGATAGTTATAAATGATAAAATGAGTAATTTTATAAAAATAATAATGGATTAAAATAGATTATGGAGTACACTTAAAAATGGGTTAAAATTTGCAACTCCCCTTGAATCAACCTTTCTTATCGGGATGAATTGAAAACAGAACCTTATAAAATTATTTATTTCCCATAATATATGTATAAAATTATCTGGATACATATGTTTTGAAAATATAAATATAATTTAGAATAATTATAAAATTTTTTTAACTAAATTGTCGAAAAGAGAGAGAGGGAAAGAGAAAATTGAATAGAAAATTTAGATTCAGGTAGAATCCATTACCCCTTTGTAAACTATCGATCCTTATGGACCATAAAAATAACGAACATTAAAATAAACATTGGATACCAAAAATATAAATATATTAATGATATGACACATAAAAGTTAAGTTCATATGCAACACACACAGCAAATTATGGTGAATAAGGCATATGTCACCGAAATGAAAGTAAGATGAGAAAACTCTTACCTTATGTATGAAAGTGTTCCTCACATGCACTTAATACCCTATATAATTAAATTATATTCATTAATAATCTAATCATGGAACTATTTGACAATAAATTATTTAATTTAATTTTATTAAGTTCATTTGTGGCATTTTTGATGAGTTATAAGATATAATTTCGTCGTTCATGAGTGTTTTTCATGGTTTTCTTGATCAATTCACCTATATATATATATATGAAAGATCATGTAAAATGGAATTATTTAAGTAGAATTGATATTATATATTATTAATGAACATAGAAAATAATAAATGTTTTTTATATCATTATTTCATTATATTATAATGATTCATTAGATGAAACGTTAATGATAACAATTAATATTGTTTTGGTATTTTTTCTATTTCTATGTAATAGTTTTATATTATTTATTAATATTATTAATATATACTGGTTATATAGGATTATATAAGTTATAGTACAAATATTATAGATTTTTTGAACTATAAAAATTGTTTTATGACCAGCATAGAAGGAGCAATTGAAAAACAAAAAGTCATTGTTAAGGAAGGTAGTAAATTGCTACCTCATGAATGATGTATTAATTTTTAAAAATAAAAAGAGAGAAGAAGGGGATTTATGATTGATATCCCATTAACATAATAAAATTTATGTATATATAATATAATGGAGTTATGATTAAATTCTTTATAGATGAGCTAAGGAAATGATTGGAAAAGAAAAGCAATTGATATAAAATAAAGAGAACAAAATGGGATTTTACCTCTTGAATGTTTCTCCCGACGAAGCACATTAAAGATCCTTGAAATGGTATTTTGGGTGATAAATGAAAGAAAATAATGTGGGGTATATGGTTGGTGGGGGATTTGGTTTAAATTTTTCAGGTATCAAGGGTTTTGTTGTGTGAGGAGAAGGGATGGTGTGGGGTGGTATATATAGTGGAGTATATGGGTGTTGTTTTGATTATTTTATTAATTTTTATTATTTTTGGCTCATGAAATGAAATAGTGTTTATTATTGTGACTAAATATATTAATTAGTTAATTTTAGATCTATATAATGGTTTATTCCATCATTCATGGTGTTTTAAGTCATGTACTTGGAGAAAAATGTCAAATACCGTAAATTACAATATTTGACTATTCATAAAAATTCTACTATTTTATAAAAATCCTAAAAATTCATCCTAATTTGTTTTCAACCTGTATAATTTAAAAATGAAATCTATTTTAGGAAAATAATTTTCTAGATATGATAAATTAAATTTTCATATAAAATCATCATTTATTTGAAAAATACTGATTTTAAAATTATAACTGATTTTATGTACCTTCGAAAAATTAAGTATGGACCCATAAAATTATATTATAACACTAATGAAAAAAATATTACATTTTGAATCAACTTTGTGAAATTAAATTTTATATAAATACATTTTATTAATTATAAAATTGTGAATAAACATTTACACTTTACAAAAATACCATTACATAATTTGTTATATATCGAATGATTATTTACATATAACAAGACATAAATATATATTATTTTATTTCTTAATATTCCTAATTTTTATTTATAAATTCATGTGTTAAGTTGCAACTATAATCACAAATATACTATTAATAAAATAAAAATACTACTTATATAAAATTCGAGATTCTTCAATATTCACTAGAAATAAATATTTTTTGAAAAATACTGAAATTTATCCCTACGGTATTTTTGACATTACAATTTAAAAAAAGTTTTTTATTTTTCCAATATAATTTAAAAAAATTAAAATTTAGTTTTAAAACAAGTCTCCTATTCAACGTTAGTAAAACTATATTTAATGAAGATATAGTTTTTTATTTATAAAATTGGATTTATTCCTGTATTAGGCTAATAAAAAATTATATGAATTTAAAAAAATTTGATTAAAGATGTAAAATATAAATTTTATCAAGATATTTTAATAATATTTATTAAATAAATTTTGTAATTTAATCTTTTATTGTGGTTATAAAAACAATTTTTATAAAAATGCATCATTTATATTCAAATGATTTTTATTTTCTTTTATTAATAATTGATAACAAAATAGTTAATTTTATAAATACATGTAAATTAATTTTTCATAATTTATGTACTATATTTTATTTCCACCATTCCAATAGTTAGGTGAAAATTGAAATGTTTAATCCCTTTTTTATGCTCGATTTATTTATAGTACTCTATCAAAAAGTTAAATATAAAAAGAGACATACCATAAAATTTTGGGGTGTTACATGAGTGTTCATTATATTGAATCCATCTTGTTGACCCATAAACAGAAATAATCTAGTTTTTTATACCATAATTCCTTTATTTCTTTAATGGAATTGATAATATATTGTGAACATGTCATTAATTGTTAATACCAACTTAGGTAGTGTGCACATTAACATTTTTCTGTTTCATGTCCACACAGAAAAATATTATCCTAAATCACTACTGGACTTTGTCACTTTAATAATCTTAACTTTTCCACTTCTAATATCTTTATTGTATTTCTAGATCACATAATGTTTTGTCTCAATATCCTTAGAAAATGAAACATGTCTTCTCTGATTTGTTGTTCCCAATTCCCAACCAACTACATTATAAATTATGATTCTATTCAATTGCATAACTCTTATATCCTTCATAACTCAAATAAGTATAGCTCACTTATTTTGATTACATTCATGAATTTTTTCATTCAACTTCATTCAAACATAATTATGTGCATGAGATTCTTGAACAATCATTATATTTAATTCACACATGCATATTACATGAATGTGCTTCACATAGAATGTAATTAACTTCTTTCACTTAAATAGAATTATATAAGACTACTTATTATTATTCATGTATCTTATTTAGTTTGTGGTACTTTCTCACTATAAGTTGTGTATCTGAAGAGCACACAATATTATCTTCATTTTTTGTGTAAGTATACATGATATCTAAATTATATTTTTCATTTTCATAGTAGTAAAAGAACTATATATGAATCTATATTCTTATTGATGTATGATTTTATACATGGTATATATTATTATTCATGTATATTTTTTAAGGCTTCGAGTACACACAACATGAACACTACACACGTTTTTTTCTGCATGATATTTAGTGTGATTCATGGAATACATCAAGATCCCTCACACAAGTGAAGATATTAAGTGTACACAATCTTATTCAGGAATAAAAAGGGTTCTTCATGGAAACAACTTCCTATCACACTATGGATTCTCAATGAAACCCAGTTTCATAATGTAAAATTAATACCATTGATGTATGGATGTAATGCATCATGGACTCAGTAAGTCGCTATTTATAGGCATGCATCCTATCATGTAGCACTAAAATTCATTCCACTTAAAAAAACAATTAAAATTTTGTGTCTATTAACTTTTTTGAGTCAACATATGTTTTACATTCTCTTTAATATCTTATATATTCAAAATATTTCAATTCCAAGAAAAGTGGTGTCTTCACATAAGCTGCTTTGTGCGATCTTCTACCTTATTTTACAGTGAAACAATCATTTTTATAAAGGAAGATCATAGGAAATTATATTTCTCAAACATAGTTAATATATAGTAGTGTTATTTACATCCAACAACATCATTTTCATTTGGAACATAGTTTTCATGCATGCATGTTGAGGCTACATGCGTGATTTGTTTTTGAAATCAATAGCCATAGATACTAGTGATATATGGAAACATGGACATTGAATGATGTAATTTCATCATGAATTTTTGGATTCTAATGGTGGATCAACACCTCATCATGAGGTAGAATATTATAGTTCCCATTTGATCGAGTTGACAAGAATGGTTGAATTAGAAGGACATCATTTTATCAGTATGTTTTTAGTACAAGAAAACTATATTAGACATATCCCATCCCACATAGGTTCTCCATTACACTTTTCAATCCATAATAGGATATTACATTCCTAAATTTACATCAAGATGTCAATGGGGTTATCACCCAAATAACATATAACCATGCCCTGAACGGGCTACGTGACTCACTTATATGGTCCCCTAAGCACTCATGTTTACCCTTTTCACATATAATGTGCTCCTTGTGGGAGTTATGAGAGATAAAATACTTCTTCCATTATGGCTAGTTGGGTTGGCCATATCATATGTGGTTGAACTATGGGTATCATGTGTGTAGTTAAATGGGTCCTTAGTTGGCTGTGACAGACCAATTTGTTTTATTAAAATCTCCTAAAATAATTATTCAAATGTCATACCAAAACTGAAATTCCAAAACCAACCTCTCCTTTCATGTGAATTATGATTCTATTATAAATTCAAAATCTTCATTCATATCATACTCCTCATGAAGTCTTATTTACCAATTTCTTACTTGATGAAAAATACATTTTCTGTGGACCTAAATTCATCTTCTAAAAAAATTTCCAAATGACATTTATTATTTTCGTGGTCTTCATCAATTAAAACTCATTATACAATAATGTTCAGATTGCATGAACTTTTTTTTAACATATCAAATAATCAATTTAATAATTTATTAATCATCCATGGTAATAAAAATATGATCTATATCTAACTCTTTATTTCTCCAAACTAATGACGATTTATAATCATCATCAAAAGATATTCTTTATATTTTGTTAATAATATGAATTCTCCCAATACAATTGGAATATGTTTTGATCATTCATATCAACTCAAAAATCATCATAATTATAAAGAATAATTGAATAATAATGATATCTACGGAAATTAAATGAATATATAACAATTATACAAGCATCAAAACTTCAGTTACCAGTATATATTAACTCATTGAAAAAAAATTAAATGCATTGAATCAACACTTGGATATATAAAAAACGGGTACATAAAATCACTAAATCATCATCCAGTTAGTTCATCATATCTAGAAACATTCTTAGGAAAATATTACTTAATAACTTTATTCAAATCCCTGGGTTATGGAAACATATAAAAGGTGATCTCAAAGGATTAGTAAGGGTATAAAAGGGTTATATCAACGATAATTTAATTATAACATGATCATAAGAGTATTTAAATATGTTAATAAACTATTAAAATCGTACCCAACAATTCATAAACCAAAATCATGACCCATAGAATAAATCATGTCAGTTAATCATACATGATTCATAATGGAATCAAAGAACATGATCCATGATAGATAACATTGGAATAATATCATGTCCTAAAAGGATGGAATAAAGTGTTTTATAATTATAATCATATAAATATTTTATAAATTATACACATAAAGACATTTACCACATATTTGTATTGGGATTACCACTAGTTCACTCACTTAAGGATTGGGTTGACCTCCATAATACTCTATTTTGGTTTGGGATAACCTCCCGTTTACCCTCTTCTGTGATAGAGATAACCACCTATGTAAACTCTTTCAGGATTGGAAAAAACTCTTGTGTACCATTTGAGCTCATTAAATAAAAATCATTATATAATTAATTCTAGGTTTTTATAATTATTTTTCCACCTATCACACAATCATAATAAAATCATATTTATTCCAAAAGATTATCAAACATTCACTTTATTATAATATAATAACCCATAGAAAATAACTAGGTTTTTCAAAAATATTATCATTATAATAATAATATATCCAGTGAAATAATAGTGATGGAATCATCAGATCATATCTCTAATAAATCATAAGTTACATAAAAAGTTGTTTTCATAGATCAAACAACCTCTAAAAGAAATCATAAATATTTCCTATGTAAAATACAATTTATATTTTGAAATCAATTATTTCATATCTAAAATTTAGAAAATATTAAAAGAAAATATTTTATTCTAAAATAACAAAGAAAAATAATAAAAAGTTTCTCAAATCCTTTAGTGGTCATGATGACAGAAAATTCCATTCATGAAAAGTACATTTAAACAAATATTCCTTTAACATTTTCATTATTAAATCAAAACTACTTTGTCCAACAAATAATAATAATTTTCCTTTGAGAAAATATTATAGATCCCCAAATATGGGTAAAAATTACATTAAAAAATCTTGGAGAATATTTAAAACATTATTAAAATTTTAAAGAAAATATGGACATGGAATAAAGATATTTCTAACTGAATTTAAAAACAAATTCGGGTTTCTTCTAAAATATTGTGTCAATATCCTGTGTACCTAATGTATATAAAATTGATTTAAACCAAGTAATATCTTGAAATAAATACAGGATAGAAATCTAATGTGTTTTTAGATATGATACATAAAATTTCATTATTTGAAACATAAGTGTGAACATTACAGATAAACAGTGATATTGTAACATAAAACCCCTAAAAATTTGGTAACATTGGAATCATAAGCCCCATGTAATAAAAACATTAAATAAAACATTAAATATCTTAAAAATGATAATATTAATTATATATCACATCTAATGGTTATTATTTACACCTCATAAAATAGGATCAGTGTATAACATAAAACATGTATAAATGAAACAACATTGAGATGAAAAACCCTTACAACATTAGTAATCTTAGAATCAAAACCAAATCATAGAGAGAACCAATAATATATTTTTAAATCCATAATATTTTCATGAAAACCATCTTAAAATAAATTTTTGTGAATTAAATACACCATGGAAATCAATGACGTTGTGAATATACTATATGTATCACAAAAAATAAAAGTTAGATGAGAAACCCTTACCCCATGTTTGACATTATTTATAAGTTCTCGAAATACCCATATAATAAATATAAATTTATTATAATTCTATACCATAATAATATAAATTCTTATAATTTCATATATTTTCCACTTATATAATTTCAACAAACATTTTTTAAAAATTCTTTATTAAAATTGTTGTGTTCAGGTGTTAATTATATCATTTTTCAAGAATAATTCAGTTCAATATATTTAGAACATATAATTTCATTATGGTTTCTTCATATAATTAATTGTATTAATGATATAATTATTATATATATTCATTATTTAAATATTTATTATAATCCATAAAATGTAGAGATATAAAAATGAAAACACTTTTCATGGAGATGATAGCTAGTACATACGCATGGATGTTGTTTTCATTTTGAATAAAAATTAATTGAAAAAGAAAAATAATATTTTACTATTATAAGAGATTAATTTTAGAATAAATATTAAATATTAACATAAAATCCATCATAGTAACCAATCATTAATTATGGTGATTTAACATTAATTATATCACTACGTAGTGTTAGAAACCAACACATATACACGAGTGATACTTTCATTTCCCATTTGATTGAAAAGTGGGTGGATAATGGTAGTTCCATAAGAAAAATAAAATTTAATTATATTAAAGATAATTAATTTATATGTTTTTATGAATACAACATATTTATAGTGGTTAGAAGAAGATATAAATTAAAAGAGGTCATGTAGGAAAATTACATCTTCTTCTGTATACCTACTTTAAATCCGTTGTCATGGTGGATTGGAATGGTATTTTGAGAACTCCGAAACCTATAATTAATTTATATGGAAGTTTAGAAGGAAAGTTTTCATAGTTTTTTTTGATCTATGTGTCTCAATTTTGTTTAATGAATAGGGAGTAGGGGTTTCCTTTTATATGGGAGGGTAATAACACTCTTCTAATTTTTCAAAACATATAAATATTTTAATGTCACATAACTGTACAAATAGTAAAACAATGACTTAATTAGGATAAATTGTTATAAAATATCTATATAATTATTTATTCATTTTTTAATAAATAATTTCATTTTATTTATGAATAAATACTATAGGTATTAGTGATTATATTAAAACGGGAATATGAAACGAATACTTTTAATACAAATGATTAGAAATATGTGAATAAGATGTCTGGGATACGATTTATTCTCGAAATAAATACTCAGTATAGTTACTACCTATAAATATTTTATAACTCATTAATATTAAAATTATATAATTAATTTAATCTATTATAAATAGGGAATATAATCTCATTCATAATCAAATATCCCACCATATAGGAACCTCTTCTTGTTATCCTAATTATATTCATTCCACACAAACTACTTATTTTTCATGTGTTTATTGGGGTTAATTTTTTAAAACTCAATAGAATAGTATTGATTTATATTTATTATTATAGTAATTCATATAATATTATGAATTATTTTATATCTATAGAGATTATATGATTCAAAAATTATTTTTATATTTTTTTCCACATTTAATCGATAAAAAACAAAAAAAAATAATTATAAGTTATGGAATTCGTAATTATATTTATTATTCAAATAAACATATGAATTTGAGATATATTTTTTATAAATATCATGTCTGTTATTTATTTTAATTATTAATTTATCATTGTGATGAATTTTAATGTTTTTATAAAATTTCATAAAAACCTAATTAAAATTATTTGGATTTATTAGATGACTATTACATTGTTAAAGGATTATTTTATTGTGTTGAAAAGTATTTTTTAGTAGTATATTTTTATCTATAATGTTATTCCATTACTTATATTAAAATAAATATTGGATTATATTTAATGAAAATGGTAATTAGTATATGATGATTTTGAATTTATTAATTTAGTGATAAAAAATAAATAAATAAATAGCTTCACAAATGATAATTGTTTTATTATTTTTTATTGAATAAAAGAATTAATTAATTAATGTTCCCCATGTAAATTCATTTATTTATTACCATTTGATATTTATTTTATAATTATTATATATTTAGTTTTTTATAAACATGAGGTTAATATGTTATAGGTTTGAAACCTATGATAATTCCCCAAAGAAAGACATTGATCAGGAAAGGGAATTTAGGACCACTCTATATTTTTATGAAGCCCACATAGACATTGAAATCAATTTTATGACTTAGTTGGATATTATTATATTATATTTTAAATATTCACCCTTTATTGTGTGGTTAGAGGTATTTTATAGGGTTTATTGAGGTAAGAGGCAATTCAAGGTGCTTCTATGATTTTTGAATATAGTGTTATTCACACAAAAACATTTGGACCACCTATAATAAGACTCCATATAGTGTATACACATATTCCCTGGGAAATGGTTCTTATATAAAATTATTAAATTTCCCTAAGTCATGATGAATGTATTCGAAGATCAAGGTAAATTAAACATTAACACTTTAGTATTAGGTGATATGTTATTTTTGTTGAGACATAGGGTAAGGTTATACAACACACATAGTAAATTTTCATTTTTGTATTTACAATATTGTAGTAAAAAATTGGTTATTCAGGTTGATAGAAACATATATCATGATATTGTATAGAGTCCCATAGTGTATTTGGTTTTCACCATCATCTAATAAATAAGGTTCCATGAGACATAAAATTTACCAAATGCATTTTAGTTTTATCTGGGTGCACCCATCATAACATTTTTAGCCATATATTTTCTATAAATAGAAAAAACATAGGAGTAAGGGGACAAAAATCTGAACTCAAAACTCAAAACACTATTACCACTAACCAATCTCACAGACTCTTGATCATATGTTAGAACCGAACACCTTTGATACAACTTTTAATGACTCAAACAAGTGGGGACCATTTCACGACTCCCTAATATTAAATTTAATAGGCCAGGGGGAGGTTACTACCACTATGTTTTCATATCAATATTGTTGGAGTAATTTCTTATGTACCTACACACACACACACACATCTCCAAGCCCACAACATGCTGAGATGTAAGTAACCTAACTAAACAAAACATACATACAATTATATCAAAAAACATGAGAATAATGAAATGTAAAGTAATGTAAATGTGGAATGAATACAAGCCCATGAAAAAAATTCAATAACAAAAAATCCAAACTATAAGAAAAATATTTTAGGGATACTATCTATAAATATAAGAATACACCTCAATCAATCCAGCCTCACAACGCACTATCTGGTCATTTTCCACTAAAAGGTCCATCAAAAGATCGATCATCTTCACATGAAATGACACATGAAAAAATGACCTTATAGGGGTGAGTGTAACAATACTTAGTAGGACAACTCTAAAACACAATGAAATATAACAAAGGAGAGGTGAAATCATATCAAAATAGTTATATTTCTAGAGTACATATGACAAGAATATGTAGATATAATCAACTAACACACACCATCTATAGGTAAGCTAGAACCACAACATATCAACCTTATGAATTAATCTCAATGATTCCACAAATCACTCTTCTGGTAGAAAATTATCCTAAGTCTAACAACACTAGTGATGTTCGCCCAAATGGTACTACTCATTATGTATCTCTATGTAAAGGAAATTCTGAAAGTTCTGATGATAGATATGATACAACACAACATATTAGGATCACAACCAGGGCTATGGTGTGATAAAAAAAACTCAATTTGGATTAAGATTCCATATAGAGGATCGACGAACACAAAGTGTTTGTCACATCGATACCATGAACTCCATGTAGGGAAAAAATAAATGAATAGAGGATTATGTTTTGGGCCTCTTAGGGGATTCCCAAAATTCTATCAAGACAATCTCTCTGAAGGGATCATATTTCATATATATATGAAATGACTCTCACCTACCTTTAGTGCAATTATAAAGGGAAAGAAACATTACCAAACATTAAAAACATGCAGAGGAAATGTGTCTCAAGCCATGTAGGAAGGGGAATATGTGTTTAGTATGGTAACATGAAGTGTCCCATGACACTGGGTACTACCTATGTATACCGGCCCGTGTCATTCCAAATTGTGTTGTGTAGAAGATGTGTGCACCTTGTGTAGAAGAGGTCACATACCATTTCATTCCTTCTAGGGTCTTCCCATGTTCTCTGGACGTGTTCTAGTATACGATGCCAACAAGTGTAACTATTCCCATTTACCAATACATGCTATTTTCAATGTAACTAGAACATGAAAACATCTAAGGGCGTACACTCCTTGTAGGAAACTAGTAAACTCAACTTCGTATCCATGTACTTCCCATGTAAATGTCGAGTTACCCAAGAGAGTTAACACACTATGTGATACAATCACACCTAGTTTGATCCATAATATTATCCTAAAATTCTATACACAATAATGGGGGCCCCACAAGCGCTATTCTTTCATATTAGACATCGTGTGGTTCCCAATTTCCCAAATTTTCTTGATCTTCTCACACGTGCCTCCTATCATGCCAGGAATTGATCTATTGATCAATTTAACATAATAAAATGATATATGATCATCGAGTCATACCATCACCTATGAAATTTGTTTCATCTATCCATATGGTTAAAAAATGACCTAAAAAGTCAATATTCATTACGCCAAAGAACATTGAAAAAAAATAATTTGGGATCCATCATCATGTGAATTTATCTTTGTAATTTATCGCACCTCCATCCTATTGTACGAATCCCAAATTTATGATATAAAATAGTTATTTCAATAATCAGTTGTGTAGCGATTGATTGATCTGGATTTGTTGAGTCGTCGGCCAAGTGGAGAACACCCTTGACGAATGCTGAATGGGGGTGGGGTGGATGAAAAGAAAAAGAATCAATAGAGTGTTGAACCACTATCATTGTTCATGTCTATATCAATTTTTCACCATTAAATTGGAAATAAAATGAATAAAATGATTACAAGGTAAAACTGCCATCATAACCTTGACAATATTACCCATTATAAATATATATTCTGTCTATGAAATAATTTGTTTTGTCATTGGTCTGTGTCCATCATGATATTCAAGAACAAGGAAGGAAGTCAAAACCACACATCCTACCTGGATTTTAGTTCAATGGAAAACAAATATCAGTAGCTGCATCGATATCACTTGTGAAATCTAACAATATTGGGGCATGTTAATCTCTGATTCTATATTTCATCATCATCAATGTGATGGGTTTGCTAGATGTTCTCCCTCCGTCATCTCGAAGGAATTCTAGGGAAATGAGTCTTACTACTGATTTTTGACACGGCTCATATTTATTGTTGAACCACTCTCCCCTTCAACATTTGAAATAAAATAAATTTTATTAACATATTTTATTCATTTTTTCACTCAGGGTAACTTTTTCATAAGGGACCCACACTGACCATTGTTAGGTTGTGCCTAAGGTAAATCCATTTTTTTGAAATCAACTAAGCCCTCAAATATTTTGATATGGGCACCCATTTAGTAGTTATTAATCTTTTTCTGAAATACCATACCCGTAAGCTATTTAATATTTTAATATATTTAAATCATTTATTCTAGGCACAAAAGGCTCGGAATTACATGACTTCTTAGCACCTGCCCCCAGAATCAATCCATATAAAATATCAAAATAAATCAAGGATAATATAAGAGATTACATCTTCAATGTAGTGTTTCATGAAAATTAAGCTATTAAATATATCAAATTATTGAAAGAGATTTATTTCACAAAAAAAACATTGGGGTGTTAAATTATTCCACCATTTTCAAAATTTCACTCTCAAAATTTCATTTTAAATAATTATATAAAAAATAGTGAGGCTACCTATCCTTCATTATTTACTACTATTTCCATGTCACCATTCCATATGTGTGGTCTCTCTATATTAATTTAATAAAGAGAGGAGTTTTGTTTAATAGAAATTTTCTCGACATTCTACGATCTTCACCAAATACTCACTATATGAGAGATCATTTTCCATCTATACCACCTAAGAATTAAGAACATAGAAAGATATTGTATATACTTCCTAATGTGGGAAACATAGAATATATCATGTACTTGAGACAAGGTTGGATGAATTTCTAGTATATATTCCATATCTATGAAGTGATCAAGAGTATAAAAGGGATCAACATACCGAGGAAATAACTTTTCCTTCTCCCAATATATGATGAATTTATTCCATATAGATATGTCGTAGAATAAATTTCTCTATCCTAAGATACTAACTCTTGTTGATTATTATATGTATATCCATTATTTTGACTTTTGTAATATCTGGTGTTCTATTGGATGGACATTACCAAATGTACCATTTCTTAGGCCATTTCTAGTTCTAGAAACTTATGTTCCAGAACATCATCCCTACATGTAGGTGTTCTACATCATTTCCAACAAAAGAATTCATATTGATCCATTTTGAAAATTCAGTGGATGAAATTTTTTTAATAGAAATCACACATATGAATATCCTGATCCCATTATCCATTGATGTATATTTAGAAGTCTCTAAATATGTATTCCAGTTTCTGAATGGTCTGCACCGTATATCTATCATTTTGGGGTAGATAATATGAACTAATGTTTAGCTTAGTATTTAGAGCATGTTGTATTCTTTTTCAGAACATATAAGTAATTCTCAAATCTTTATCAGATAAAATATATAATGGTACTTCATATAACCTAAAAACTTATATATTTTATATCCATACAATTTTCAAAGTGACAATCTAACGTAAATTTTATTAATGTGATATGTGATTTAATGATGGTATAAAATAACCCATATGGGATAAGTTTAACTATATTCCTTATGATTTCTAGTGAAAAAGTCCAAGATGGTGTTTTACCATTTCAATATAGGTGTACATAACAACTGGATTATCCATTTAGAATGTTTCATTTCAAAATTAACTTACTGACTTAAACAAATTAGTATATTAATTAATCACCTTTATCATATTTTTCTACAAATAGTTCTCTCATATATATCAATACTTATTTTTTACTTATTATATGGATGAAGAAGGATAATATATTCACACCATTCAAAATATCCCTCCTTATTTCACAGTATTATGTTCCATATTATTGTCACCCAAATATAAAAAAACCTTGTTCATCAGTTTTTTACATTTTTTGATTTCCCATTTATGATTAATTCGACATGATTTAGATGTATAACATTATCTCTATGAATATAATTTATCATATTAAAACACTATTAATGAAAAAAGCATATGTGAAAGAAATTATGATGCTCCTTCTATTATTATCCCCATGTTCATACAGTTTATTCCTAAGATGAGTGGATCCTTATCAATACTCATTGTTGATAAATTAGATGGATCCTTTGTAAATAGATAATGTGTAAGTGGATTAAGTGTTAATAATCATTTATGAGCTATAACTATCTTTTCTGGAATATGTTAAGCTTCTTATATGTGAATATGTATTTGATGATCTTATGATAAGTCTATATCTTACAGTTCTACCCATAAAGATAATGTCTCCATATTTTCAATATGATGGGAAATCCCACCAACTCTTAATCAAGAAAGAGAA
Source organism: Viscum album (assembly GCA_963277665.1). Classification (NCBI taxonomy): domain Eukaryota; kingdom Viridiplantae; phylum Streptophyta; class Magnoliopsida; order Santalales; family Viscaceae; genus Viscum; species Viscum album. Next base: position 510,550,998 of record OY728139.1, read on the forward strand.
TTTTTTATAATAAAAATTCATCTACATCGAGGAATAGGATTTTAAATTATCATTTTTCATTAGTAGACATCATAAAAACTTCTTTGATGCATCACTGTGTATCATAAATAGTTCCCACTTATGGTTAGTATAAGCACCAATGTAGTGATAATCTTATTTTTCAACTCCTTGATGTAGTATTGAAATTCACTAGTCTAGAAAAACATCACTCCATTCTGGGTAAGATTATATAGTGGGTTTGATAGTCAGGAAAAGTTCATCACAAATAATTAATAATATATAGATAGACCATGGAAGTATCAATCTAAATTCCAGAATCAATTATATACCATTACTCCTCTTTGATTATATTATAAGGGTCCACATATATCCCATTACTATTGATAACATTCCCCAGGAATAATACATCCTCCTTACAGAACATATTTGTTTTTCACATTTCAGATAGTCTCTCTATTCACAATGATAATATAATTATATTTAAATGGTACTATTTATATTTATTTTAATTGGTGTATAAAAGAATATAATCTATAATGATTATCACAAATTTTTCAGGGTAATACCTAAAGCCTCTATTAATTATGTCAGTTATACATTTTAATTAATTTGTGATTCTAAAGGAATCACTATAAACTCACTGTGTCTATAACCCATTCGAAAGTCAGTCTTGGTAATATCATCATTCATAACCTTTAACTGGGATATCATGGACAAAGGTCCACCTTATAGAAATACTTTTCCACACATAGTTGATCAAACAATTCATTTATGCATGTAAGGGGGTAGTTTTAATTTATTGTTTTTTATATCATGATCATCAATTAATAGGTTTATTGATCCATCCTTCTTCATGATGAAGAGGACCATAACTCTACATGGTGAATCACTATGGATGCTGAAGCCCTTATCCAGATTCTACTTTAACAAAATATTTAAATTTTCCTACTCAATGGTGCCCATCATATTATGATTTTTTAATATAGCTAGTGATTGTGTTATAATTCAATTGAGATCTAAACCTCTCAACCAAGAGGAATAATTTTAATGTATTTTGGGAACATATCATTTTAAACCCTGATGGGTATGTCTTTACAAATAATCCTACCCATTGAATCAATTATATGAGGTATATATTATTTCATATAAGGAAATAATATAAACATTGGATTTGATGTTCCTGAATGAGATTCATCATCCTCAAAAATATTTTACAGATTTTGAGGATTCGTCTTGATATGAAGAGTTATCTCCCTCTCCCAATAATTGATGATGTATTTTTATATCAACTTCTAATCCATGCACAATATAGAATCAAACTCAACCAAAGGTTGTAAGATAATATTATTGGGAGGTTTAGATCAAAAATATTGACCAAGGTGGTGTTATACACTTTTTATGTAATAATTTTCACATTCACTATTCTCTTATATAACTCATCTTATATAATTTGAGGAGTTTTTAGAATATTTCAACAAAACATACATGATATGATGGAATGATTTTATAATAATACAAAATTACTATATATATTAATGAATTAATAACCAATGAACCAATCAATACATCATATTAAGGCTCTATTATATAAGTAGTTTAAGCATATGTGCTTTAATTCTAACATGGAGTACATTTTCATTAATTTTCATAGAAAACCTCTTACATAGGGAATTTATCTCATAGTGAATTTATTCCTTAAAATGGAGATATTGTACTAGAGTATAGGTGTTGATTTCAAATTTCTTCTCTTATTTTTCATTAGTGGGATTCTTCAAATCCCTATTGAAATGATTATCATAATTCCCTCTCTTCCATATTTGATGCATCTCCAGGTTCCATTTTGACTATTTTTGAGATTCTTCTCCCTACATATTTGACAGGTGGGTTGTTGTGTTTAATTTCCAATATTTCTCTTGATTAGTGAATATCCCATACTAAACTTCATATTCTATTTTCAATCACTTTTCCAATGACCCCAATGGGATCATCCATTCTTTATATCATCCATGAGGACAAAATAGAAATCATTCTCATAGATTTTGAAGTCTTGAATCACCAATTGTTTTCATAGAAATTGATTTTATCCAATAATGATATAATCTACCTCGAGTTCAATGTTCATAAAAAACCATAGTTGTGCGTTAATAGTGGTAATTTTTTTCTCAAATTATTTGATAGAATCATATTTATTTTTATTCAGTCCACATAAATCTCTCTCTATCATTAGATAGAGAGGTCAATAAAAAATAATTGTTGAAAAATATTTTCATGAATCCATCTCATTCCATTTAATAAATTTCCACATTAGACATAGTGTTTTAGATGATTTTAGAAATCTGATCAACTTCACCATAAAAATGATAGCCTATCAGATTAAAGTTCCCTTATTTTGAGAATTGAACAAATGTAATATTTTATCAATGGTATTAATCCATTAACAAAAACTAGTGTGTCATCAGATCAACTATATATTGGAGGCCTCTATTTCATAATGTATTTGACAAAAAGAAAATATTTATTATAATAAGGATGGTTTTACTCATGATTCAGCTTATTATTCATAACTTGAGATATTTGATCTCACAATTTCATGAAGTTATGGGTTCCAATTCTTATATGGTTTAGACTACCATTAGAGAAATAAATACATTTACTATGATATAGTTTTTTAGAATGGGGTTTTCAATTTCAAAAAATAAACTATAAAGGAAAAATAAAATCATTGTGTTCAATACTTAACTAATGAGAATATAAAAAATAATCTTTGAATAAAAAATAATAAACGTATAAATAAAAAAATTCATCTGAACATGTTATTCCCATAGATTAAATGTAGGTTCTCTATGGTGATATAATTATCTCAAGGGTTATTAATATTGTTTTCAAATAATTATCCCACAAAAAGAATATAGCAACCTCTAAAACCAACTATTTCTACCAAATATGTTTACAAATATTATTACATTCTTTTATGCATACATACCCTTGGTTTAAAAACCAAGGAAAAAATATATGGTTTCTTGATATGAATACATAAAAATATAATAAAATGAAACTATAAAAACATGTTTTGATAATATCCATAATGAGATCCTAAATAATTTTGATATCTTACAAATACATAATATTACCTGGGGAATTCATAGATAATAGGGATGATCTAAAATCCAGGTAAAGGAGTAAACATGGGATTCTATCATAGAACATGATTTCAACGACATAACATTACAATGAAAAATAAATGGATAATGAATAGTAATATTTTAACCTAACATATAGATCATGGAATAATAAGATCATTTAAAAGTGACAATGTGGACGAAACATATATCATGACATAAAAATGAATCAATGGAAAATACCAAGACCATATCACATAGTGACAAAAATATAATAATGGATTACATTTACAAGGTAATCCCACACATAACACCTAATGAGACTAAAAAAATACCCAATGCATTTTTGTATTATCTTGGTGAACACATCATAACATGATCAGGAATATGTATGATAGATAAATTTTTGAATATAAGTAATAAACATATGTGTTTCCAGTTGAAATAAATTTTTATCATAATCATGTCATAAGGAATAACTGAAGGCCCAATGTTAATGATATCCATGAAATAATATATTTTAATAAATATTGGAAATTAATAGAAGAATGATAACAGTAGATCATGAATAATGATATAAAAACGAATTGAAAATAATGAAAAGATTGTCTAGGTACCTCTAGAAATTTTCCACACATGTACCATTTTATGGAAACAAAATAAGAAGACATTAAAGTAGATAAAGGAATAATTATTTATATAATACAAAAAATGAAAAAACAAAATTATAGAGATAAATTAATTTATTTTTTAAAAATAAATTTTGATTAAAATAGTTTATGAAATTTAATTTAAATGTATTATAAATAGGGAATTTCCATTTTATCATGTTTTCTTATCAAGAAAAATTGGGAATTGATATTTTATAGGATTTTAATCCTCACAAAAAAATATTAATTGATGTACATAATTATTTTGGGTACATATACAGATAATATAAGAGATTTTTATATGAATAACTAAGAGGTAAATTCTATAAATTAGAGAGAATTCATAACCAAAAGAAAATATGTAGTTTTTGAGAGATATATTACAATGTGAATTCCTTAAGTTGAATGATATATAACCTTCTTATATAATAATTTATAGAATAATAACAATTAATACAATAAATATATTAATATTTATGATATCTCACATAATAGTTTTATAACATATTACCACCCACTGATTAATAATATTTCGTTATTAACATTTCATAGCGTGCTAATTGCTTCAATTTTCCATCTTTTTTTGTCATGTACGTAGTGGTTCATGTGCGTTGAATATAGATTCATCATCTCCAGAATGTTATTATTTATATAATTATCATATTTAATTATTTATTATATATATATATACCATTATTGATGTTTGGATATTAAAAATCAGATGCATTGCTTTGTTGTGATGGTATGGCATGGGTATGCACGATAAAATATATCATTACCTTTTTTGTGAATGGGTAGAGAAATTGATGATATATTAATTGCATAAAATTAATATCATGTAAAAATTGTAATATAAATCAATAATTTACATCATTATAACAATCCAATTAAATTGGGGATTATAAAATTATACACTACTATGTGGAAATAGAAATCCATACTTATGCACATGTGGTGCTTTAATTTTTACTAGGAGGGATAAAATGTCTAATATGGTAGTATAATAATCAAAATTACGTCTCATTATATAGATGATAATTGTGTTAATATTTTACCAAGGTCATAACTTATTAATATGATGTATAAGATGAATGATATTTTAATGAATCATTCTAGATGACTACTTATTCAATGAAGATTCTTCATTATATCCCCTCTTAATGGATGTTTGGTAGGTATATTGGGAAGGTGATAACAATAAGGACATAAAAATGATGTTTATAATAGAAATCAGAATATTATGGTGCAGATAAATGTATAAAATTGATTTAAATATGTGAAGTACGGGGTTCTCTTTTATAATTGAGGTGAGGTGAACATTTTTAATTTCTCAATATATTAAAATATAATAAGAATATTCTAGAGAAAAATTCAAAATTGTGGCCTATAAATTTATAGGTAATGATGTTATAGATCATTTATTATCTTTTTCACGATTTTATAATATATTTTAGATTTTTAAAAATTTATTGAAATACTATATCCATGAAACATAATTATTGTATTCTTTGAGACAATTCATTATATTTACATTAAAATAATATAACAAAAATTTAAACTTATAATAATCTATTTTCTGATATAAAAAACACATCCCGGTATTGTATTGAAATCATGGATGAAATTTAATATATCAAACTATATTAATTGTCATATTTTTAATATCAATTATTATATTATTATAATAAAATAATAATTACATCATCACTGCTGTGCCAGAATTTATTGTCAAACATTTCTTCTGGACCCACATATTTAATATGTTATACTTATTAGAAACAATAGTGTGATATGTTATAATTTTATTAAAATAAAATAATATAATCTAGTTTCCAACCGTGTGGCTCTTAAGGGTTAAAACATACCAACAAATGATTGTAGTAATCATTTAGCCATCCCGTTGAATTGGGCCACATGATATGGTCATTTTTTACAACATTTTATATAATTTTTACCCTCAATTACCAATGTTACCTTTAACAATGGTAACAAAAATTACCAAGGTGAAAATTCATATTGACTAAAAAATAAGGGTCTATTTACAAAATTAATACCTCATAAGTTCAAATATGGAATCCATTATTAAAAATTATTTACACATTAGTTTTATTATTTTATTTAATATTAAACCTGAAAATTCTACAAAAATAAAATTTCCCTAAAATAATTTCCCTTTTATATTGAAAATATTTAATACAAAATTCAGGTATAAAAATAATTTAAAAATACCAAAATTTGATTACATATATGGATAATTAATTGTTAAAATTTTAAAATTACTCTAAAATATTATTATATTTTATAATTATTTAAAATAAAATATATTTTTAAATGTTATAAATTTATCTTACTATTCATTAAAATTTTATCATTTATGGAAAATTTTGAAGCATTCCTACTTAGATAAGCTTGACATGATGAATTCAAAAAATTAATTAAATTTTGGAAAATAAATTTTCTATATGTGTTAAAATTACTTATATTTTTCCCTTTGAATTAAAAGAAAATTATTTTTTAGGAAAAAATATTTTTTAATTACAAAATGAATTTAATAAAAATTATTTATTTTTTTCTTATGAATTAACAAATATGTATAGCTCATAAGAGGTTTATTAAAATTCATACATGTAAATTCAACAGCATGGGTATAATTATGATTATAGAATAATAATAATTTTATAATATAATTTGGTTTTCTTAAACATGGTGTTGCATGCAACCTAAGATACTGAGGAAATAAAATTATTTATATATAAATATTTCATAAAAATATCATGGTGTTACATTCCAACTTCGGAATATCATTTAAAAAAAACTAAACCACACTATATAAATATATTATATAATTGTAAATAAAATTATAGATAAATATAAAATATTAGAAAAAGACCACTATGCTGAAATCATCCCTATATTAAAAATATATAAATATTAACGGAATATCCATACAAGAGGCAAAAAATGATAAAAAATTTCAATAGATGATAAAATAAACAACACAAATACTAAATCATCTCCATAGATCATCCTAAGGGACAATTTTCCATTGGTAACAAATAATGATATTTTTAATTTTCCTATATGTTAAAAATTTAAATCAATATATACTCAAATGGTATACATATAAGAGTGAGTAAAACAATGCTCTGAGGAATTCCTCCTAAAACATGTTTTTTTGTGGAAAAAAGTAATATTAAATTTTAAATAGATATTAGGGAATAAAATATTATAGCTTAAATGTAATATTTTATTCTATTTATTTCAATCATTATTTAAAACAAATACACAATTGTTGAAAATGTGCCACTAAATATAGTGGTTATATTTCTACTCATATTTTGTAAAATATATTGGATCAAATATATTATTTTGGCTAAAACTCGTTTTATAATTATCATGTTTTTAGTAATGTCCTAGAGTTTCATGAATCCTAAACGATGTGTTTCTTCTTAATTATCTATAACAAATCATTAAAAACATACGAATTCTCTTACCATATAAATAAAATGATATAAATTTGGACACCATTTATTTTAATACTTCTATGATTGAAATAATCATTTAGATTCCAACTACCCACCATATAAATATTATTGTCTATAAATTAATTTAATTTACAGGATCAATCAATTCATATATTTATTTTAACCCTTTTATATTTATAGAATTTACATAAATATTTTTAGTATATACCATTTAAAAATTAAATAATTTATACTTTGAAATAGATACTTATCATTACGTTTTTATGTATTTATTAGTTAGATGAATCATATTTTAAATATATATATATTGATCCAAACTCTTGCAATAATAGCATTAAATTCATTCCTTATATACGATAAACTGCATTCACATTAATTTTTTAGGAAAGTATCCAGTTAGATGAAAAATGTTTTGAATATATTTTATTTATAAAAAATATACCACTTAATATTTTAATTTTTATTTAATCCATACATATTATAGAATTTAATTCAACTTAAATTCATTCATACTCCTAATGAATTCTTCTACAATAATTATTACTTCCACTATTCCAATATGTTCAAAACATATTTATGTGTAACTCTTTACAAACGTCAATTATTTTGTCATTATAATGAATTAAAATACAATTACATTTACATATATCTAAATTTATTCCCTGAATAATTTTCATGAAACTCTTTCATGTAATGTATTATAACTATAAGAAATCAATAATACCCTTAAAAGAAATGAATAGAGAAATTGGTATCCATATATAAATTTTTTAATTCAAATCCTGATCTTCTAATAAGGTGACTAGTTCAGATGAGATTCCCTCTACCGGTGGTTCATTAATCAAAATGTATTTCAATAATATCAAAATTGTAATAAAAATATTAAAAAACTAAAATTAAATATCATAAACAACTATAAACCCAGTTAACTATCTAAGAAATATATATAAATTATATTACATGACATGAAACTCCACAAATGCATGATGGATTATTTTAATAGGCATTTCAACAATTTAATTTAAATAAAAAATTATTTCATGAAAAAAATTCTAACTATATAAATAATTCAAGGACTAAATTAAATAAATAAACAATTTATATATTTGTACTTGATATAAAAAATTATGTACAATTAATAAACAAATAAATTATAAAAATATATGGATTAGGAATGAAAGAACATGAATAAGCTACTTTAATAAAATATGATATGCTAATATTATTATATATAGGTATTAATATAAATTCACTAATATTTTGTAAATGTGTTAAATTTATAATACCTTTATTATCAAATAAAAAGTAATTTTTTTTAAATTTTAATCCATTTAAAAAATCAATAATCTTTATCAAATTAAGTTACTAATATATATAGAGGCATTATTTATATTTATAATATATTTAAAAATCCATATAATTTTTTTTATTTCATATAATTTTATCCTTATAAATGCACTTAAAAAATATTCACATCTACACAAAACATATTTTTATGGAATAAATCCCCCGTTTGGGGCTAGTATCATTTCAGTGAATTATTTTTAAAATATTAAAAAAATAATTTTGTTTAAATTTATAAAAAATAATATATTTTCACTGTGACACGGTATCCCATTTGTACAACTATTTTATTGTAAATCAGCAAAACCCAAATGTACAAAAATAAAAAAAAAATTTGTTCTTTTAATAATATAATTTACCATGAAAATTTTAGATGGATTTTTGGGTTCATTTAATTTTAGGGATGTTGGTTAAAATAAATTATTCCACATTCACAATAAATTTTTAGTAATTTATTTGTTAGTTATGAGTTTCTTAGGAGGCCTTCTCATTAAGCCTTGTCAATATTTGCTAGGGAATTTTATGGTCAGCTGTGACATAGTGACCTCAACTATTCTAAATTCATCCTATGAAATTCTATTCCATAAGGGGTCTAACAATTTTTTCCAAATGTCCAATTATCTTCCACTACATATTTTTATACCCTCGTAGTGGATATCCTTACTATGTACTGATTGATGGACATGAGAAACTAATATTATAAAAATGACATTATGTATTTCAAAAATTTCAGTCATTTCATTTAACCAATATATAAAATAATCTATGTCTTGTTCATATAAATAGAAATAAAAAAATATTTATAAATAAGATATATATTTTTAACACTCTATAGTTAGTCACCATTAAATATATTTATTCATGGTCCATAGAGATCTAATTTCCCATGATTTTTATATCCATTTAAAAATAAATTCAAACATATTGAATCAATATTGAATATGATTCAATTTTTTTATGTGACAAAAAAATCTTTAATATGTTAAAAATTTGTCATAATATAATCTATAATTTTATAGTCAACCATTAATTGAGAAAAATAATTAATATATAATTGTGTAACTTATTATCTAATTATCTATATTTTCTTCATGAGTTTATAATGATAAATAAGAAGTATGTAAATAAACCATTCATCCTAGAATTTTGATGATCTATATTAAAATCATAATTTAATAAATTATCCTTTGGAATTTCTGATTTTATAGAACCATTCATTAATAAAATCATAAAATCATGTATTCAAAAATATCAATATTGAGAGGACTTAATGATTGCACATCTCTACATGGAAATCCACCCATCATATGTTTATATACATTAACAAACACAAACATCATATATTGATTCATTTTTTTTTAAATAATGCAACATTAAAATTTTACAGTTTAATCTTTAATCCATACAATAATAGTTTTACATTTCAAAAAACATGATATATATATAAATATAAATGCCTCATCATATTCATCTTATTATAAATAATTCGGTATCATAAAATTTTTATCTAAAAAAGGATGAAACTAATATGTTATCACATAATTTGAATTAACATAGACGTAAACAGGATGTGGTGACACTCAAAAAGCCAAAATGTGACTTTTAGGGAAAATGTTCTACAATGATGATGAAAATAAGTTACAAACTCTATAGATATTTAATCTCAAATATATTAAGTAATTATCCCTAGATATTCCAAACCATCAAGAATGTGATGCATGACTTTCACCTAAAGGATGTCAACAATATGATACAAAATATTAGATAAGGACTCATTTATACATTGAATAAAAATTAAAAACATTAACAAATTTACATCGTGGAACCACTAGGATATATTTCAATTGTAGAGCTACAAAATAAACAGAATGCCACCTCTCACATTATCAATAGAATAAAAAATTTATAAATAAACCACATTGATTAATATCCATCCTCTAACCATTCATAAATATATTCTCCATTTAATGTACAATAGATCTACACAACTACCTTATGATATTCTAGCTAATAGTTCCCTATTTGTTATTAAAGTGATAGATCATTTTTATTAGATACATGTAAAATAAAACCCAAAATAAATGTATTTGTTTAAAAATAGTAATACCATATAGATAACATAATTATAGTATCCTATATTCATGGTATACATTATTACATTGGCATATGATATAAGAAACCACATCTAAGAAGACCGAATGGTTTATTAATCTTGATAAATTGGACACATATTTGAGTCTTCCATTACATTTTTAAACAAAAATGAATACATATTTTTTTATTGTATATCATTAATCCCTCTCGAATATCTCTACACATAAATCATAGTAAACATAATAGAATCAGTGGAAAGGAAGACAAATAAGTTTGATATGAAATTCCCAGTAATGTTTATGTACAATAGAAAAAATCGTGAATAATTAATGAATAGTCAAAATGGAAAGGTACATTTTTTAACTCACATGTTATTTAATAAATAACATTCCTATCATGAATATATAATGCCTAATAATCATATAAAGGTGACTAAATGAACATACATTCCATTTAAATATTAAATTGATATTGAAATAAATCAAGATATAATATTATTTTGAAAAATTTCATGGATAATAATAATTTAATTAATAATTCATGATTTCCTTAATTATTGAGTATCATGTCTTAGGTACATGAAACCAATACCATAGAAATCTATCCTCAATAAATTTTAAAATTGATGGTTAAAACTCAATTTAACTAAGGATATCTAAGCAATTGTTCTCATGAGACATGATGACACAACAAGGATCTAACTATAAACAGTCGCCACCCCTATCTCTATGTCCAAAGAATTCTTCATATAACCAATAAAAAACATTATTCATTAAAATTATGCCTTATCCAAAAACAATTGTATTGAATATTGAATAAAAATTTATGAATCATTCATTAGATATATAAATGAATTTAAATGTATACCACCTTATATAAAAATGATATTTGTTTTAATCAATAAATACAACCATGATAAATATTATGGATATATAGTTTAAATTCAGTGTATAATGATCAAAGGGAAGTATATATTTCATGGAAAAGTAAATGCATATTAAATGAATCAGGATTGGGAATTTCAAATCATTCCTTATTCAGAATTTTTATAAACCATCAATATAATGAATAATTATCATCAGTAACCAATGTATTCTAATTGGAGTAATACTAAAGTGTTTTTTTGCATTAATGAATAAAAAAAGAAAATATATAATTAAATCATTTTTAGGAATAAACCCATTTCATGTTGACAATCAGCATTTTTAAACTAAATGTTTATTGAAATATTTGAAAAAAAATCAATGAAAATTGTATTTTAAACATATAAATTATTTATTTTAAAAATATGATTGGTCATGATGTTTGGAATTTCCATTCATATAGTACGCATTAAAATAAATATTTCATTCATTTTACTGATAAAATTTAATTTGGAATCTGTCTGAAAATGATATGAAGATTCATTTAAATGTTTTTGTAAAAATTTAATATTCAGGAAGATTTATTCAATAAATAATTTTCAGATTGGTTACAAACATTATTGAAATCATTTTATGTAAATAAAATTTGAAAATAAAATTATTTCTCACAGATGAGATAAATTTATTAATGTATTCTTACAAAAATTATCACTAATTTTATATACTAAGGAGAGTATAAATGGTACTATTACATTATAATATCATGAATAACCACACGAGGAGGGAAAAAATTCTTTCACTAAATAGTTGTCAAAAAATAAAAAATTTAGATATGAATGAGATTATAAAATTAACTATTATAATTGATGTGAGAATCATTTAATGAACTTGTTTTGTATATCAAATGTAAATGTACATAATAAAAGTGTATATAAAACCTAACGTAGTAATAATTAAATAAAAACATAATCATATATTATAAATGGTAATTGAGAAGTAATATAACCCAAGGAAAAAAATTATGTTATGAAATTCACTACCACATGTTAATTTTCATATCAAATCCTATTGGATAAAATATTTCAAATTGATACAAAAAATACAATGAGAAATTAATTTTTTCATGATATTTAATTCCAAATGTGTACTGTGTTAACCATATAAAATAAATTATTATTATTATTATAACATTAAAATATACCTTAATTAAGGTAAACTGAGATTATGTCCCTTAAAAAATAATTTCATTGATATGGAGAATAAGAAATGAATTTCATACATGTTTAAAATTTAAATCACCATTGAAAAGAAGAAATAAAGCATAAAACATTCCAATATCATCACTCACATAATATTTCCATCCCATAAATCATGGAGTATTGGTTTAACCGAATGAATGGAAATTGTGTTAATAAATTTTTGACCTCATGATTCCATTGGGTTGAAAACTCATTAACATCATGTATAATGGTTTCATAAAATTTATTATTTTATGAAAGAATCATATTCATATTTATAATACCATATACGACCCTTTTATTACATTTTATCACTCTTTTATTAATAAATAGTCATTAATTTCCTTGTTTTAGGTGTTAATTTCATTGATTTTTAATTCATAAATTCCCGGAATGTTCCAGTTCTTCGGATTATTATATTATTTCATCATATCCAGAATATAAACAATTACATTAATTTAATATTTATTCATCAATTATAATTTTAGTATCAATTTTGTTATATGGTTTTGTCAAATGAATTACATTGCGATCATGGAGATGGTAGGTCATACGTAAGCATTAGTAACATTTAATTTTTTTAATGATCATTATGGTAATGAGTATTATAATATTTTACCATTACATAATGAGAATAATCTAAAATATTTTCATTAAATATTCTATTTTATATCAAATATTTGTTGAGTTTCTGAAAAAGGATCCACATTATATCAAGAAGAAGATAATCCCACATATATGAATGATGTTATCATCTTTAAAGTGACCTGCTCATTCATTTTTGTCTCCCATTATATGTAGAGTTGGGATTCTTCCAGGCTATGGGATGTTTTTTTAGATAAGTTTGTTTGATTTAAATTGTTTTAATGTCTCTCAATTTATTATTTCCTTCAATTCCACGATGGTGTGAGATTTTCACACCTCGTGTTTGTACTGGTCCTTTTTATTTTTAATAAATTTATTCAGACATGAATTGGGTAACCAATTCATGTCTCAGTTTTCTTAAGTAATGTTTTAGGTAATTTTAAACCTTATATTTTTTGTTTATTCTCACAGTAAATACATTTCTACCATAAACATGGTAAATGATTTTTACTATTTTCAATATAAATTTTTACAATAAAATATGTGGAACATATTATACAATATAAATAAATATTATTCTTAATATTAAATATGTTATTAAAAATTCAATTCACAACAGTGTAAAATTTTATATTAATTTTAATCCCACATATAAGATAAGATAATGGGTCTTTATGGTAAAATTATTAAAATGATTAAAATTATTTTACAAAAAAAAATTAATATTCAAAATATTAAAAGTATATAAAATGAATGAAAAGATCTATAAATTAACTAATTTTACTTTAAGTTGAATTCTAGATATAATTTACCTATTTAAATAATTTTTATGAAAATACATTTTTCAATAAAAAGATTGTATTTATAGTATTCATTGAAAAGTACAATATTTCAGAAAAATCCCAAATATTACTCTTAAGATAATTTTGTTTTGATGATTCCAAAAATGATGGAAATTTTTTAAAAGAAATTTTCTGAAAAAATTAAAAAATATTTTTAAATTATGTATGAAAATCATAACTAAACAGTCTTTTAGAAAAAAACATTTTTTTCATATAAAATTTATATATTTTTAAATGATTTTAATTTTAGTTTAATATATAGATAAGAATAATTTTAATAATTTATTTTTTGATATTCATTCCCACAAATTTAATAGCTATGCCATAATGGTATACAATATTATGCTTTATTGATATTTGGTGTTTCGTGTTCCATAATATATCAAAAATATTATATTTAATGACATATATTTAAGGAGATGTTTTAGATCAATGTTTTGTGTCACATATTCTATACCATACAGTGTTGTAATTTTATATTTTCTGGGTTGTAATATTATCCCCACATTAAATAATCATTATCCTTGTAATTCAAACTTTATATTGATAGTGAAGGGGTTTCAATTTATAATTACCATTTTTGGAAACCCCACATCGTAAAATTGTTTATAAAAAACCACTTAATAAAATATAAAAAGGTTGTATGAGGTCATCAGGTATATCAAAAAATTAGGTTTCTAATAAGTATAATATTGGTTCTTGGTGAAATAATGGATATAGGAGAGATGGGTAAATAATTATAAAAACTGATATAGGTCATTGATCAGAATATAGTGAATGATCAATATAATTTTAAGATCCTCAAAATAAAAGTTATATGATAATTTAAAAGACTCATTTATTCATTATATATTAAGGGAGTAGAATGATATTTTTGTTTCATTACCATTTTTGTAACATTGAGGATATATTTTTCATTTATCAAGGAATGTGAGGAAATATACATACATGTTATGTTTGTATTTTATAAGCACAATTTCATCATTTTGTTTCACTGTGATCAATTTTAAAATAATCCCTTACTCCAAGAAATAAAAAAAATAATGGGTTTTTTAATATCGAAACACTAAAATTCACATTCAATGGATTGTATGATCCATAAAAAAAGTTAATATTCTTTTCTTATGTCTCTAAATATTTTCAATATTCAATATAGTTAGCATGTGTTATATAATATTGATAAATATCCATATAGTTAAGGAATACATTATTCTCCAAAAAACTCATCAAATTTTCATCATAAAACTCTAAATATATGGTTAAACATATTCCATTCCAAATTATTATGAGTAAAAATTTCTAAATAAGGTTGTTGAATTTCCAAAACATTCTTTTCATTATTAACCCAAAAAATATGAAATACATCTTAGTCATCATATACAAAACATGTGAATAACTTCATTAGGTATTTTTTTAAAACTTTTAAACAACCTAAATTACTCTTATAAATCATTGGAAAAAATTATTCTTCATTATTCTTTAAGTAAAACCAAGATTTTTGGATATATTTATTTAAAAAGTCAATAAATTCCATTAATGATTTAACAAACCATTTTTTCAAAAAAGTCATAAATCTGTACTAATGTAGTCAGTAATTTCTAATTTAAAATTACCATTTCAAACCTCTCTTCATCATAAAATAATTATATCAACATCAGTAAAATGTTAAGGGTTATATTTCAATCAAACATCATTTTTTAAAGAATTTCAAATTTCCCATGGATACATTTTCATGGTTATTAGTGCCATTCGACATATGCTTTAATATCATTAATGAAAAAGAATTGTAGTACAATATTTGTACATTTCATAATTCTTATTAACATGATGTCATTGATAATATATTTAAATAACATAATTCATGAATCTAAATACAATAACATTAGTCATTTAACTTCTTCATCGATAATATTATAAGCATGACCATGATCCAATAGTTTCTTTTGAGGTATATTCATTTCACACTTTATATATTTATTTTTGTAGTATTCCATCTCTATAATGATAAATAAATTTACATTGGAATCTTTTTTACATTGAAATAACATAGAAATTGACCTCTCCCTCCATGATTTTAGAATCATATCTTTAATTTTATGAAAGTATCATGGTGTTCCATTCTACTATTATATCTTCTAGAAAAATAAATCATTCCCATAACTACATTACCCATATTTTTCCATGTCATCAACTTCATCTATTTTTTCACTTGAAATACATTATATTTGGAGAATTATTTCTATTTATAGTATGAAAATGACACTATTACCACACATGTATGGAATGAATGGGTGACTATTTCCCTTCAAAACATTTTTCTATGCCCATCAAGGAAATGATAATTCCTATTATATAGATTATGTGTGTTGATTTAGTTCCCATTATCTAATTTAGGGCTATTTCCAAATTATAAAATATGTTGGATCATGTCATATCATTACAAAACAAAATACATAATCTAAAAAATAGTGAAATAAAAAATAAAAAATAAAAAATAATGTTATGTATATTTAATATTAGAGACGTGATGGCAACTCTCGATGGAGTGGTCGGTGGGAACCCTAGCGGCAAGCCGGGGGACGATGGTCCCGCAGAGAAGGAGGTAGCTGAACGGAAGGATGAAGATTTGATAGGGCATCGCGACCTATTCAGGCTTTGTACGAAGCGAGATCAGCTGGATAACAAAGGCATCTCCAACCAGGGGAAGAGCTTTGCTGAGGTTGCCGGGCAGAAGGGAGGCTTCTCCTTTCTAGACTGTGATTCGGAGAATTCGGGAAGGATCATTAAGAAGGGACGCATTGCACATGTCTCTGCAAATCAAGACGCGGTAGAGGAGCGAGTCATATTGTGAAAATTTTCCATAATTGCTAGGGTGATTCTCCCGAAGGGCGCTCGTCCATGGAAATTCCAAGAGCATACTAGTCGGATGGCGGACATATGGGGATTCAGTGATTGGAAGATGACAGCGATGGGGAAGGGCTTCTACCATGTTGCCTTTCCCAATGATGAATGCAAACGCCGCGCCTGGAGCCTGGGGTCTGTCTCTATCAATCCCGAGTTTCTTCGGATTCATGAGTGGGATCGGAATTTCGATCCAAGCTCAATCAGGAACACATTTGCTTAGGTATCGATCCGAATTCACAAACTTAGCTGGCTTTACTGCCACCCTCATATACTTTGGGACATCGCCTCGTTGGTAGGTAATCCTGTTAGGCTAGATAAGCAGATCGATAATCCCAGTTTTGGGCATTATGCCAGAATCCTGGTTGAGGTCGATATGGCCAGTACCTTGGTTGAATAGGTTGTATTTACCACCAGAGATGACAGCTTTAATCTTGATATTGGGTATGAGCGGATGCCCATGTTTTGTTCCAATTGTCATGTCTT
This sequence comes from Viscum album, assembly GCA_963277665.1. NCBI lineage: Eukaryota > Viridiplantae > Streptophyta > Magnoliopsida > Santalales > Viscaceae > Viscum > Viscum album. Next base: position 510,568,605 of record OY728139.1, read on the forward strand.
TGGGCATATTCTTTCTGACAGTAATCAGAATAAATTCTGCTCATTCTGTAATGTTAAAGGCCATGATGATATACACTGCCGAAGGAAAGGAAAGGATCAGGGGAAGGTCGAGGTTGCGGCTGTTAAGGATGATCTTCCAAAGCCCATAGAGAATGCCAGTGATGACAGTGATGAGCATAACGCGCTGGAGCCTTTAAATGACAGGAAGGATGAGGAGCAGCAGTGTAAAACTGCTGAGGGTGTGACCCATAATGTCAATGAACATCTTATTGTGGTCAATATCAGTGATTCTGGCACTCAAGCTGTTTTGAGTTCACAAGACTCACCAAAGGGTAATGAAATTCAGGCGGGAAATGGATCACATGTTGAAGGTGCGACAAAAAATGTAACTGAGAATCTCACTGTGGTCAATAGCAGTGTTCCTGGCATTCAAGCTGCATCGAGTGCACAGGACTCACCAAAAATATCTGGAACTCAGGCTGACAGCGGTCCATCTGCTGTGAATGTTGGAGCCTCCATGGGGAATCAGGAACAGATTGAAGTGGCCACTGGTAAAGCACAGGGAAGTGTGCAGGAAGAGGAGTTTTCCCTAGTGCATACTTCGAAGGCTGCAAGGAGGAAACTCCCTGCCACCCTAACTGAACCAGTTAATTCAGATAATCAGTATGCAGCCATGTCTGATGATGATGAAGGTGATCAGGAAGCGGATGAAGCTTCTCCAAATGGATCAAAGGAGGAAAATCGGAAAGTGGAAGATGTAGCACCTGGCTATGCTGGTCCATGCACTAGGCAGTGAGCCTCCCATCAATGAAAGTTTTATTCTGGAATTGCCAGGGTCTTGGGAACTCTCCCACGGTCAAATCCTTGAAGCATATTATCTTGACCAATAAACCAATACTAATTGGAATTGCTGGGCCTATAATGAAGTTTTCCAACTGGATGGATTTCAAGTGGTCTGTCTTAGGGTACTCCTTCATTGCAGCCAATCATCCTGGTAATGATACAGAGTCCTTATGGGTTTTAAGTCATAATTCTGTTATGATTGAATCTTTTCAAAGCGAGCAGCAATCAGTATCCTTGAACTGCTGCTTTCAGTCAACTCTGTCCTGCGTCACCTTTGTTTATGCTCTTAATCAATATGTTAGGAGAAGGAATTTATGGCGTAACCTAGTGCACATGGCTGAAAACATGGACAGAAGGTGGATTGTGCTTGGTGATTTCAACACAGTTTTACGGCCAGAGGAAAAGACAGGGAACAACTTCTGCCGTGCATCAGCCAGGGAGTTCTCCTCTTGTATTAACCAATGCAGAATGATTGAAGTGCCTGTTGTGGGGACTGATTTTACCTGGAACAGATTTACTATGAATGGAAGGCAGGCAAGAAGGCTTGACAGATGTCTGGTCCAAATTGATGAGCAATGTGAGGGATTTGAAACATCTGGAATGACCCTGTCCAGATTGCATTCTGACCATCACCCTATCCTGATTGACATCTGTTTTAGCAACTTCAGATCAGTCCCTTTTCCTTTCAGATATAATAACGCATGGCTGGTAGTTCCTGGGTGCAGAGAAAGGGTTATTGATGCATGGAAGGAGGTTGTGCAAGGTAGTGCTCTCCACATTCTCCAATGAAAGCTGAGGGCTGTGAAAGCTAGAATTATGGAATGGAGTAAGCAGGCCTTTTCCAATATGGAGCTTGATATCAAAGCGGCTGATGCACACTTGTTAGAGTGTCAACAAGATAATATCCTTTGTGATATTCTTTCTCAGGAGGAGGTCCAGGCTACCGCTAAGCATGAAAAGCTGTTATCTCTCAAGGAAAACTTGCTCCGGAATCAGTTCAATGCAAGGTGGCTGAAAGAGGGGGACAGAAATTCAAGACTCTTCCATTACATGCACAGGGAGAAAAAAGTACGAAAGAGCCTTAAAGCCTTCACTATTGGTGGTAACACGTTCACCTCTGAGGATGACATTGCTACGTCTGTGACAGGATACTTTGAGAAGCTCTACTCTGAATCAGGGGGGACAACACAGATAGTATCATTAGATGCATTGATCCGAGTCTGGAAGAGGTACAGAATAAAAGACTTATTGATATACCCACCTCAAAGGAGGTGCATGATGCTCTCTTTTCTCTGAACATGGAAAGTGTTGCTGGGCCGGATGGGTTCTCAAATAAGTTCTTCATGTTTTACTGGGACATCCTCCACAAGGAAGTGACTGAAGCAGTGAGGGAATTCTTCTACCACTCCTACATGCCATTTGGGATGAATTCGAATTTTATTGCACTAATTCCCAAGAAGGATAATGATCTGGAAATCAAGGACTTTAGACCTGTGGCAATTGGGAATTCTATAACAAAGGTCATCAGTAAAATACTGGCTATAAGGCTTGGTGAGATTGCAAAGTCCCTCATTTCCCATAATCAGTTTGGCTTTGTGCCTGGCAGGAACATTCAGAATTTCCACTTCACTTCCTCAGAGTGTGTCAACATTATGCGTACCAAGGTCAAGAATGGAAATATGCCACTAAAGATTGACATCTCTAAGGCCTTTGACACCATCAGATGGGGATTCATTTTCAATGTTTTGAGCATGCATGGATTTTCAATTAAATTCATTGGTCTGGTGCACTCCATTTTAAAAAGTGCTTACCTGTCTATTCTGGTCAATGGTTCACCCAGAGGATTCTTTCAATTCTCTAGAGGTGTTAGACAGGGTGATCCTCTATCTGGCTTGCTCTTCTCTCTGGCTGAGGACTACCTTAGCACCTGCCTCAATGACCTTGTCAATTCTGGGATTTACCAAAGGATGACCTATGGGAGGAATCGTTTCACTCCTTCTCATTTATTCTATGCTGATGATATTCTTCTCTTTTACAAAGCTGATAGGAGGACTATTTCTTGTATTATGGTCATCTTCAATCACTATGAAGATGTTGCAGGCCAGGCTTTAAGATGGAAGAAGTCCTTTGTGATTTTTGGTGAGGGTGTCCGAATTGGGAAGCAAGTTAGAATTGCCAGTCACCTTGGGGTAAAGAGGGGGACACTTCCTTTTATTTATCTTGGACTTCCCCTGTTCTAGGGAAGAGTGAAACGCGTCCACTTAGAGGGCATTTCACTCAATATCAGTAATCAGCTTGCTAGATGGAAAGGGAAGACAATGTCTCAAGCAGGCCGGATCTGTCTTGTGAACTCGGTTATCACTTCGATGTTCGTCAATTCCTTCTCACTTTATAAATGGCCAGCTAACTTGATCAAGAGTCTTTGTGGCATGATCCGGAATTTTATTTGGACTGGTTCTACACAACAGTGGAAGATTGTCACTGTAAAATGGGTTGATTGTATTAAACCAGTTTCAAAGGGAGGAATGGGGGTTAAGGATGCAAAGGTCTTTAACGACTCCTTGCTTCAAAATTTTACCTAGAGACTTTTTTCTGGTGGTGATTCCTCTTTTTAATTCCTCAATGAAAGATTTGTTGATAGGATGCTCAAGAGACAGAAGGTGTATTTGCAGTCCTCTGTCTGGACATCAATAAGGAACTCTTGCTCTTACATTATGTCAAATGCCAAGTGGCTGGTCTGCAAGAATTCGCAGATAAACTGCTGGATGAAACAGTGGCTTAATAATCCAATCGAACAATGCATTAATGTCCCTTTGCTGTTGAGGAACCTATCGATTTCTGATTTGCAGGACAATGCACAGGCTCTTGCGATAATTCCAGCTCACCTTCGGAGGGAGATTGATGCATATGAGTATTTTGATTCCGATATCTTGATTTGGAAGCTGTCCCTGAATGGAGTTTTCTCCATCCGGGGTTCTTATATGACCCAATGTGGCGCGGCATGTGGAGTTCCTACTTGGGTTATGGGGGCTAGGATTTCTTTTATTGCACCATCCGAGGCCCTTCTTATTTGGCGGATCTAGAAGAAGCGGCTACCCCTGCAATCGTCCTTGTAGCGGACAAGTTTGTGCATCGCCTCAGTGTGCTACTTTTGCTTAAATGCTGATGAAAATGCAGACCATATATTCATTCACTGCACCTTTGCTGGGCGATTCTGGACTTACCTGAAGGATTTGTTCCATTGTGACTTGGCATGCTGCTCGATTAGTACACTTCTTGCTTCGGTTTTCCAGGCTGATTGCAGTGACCAGGTTAAGTCCCTGCTTACCACTGCTGGCATCTCAGCTATTGCTTATTTGTGGAGGGCTCGTAACGCTATTGCCTTTAATAAGGGCTTCCCGTCTTTCAAGGAGGGTATTATGATGATTCACCGGAGTATTAGTCTTGCCGCACTGAATCAAACTAGCTCCATGAACAATAATATGTCTGATTTTCTGTTGCTAAGGACTCTTGGTGTAAGTGGCAGGGAAAGGCAGCCCAGGATGATGAATTATATACGATGGATCCCACCGATCTCTGGATGGCTCAAGGTTAACGTTGACGGGGCCGCCTCTGGTGCACCTGGACCAGCCAGATGTGGTGGGGTGTTCAGGACCTATAGGGGCTTTGTCAAAGGTTGCTTCTTCCACTATATTGGTAGTGGGCATGCAATTGAGGCTGAGTTGTGGGCCATGATAAAGGCGATAAGGTATGCCGATATGTATGGATGGAGAAAGCTCTAGATCGAGTCAGATTCTTCTGTGGCAGTGCAGATTCTTAAGGAGCGCTCCAGGAACATTCCTTGGAGGATGATCCTTGCTTGGATTGGTTCCTTGAAGGCTGCTGAGCTGCTCTCCCTGGAGGTTTTGCATGTGTATAGAGAAGCAAACCAAGTTGCGGACGTGCTGTCCAAAAGAGCAATCACGGAGGCAAGCTCCAGCTGGTCTTTTGTACTTCCCGACTACTGCGGTAATCTTTACCTTAGTGATAGGAATGGGGTTTTGTATTCAAGGTTATGTAAGGTCACTTCATCCTGAGTTGCTTTGTACTATTTACGTTTTTATATATCTTTTTGCGAGCAGGCTTTCACCTGGCTCTCGGACTTTCTGGTAATATTAGAGACGTAATCTTTTTTTCTTAAGGTATACATCTAAATCAATTATAATTGGTTGCTTAAAAAATGTTAAATATTATATGAATATCCATCATGAGTGCCAAACCATGTAAATAGTAAGGCATGTCATTATACAGTAGTTGATAATAGGGTTAAACCAGTTTTCCCTTTTCAGATTAATTACCACAAGGTAGATCTATTCCAAAACCACGTCCACATGAAGAATCCAGATAGGTATATATTTGAAAGAAAAATACACATAATCTATTGAATACTAAAATATTTTTATGGTCACCAAACTTATCCCCAATACCGATTATAATGTTTTGTCCCCAAATCGATGTTTTCCTTAATATATTTCCCAAGGATTCTACTAAAAATACTTTGATCCCAACTGTAGTGATGTCGATACTATTATCCTAAATCCAATGTAAGGATTATGATAATTTCATAAGATAAAAGGAATATATCCTAATGTACTCTATAGTTTTGTAGTACTCGTAAACTAGATATATATCTGATTATTGAATTAAATTTGAAAAAAATTATAACATAATATTTTTTTGATAATAACATTATTATCTTAAGAGTATCCTTACACATAAATCCTAGTTCACTTTGTGGAATACTGGGAATGGAAATATAATAAGGTGATCGAACAATACTGTACAATGGTTAAGAATAATTGATTCTTTCATTAATCAAAAAATATTAATCAATATAGTAAGGAAAAAAACAAAACACCCATTCCATTTAATTTATCACATTTCGATCTTGAATTAATAAGTATAATAAATATGGAATTATAAATTAATGAACAACCATTCCATTTAAACAAAAATCTAATTATGAAATGCATCCAAATATAATATCATTTTCAATATTCAATGGAAATAATAAGAAAATTCTAAAAGGAGGAAATGTATAACTATTAGAAGTCTTATCTCAAAAATATGATTCTTATACTTTCACGATATATCTTTATGAATGATTAAAAATAATGGATGGAAACTCATTTAGCTAAGGATATCCAGTCGATTCATCTCAAGATATATGTCGACGCATCGAGCTGCTATCTATAACAAGGCTGAAACTATTCCTGTATACCTAATGAATTCATCTTATATAAAATCATTGAATTAATTAATGAATAATGTTCTTTATCATTAATATTTTATATTGATTAAACAATACAGATTTGACAATACGTTTCCTGATAAAAAAGTACATTCTATATAAAGAAATAACTATATAATTGATATACGGTTCAATAAATAAACACATACATGATAAAAGAAATATAGATATTCATGTGATATATAACGTCTAATGATTACATAAGAGTAAATATTTCAAGGGAATGTAGATGGTTATAAAAATGAATTAATAAAGTGAATTAGAATTCCATACATGTTCAAAATAATATTAAACTATCCATATAAATATTAAGGTTTTTATGAATACAACATGTAACCATTAGAGTATGAATAAATTGTTTTTATCGTTGAATTTTAGAAATATTATTAAAATGTCATAAAAACATTCTAAATAAATATATCCAATTTTTTTGAAACTAACATTTTAAAACTCAATATTTTCGAAAAAAATATAAAACTAATATTATTTTATAAATAATCATAAGAAATTATACAGGATTTTTAATATCATTTTATTCATCATGATAGATTTAAATTTCATTCATTTTTTACACGGTAAATTTATAATCCCTTGCACATTTTTGATAAAATCCAAACATGAAATTATATGAAAATTAATTGATGAATCATTAAATGATTTTTCTAAAAATTAAAAATTGGTAAATATTTCACTAATATTTTTATTGAAAATGGTTTTAAAAAATTTTGGAAAACATTTTAAAAAACATTTTTTTGAAGAAAATTGATAGTTTACTAAAGTGGGAATAAAAGCCTATTTTCGAAATATCTTTTTTTAACAGTATAATATAATAATGATTGTGAAAATGATAATATTACTCGAAAATACCATAAATAAATATAGTAGGAGAAAATGGGAAGGTTTTAATTGACAATAGTCAAATAAAAAAATCTATATTAGGAAGATATCATGAAATAATCCCTGAAAATTATCATAATTATCTAGTGAAAATAAATAAATGGATATATTATTTGTATCAAATTTAGTAAAACATATAACAAGTGGATATAAAAAAAATGTATTAATATTCAATACACACATATGCATAAAATATAAAAGATAGGGGAGAAATAATATAATCCAATGAAAGTAATTTAGTTAATGAATTGATTACAATAGTTAATTTACATGTAAAATAACCATAGATGAAATGGTTTGTATTTAAACATAAAATACCATCATCGTAACGTCTCGGCTTGGGTACCATACAATAGTGCTCGGATACAGTTCTTCACATGACCTCATGTGTTCCTCCCCATGCAATAGAGGATTCCAAATAGGAATGAGGGTCTCTTAAGTCAGTCAATGGGTGGATATATCATTATATATCATATTATAATACAAGAAAAAATAAACTGAAAAATGTGGAAGATTATATAACCAGAAAAATAAGCATTTTGAATGATAATCAAATAGGAAAACAATAATCAACTGAAAGGCAAAACATGTTATAACAGTATGAGTGTCTAGTGTCAAAAATTAATATAAAAATAAAGAACCTACGACTCCCCAAAAGGGTATTGAACCATGACTGGTTTCCTCCACCAAGATCCATTCCCAATCATCCACTAATCACATGGACTTTTCCCTTATCCTATCCTCAAACAATATAATTTATTCAGGTACCAATCAGGCAGCCTGAGTAAGCAGTGAGTACAACTCAATAGGCCACCACCAAAAATGTCTAAAACAATTCCTGTCAAAAGATATTTCATGCAGTTTTATAATAAATAAGTAAAATGCATAAATAACCAATTTTTACATTATCATTTATTCTTAGCTAACTACATTAACTCTAGGTTTTCACAGGATACTCATACCTCAATACTAAATTCTTCTTATATCAGAGCCCGAATTGGTCCTCAGTTAATGTCAAATCAAAATTTCCTAGTTCTTACCAAATCTCGACGATTTCAAAGGTGTTATTATATATCAGTACATGATTCAACTCATTCCGCAGTTCGAATATTCTCGTGTGAGGCAATTACTCAATATACTATTTTTTCATTAATTAATTTAAAATTTACAAGAACCATTGAAAAAGATACCAATATCCACAATGTAAGTAAGATAACCTCATTACCATGATTACTCTTCAACATTATGACCATGCTCTAATTTTCATTACTCATAATTATAATGACAATTTATTCCACGTGTACTTCTCAAATTAGAATGAAAATGTTCCCATTCTATTTACCCATAAGTATGATGCCCATGTTACGATTTAACTTCTCAATTTAGAATGATTATGCTCCCATTATTTTTAAAATAATTAATTTTTCAAATAATTATCCACCTCAATCTCATTACAAATTCAAAAATTAGTTTAAGAAATCTATTCTATTACTCAACTCAACAATTATGTATGTTCATGAAACCATTAATTAATTCATCAATTGATAAATCAATAAAACATTTCATACTCTATAATTAATTTTATAGATTTAATTTTCTCATTATAATATATAAAATCCATTATTAATCCCACAGTTAATTATCTAGACTTTGTTAACAAAGGCGCATAATTAATCAACAATTAATAATCTCAACTTATCTAATTCAAAATATCATAATTAATCCACTGATTAATTATCTATATTACAACCCCTACCCTTTATTAATAATATAATTTACTAAACATAATTATCTAATACGTCATTCCCATTGTATCATGACCAATTCCTCCAGTAATCACATACGTAAACAATGCTTTGATATAACAATTGATCAATATTGTAAACCCTGTTCACGAAATTAAATTTCTAAAGGGTGTCAGAAATAAAAAAACATTTCATATACTTATCAAATCAAAAGATATATGAATTATATTTAGAACAGCTACCTTGATTCACAAAGAGGGATTTATTCAAAAGAAATTCCAAAAATCCGAGCAACACAATGATATAGATATGAGTTTCATATCTAAATCCTTAAATCAAGATCACGATATAATGATATATTCAAAATAGATTTGGATCTCCAATCCTAGATTTGGATCTCACCACATTGGTTTATATATAAGAAAATAAAGTATATCCTCCACAAAAGTATGAAGGGGTTAGAGAAGAATGAACAAATATATAATTGGGAAGAGATCCACTTGTTGGGTGGAGAGAAGACATTTGATTCTGGATTTAAATCTCGAAGAACATATTTTTTGGCCTTGGAATCCCTATAAGTTAATGGGTGAACCTTACAATTCCCTTTAGAAATAGATATCCTGATTTAGTGCCACATACGAGGTGAAACATGTCATTAAAATTTAAAAACTAGTGAGACCCACAATTTTAAGATCTCACTATTGGTACAGACATGGTTATACAATCCGTGTGTTAGGCACTGCTTCCTGGGGGGCTCACATGGATTCCTTACATTCCCTCCCAAACTCTAATTTAATCCTTCTTAATTTACTACCTCAAATGACTAGAGAATTCATGATATCTCCTAGAAAACCAAATGGGTTTTTCAAAATTCTGGGCCAATAGTGAAAACCCCCATTTCTCCAAATTCTTCTTAGACATCACTAAAAAACACTTAAAGAAACAACTGCGATCAAAGAAAATTATTTAAACAAATTACTTGAAATCACACCTGAGATAACTCTGGAAAAGCTCATGATTATAAAATAAACCCAACTTATAATAGCTCATCCTTGAGCTTCATATCCAATACATTCTATTATTTTGAGCCAAAAATATCTACTCGTTGTGCCCTCATAACTTCTTCTCTTTCCCATGTTTCCTCTTTCACACATAAAAATTTTCATAACCCACGAACTATCAGGATATTATATCCTCATTACACATTCTCAGTATGATCCGACACATGTATCAAATTATCCTCAATGGACACATCTATCTCATGGTCAACCTCATTAATATTGATCACATGAGAAGGGTTGGGGTGATATTTCTAAAGTTGTGATACATGGAGAAAATCATTCATAGCACTGTATCTCTATGGAAGAGCCAATCAATATACCATTAACCCAATTCTCTACACTATCTCAGGGGGTGTAAAAAACATGTGTTCCAATTTATCCTATATCAATATCCTGTGGTGACCCAACCATGGAAATACGTGAAGGAATATACGATCACCCTCTATAAACTCTAGGGGGAATCTTTGTCTAAAATCATACAAATTCTATCTACTCTGAGCCATATCCATAAATTTTTTAATCATCTATACCGACTCAGATGTCTCCTGTAAGAGATTCAATTGTAAGAACTCCAACTTAGTTTCCCTTATCCAGTATAGCGGTTATGTACATGGAGTACTATAATGATCCTTATTTGGTTCCTTCTCCATACAAATCTAGTATCTATTTTTAGAGGTAAACTCAACTAAATACATTTAACTTCCCATGATCCACAAAAATTACGTACACATTCTCATAACATATTCACATGAACATGTATTGTATTTTCCCACTTCCCATTTATTTGTCGTTGAAAATCCTTACTCAATAATTCTCATTTTCCATGCGCTTTCTGTATTCCCTTCCAGAAGATCGATGTAAAGCGTGAATCACAATATGAAAGTATAGTATATGGAGCTCCAAGAAGATATAATATCTACTGAACAATGAGTTCTCTCAACAATTATACTATAATTTCTCTCTTATAGGATGGAAATTGACTACATTTTATGGTCGATCCACAATTACCCAAACAGTTTCATTCATCATAAGAGACCATGGTATAATGACAAAAACAATCCATAATCACATCATGCAACATGCGTTCTAGGATTATAAATGGATTTATTAATCCTCATGGTCATTTATGCTCTTCTTTCACCAACTGATTGGGGAAGCATCTTGTCTCCAACCCTCTTATCTACTTTTTCATTCCTGGCCATAAAAACTATCATCATATGTCATGGTGAATTTTGGTTATACATGGATACAACACCCATTTTGAAGAATGAAATTCTTGTATGACCTCCTATTGCAAGCTTGAATGAACCAAAAATAGATTATTGACATAGACGACCACATCTTAATCTATTGAACTATCTCAAGGGGTCTCCCTACATTCAATAATTACATCAAGGCTATAAACTACGGATACTCATACCGTCTATCACAGATCCATCTCACTAGTTTATATTCCAATACATATGAAACAAGAGTATTATACTCTTGACTATCCTATACCACCACATGGATTTTAACAGCAAGTTCATCATCTTCCACTCTACACTAGACACCTGAACAATCTAATTCTTTATCTTCCAACTCAAGGCGTAAACCACAATATTTCCCTTACCTAGTGTATATGCCAATTAAAAATATAAACACTGTATATACTCAACCCATCTCTACGCCTGAATATTTATATCATACTATAAAAAAATATACATTATGCTCTTTTGTTATGGATAGATTGTAAAATTTTCTCCCAAAAGATAGTGTTTCCAAAACATAAAGCATAAACCAGTACTTCCAACTCGATGTCGTGACTATTGTAATTCCAATCATGAGGCCCCACCTATCGAGACCCATACACCACAACATGATCTCCCTACATCCAAAGAACTCCAAGTATGATCCCAAAAGAGTCACAATAAACCATATACTCTTCACCTCAATTTGGTAGGATCAAAATTGGTTTCATTGTTAAAGGCTTCTTCAACTCCTAAAAATCTCTCTCACAAGCCTCATATCATTCAAATGTTACTCCCTTTTTTTCTCAAGCCTAAAAGCGTCACAACCAAACATGAAATTTCATTGATGAATATCATGTAATATCTATCTAATCACAATAAGCTTCATATATAAAAACAATTCCTGTCCCCCCCCCCATGAATCGAATACATGAAAATTATCTCAGACCACCAATACACCTTCCGTCAAGATGATGTTCCCCAATATGTGTACCTGTTTAATCCAAGACTGATACATATATATCATGTTGTATAACCAATGATCTTTCAGTGTACATAGGATGATTTAATGATGTTTTTCATTATTATAATGAGTATTATATGACACTATTATTTTATCCAAAAACACAACCATGAAATTATCAAAATACAGATGAATGTTCATGTTTATAAAATCCATAAACATTGTCGGTGCAATTTTCAACCCAAATTGCATTAAAAAAACTCATAATCTCCATAAATACTTTTGATATAATTCCTCAGTATATATTTTCAACTAGTGATACCATGATCTCAAATCGATCTTTGAGAAAACACAACCCCCCTTCAATTGGTCAACCAGATCATCGATATAATGAGGAGGAAATCAGTTTTTCATAGTCATTTTTTCAATATATGGTAATAAACACACAATCGTAAATTCCCATCATCCTTATTGTCGAAATAAACATGTGATCCTAAAGGAGAAATACATGGAAAGATAAATATCATATCCACTAACTCCTCTAACCGAGTCTTAAGATCTTGATGCTCATTCGGTTCCATTTTATATAGTGGAATAGATATTGGACTGGCCTCCAACATGAGCTGAATAGTTAATTTCACATCTCTCTTAGTTCGTAGCTCTATAAAGACACAATGGAAGACATCATGGAATAGTTCTAGTTCTGGTGGAAGGAAACCTTGACTTACACCCATGTCATCAAACGATAGACTATAAACTAGGGTAGTAAGGTCTCTAAGTTTTTTAGTAATTGGCCTTGCTCAGCCTTCTTAGATATCACAATCTCCATGATGAATATACCCATTACCCTTAGAAGATACAATGGTCTCTCTCCAATGGTAACAATTAATGTGGGCTCATTAGGTGACTAGCCAATCCATACTTATTATCATGTCAAAACCTATCATATCAATAATATAGTGTTCCCTTAGGCAATGATATTCCCCAATATCTAGTGAAAATACCTTCTATAGATAGATATCTCTATACCCCATTCTCATTGGTTTATTTATAGTCATTACACCACTCATCAACTCCACCGCATGGCTCAAACCCTCAACAAATTTTACAAATATAAAGGAATAGGAGGAACTAGTATCAAACAAGGAATGATCTAAGTATAAGATACTTTATTAGAACCTCCCACTATCATTGGACCATCCTTGATATCTACATGTGCGTGATGTACTGTAGGTAATTTTCTCTCCCCACGTCCCTATGATGTTGTCTAAAGCACCTCATTTACACCATCCTCTTGATGTAGGTGCTCCTTCCCCGAAGCACCAGTTCCATTACCTCTTCCACCTCAGAAAGTTGTGCTCCAACTGTAGGCCCAATATGGTTTATATGATCCTCTTCCCATACTATGACTCTTCCCAACTATTCCTTCATTACCGATCTATCACTGCGACCTAACTAATTCCTATAGATGTCATGTCTTTAAAAAATATTGACACTCTACTAGTGTTCGAGAATAGTGTTAATGATAATGTCCAAACATATTACGCGAATAATATATCACCCTAGTATGTTCCTATCCAATCGAACCTCTTGTATACGTACTCTACTTCTTACATCATTGGTTAAATATATCATAATAGTGCGTCCTTCTATTGGATGTCGGAACTCCCAATCATCTAGTAAAAAACTTATCAAGCAATGTAATTATCCCTTAGGTTCCCCTCAACTATGAGATCATAGTCCACCAATTCCATAAACATTGTAAAGTAGATGATATTCACATGCGACTTAATCTCACACTTTTGTCCATCCTGAAAATTTTCTACATAGCTACCTCATTTCTTGCTATTGTTTGATAAACGAATTGTAGATCTATGTAGCATCCAATATATTCCATAACTGACATTGTCCCATTAGTTAGATGCAAGAACTCAACATCATTCTCTTCACTTAGAGACCCCTAGATAAATGTTTTCCAAGAACCTCCCCATGAATTCCTTCCTTAACATACTGTTAGTCTGTCCAGTTTTTACCTAAATGACCCAACAGTTCTTTAATAATCCCAATAGAATATAATTAAAAAAATTTACCTTCCATTTGGACGATGTCTTCAAATGGCCAACTATTTTCTCTATAGAATCAACCTAGAATTAATCTTCCTTGGGTCCACTCTATCTAGTAAAAGTTGGAGGGTGCTGCAACTAAAACTCCCTTGTCAACAGAAACATACTTTTAACAACTCTCACTATTTCTATTTCCATGAATTTCAAGATGCTAGTGATGTTCTATCTAAATTGACCCCTTTCATCTACAGATGGCATGATCAGTGTCTCAAGATCCCTATTAAGAAAATCTATCTTAAGCATTCCCCTTGGTCTTCCCCTCAACAAGAATAAAAGAGGCATACTCTCTATAATACCAAACACACATCTCATCTCTCATAACACAACCTTAAAACATTTATATAATTAAAAATAATCACGACAATACTTTTCCCCAACCTCTTCACACGGTCATAACTGAGGAACGTTCACTACCCCTAAACATAATACTCTTATATTTATGTCAAAAAGGGTAAACACACTATCAAAATCAAGTTTTTCCTTTAGAAAACCAATTATTATTATTTTGCATAATTTTTATCAACATTTTTTTCAATTCATTTTAGGGACTATTTTTCATTTTAATCTCATAAACAATGAATGAAATTCAATTATAACTACATACACATAACCCATTTTACCATGCTGCTTAATATGTTGCATGTCAAAAAAACCCTAAGTACCTAAAATGATACAGGTGCACTCAAATATTATTCCACTCTATTCCATGAATCAATACTCAATAAAATTAACAGAAACAACAACCACATCCCACCAAGATTAAATCACCAAAGGTATAATAACATTCAACTATAATATAAAATACCAATAACAAAAATATCAAAGTGAGTACTTGGGTTTCCCCTTGTACATGGGTTTCCAACTGCCATGCACAAGCTCATTACTAGGCCCTGACTTATCGTAGTATCATTTACAACGTTCCAAAAATATTAATGAAAATGAAGAAGAATAAAACTGAACCTATGATACCACTTTGTATCATACCATCCTGGGTACGACACAATGGATCACCAAGTGAGTTTATAACATGACTTAATGATCACCTCCTCGTACTCAAAAAGCTCCAAACTAGTAGTGTGGGTATGGTAAGTCAGACATAGGGAGTCTATAACCTGATTTATTAGAGTAAAATTCCAGAATAAATAAATATAAAAATGGAGAAGAATATATAACTAGAAAAATACTCATGTCTCTGGATAATCAAATAGGGGAAAAATACTCAACTGAAAGGGATAACATGTTATGCCAATATATGTTTCACATGCCTATAATAAAATAGAAATTAAATACACTAAGACTCTCCAAGATTGTGATAAACCATATCTATTTAACTCCTCCATGATCCATCACAAAATCATATACATGTGTTAGGTCCCTTTCCTTTATCTAGTCCTGCAACAATATAATCAATTTGTGTGACAATTATCCATCCCGAGTAGGGTGTGGGTACATGTCACGAACCAAATCAGATCTCAACCAAAACTGAAACCAAGCCCATCCCACCAAAGGCCTAAAGAGCATTCCATATCCCCATGGACTGGAATAATTTCTCATGTACCATAAATATTTTTTGGGGAATGATTTATCTGAGTATATTATTATTTAACAACAAAAGACAATCTATAAACTCAATTAGGAAATTAATGCCAAAGTGGCCTTTAAATAAAAACAAAAACTGATTACATAGGTATAAAAATGAAAAAAAATTCCATATATACATAAAAGTATAATAAAAAAATGAGAATGAATGCCACATGACAAGGGTTCATCACCCACAATCAATCCCGATAGCACCACAGAATGAAGGAAAATAACAACTCGAACTGCCATCACCCAATGCATTTCCACTACTTGTTTCAAGCATGATAAACTCTAATAACCCCCATTGGGTGTATGTAGGTTGAGAGCCTAATAAAAATGTTATACCACCCAAAAAATACCATATAGTAAGTAATATAAGATAAAAAGCATGCAGGTTTTATTAAACAAGAAATTGTTGAAATAATTTCTAAAGAATGATACTTTTTAAATGTAAACAATTTTCAAAGGGAAATTTCAAATAGTGAACACGTTTCAATAAAAGATGTATGATTATTAATTATCCATGAAAAACACCATAATCCAATGATAAATTCCAAATAGTCAATGAGTACTAATCTTGGGAACAACCCTAGAAAGGAGTTAGTTTTGGGCTTCATATACCTCGTATCTCAGTGTAATGTAACTATAACCATATCCATTATCAAGAATGATCCCCTAGTAGGGAACATACCCATAAATTAGTTGTCCTCAATCATCATCGTTATAATTTTTCAATGTTGTCAATTTCAAACATGCTAAGTAAAATAATGAGAAAACCACTCCGGATCACTAGCGTACTAGTACAGGTCCTCCCACCATGATTCTCTGGCCTCCCCCTTTATGATAAATCAATTTCCACTTGTTTCCAAAATCCATTTCCACATAAATAAATCATTATTTTTTAGACACATTAAAAACAATATCTATAGAAGCTTTTCACTCTTTGTATAACTCAATAAGCCACTTGGAGTTTCCATAATACAATTTCAAGGAATGTAACCAAAAATTATGCATAAAATTAATCTAGTATCCTTCTTTGAAAAACAAATTCCCACAAATATTACCGAAAACTAGATTTCTAAGTAGTAACATATTTTAATAAAACCCTTCTATTAATTATAAAACATCCACTTGTGATACAAAATTGAACACTCATGTAAAACTCCAATTTTTATTCAAAAATGCAATTTAAAAATCTATTTTTTAACAAATGAAACCAAGAATAATTTTTTCAGAAAGTAAAATGAATGAGGAGTATGATAAAAATAGAAATATAGAATGGATAACTCATCTAGTAGTTCCTACTCATGAAATCACCTACCAAATGTTCTGAAAACAACCAATCATTTTGTGAATGTTCAACCACACCATTTACGCACCACAAGTGTGTTAAATCTAACCTAAACCCACAATATTAGACTATGAATCCAAATATAAAACACTAGGTTCTAATAAATACTTGATTTACATCAGGAACATCATTTATAATGGAAGAAACCCAAATAAAATGAGGGTGGGAAGGGAGGAAACCCACTTACATGATATATCATGAAGTAATTTCCCCAAATACACCAATAAGTGAATCTTCAAGCATCTAAAAATAACATTTTGTTTTGAATAATGTTGTAGAGGACAAGTGGGAACTGAAATTTAAAAGAAGAGTAAAAACTAATGGAGCTATGAAAGAAACAAATTAATTTTCAAATCTGGATTATTTGAGAAAGCCTGGGAAAGTTTGCGCTAATCTATGTGGAATATGAGCATCAGAGAGGGAGAAAAAAATATGGGGGTGTGACTAGGGTTAGTGGGCTCAAGTGAAGGTTTAATCACCAAAAAAATTAAAAATATAATGATATATGAGTGAAATAATTTTTTTAACCATAAATGGGCTCACTGGTTGTCCCAAATTCCTTAATAAATAAACCAAATATACCATTATTATGGATTCATAAGGGGTCCAAATGGATATGGTAGTTTTAATAGGTTAGGGGAGGCCATGTTCAACTTTGAATGGGTAAACTTTTTTGAAAAATTGGGGAGTTATAAAAGAAAAAAATTGTCTTTAAATTTGGAAATGAGATGATGGTTTGGACCAAATCATGAAAACCCACCCTTTCCACCAATAGTTTATGGAAAACCCCTGAAAAAAAGAATGAATGGCAATTACATGAAAAATAATTTTAAAATAAGGAATGTATGTAAAAATTATCCCCACAATGAATGACATTCCACCCTAGAAAATCAACCATAATCTTGATTGAAAAACAAGAATTGGTACTCTTTTTAAACCCACAACATCCGCTACCAAGTTTCGTGGACATCGTTCCCATACAGACAAAAGGTCCTAAACCAGTGGAATATGATTTCCATGAATAATCTTCTCCTGGGAATAAACTATTCAAACAAGCCACTCAAGAATAGAATGTTCAGGATCAATATCAATCTCTTCCCAATTCACCACATGGGACAGATCCGGGTAGTACTTTCTCGGTTGAGACGCACAGGAGACGTCATGGATGAATTTCAACCAAGAAGGAAATGCTAATATATATTCCAATTTCAAATATAGTCGGTGATTTTAAAAGTTCCAGGAAACCACAAGGTCAACATCCTTTGATTTCTGGAATGAAGATGTCCCAGACGAAGGGCCACTTTCATGAATACTCAGTCACCAATAGATAAATCTATGTCTCGATGCCTCTAATAAAATTATTATTTATGGTGACTCTGAGATGCCATAATCCCTGGATGATCTCTTTTACCTCCTCAAATGTATCTTGAACAAGGCTTGGCCCTAATAGCAAATTCTCACCTACCTTATCCCAACACAAGGGGCCAACAAGGTCGATCATAGAGCACCGAAAAAAGATCCATTCAAATCAGGGATTGGTAATAGTTTTTATAAAAAAATTAAACAAATCCCAAAGGGATATCCCAAAAATCTCCAAATTCCAAGACACATTCATGAAGCATGTCCTCCATAATCAGATTTTCTCACTCTGTCTCACCAACTGTTTGAGGATGGTATGCCATTATCATCTTAATATATGACCCCAAGGAAATCTAAAGGCTTTTCCAAAAATGAAAAGTGAAATAGGGGTTCTTTAACTGAGTCATCTACTGATGGGACACCATGAATCCTTACCACCTCCTGATGATAAAAATTTCCCAAATCGTCCACTTTAGCTATATATTTCATTTGAATGAAGTAAAATGATTTGGTTAGATGATCAATAACTAACCATATGGAATTATTACCCCTATGTGTACACAGAAAAGAAATAATGATGTCTATGGTGACCTTGTCCCACTTCTAGGATGGAATGTGTAATGGTTGTAGAAAACTGGAGGGGATTTGTGGGTCCAATTTCACCTACTGACATATTTAGCATCTCAACATGAAGTCATATATGTATTGTCTTATACCTAGTCACCACAACTGCTGACACACATCATAATAAATAATTATGGAACTATGATGGATAGACCATAGAGACTGGTGGCTATCCTACATCACCACCTTTCGTAGGAATGATTGAGCTACTAATTATCCATTGAAGCACAAGATGTCCTTGAGAGAAGAAGACCACTCAGAAGACATCCCCCCATAAGGAAGAAACTACCTTAACCATTAAAAAAGATCGACACGAGGTTTTTATCGTTGAATCGACTCTAAGATAGTATTCAACTGAATTCTCGCAATGAATACACCTCCACTATGCTCCTTGGTCTCCACATGCATCTGAGAAAAATCCCCATCATAGTCCACACATAACTGGACTTCCTCAAGGAATTCCCTAGGACGTTTTTACTCAAATAATCTACCACCACATTTACCTTTCCCAAGTAATAGACAGTGTCTATATAGAAACCCTTCTTGTACTCGATCTCGCAGTGTTTCCTTAGCTTGAGATCCTTTTGCGAGAAGATGTAGGCTATAATTTTTTTATCATAGTAGACCAAAAAATACTCCCCAAAGAACTAGTGATTCAAAGTCATCAAATCATGCATTTGATCTTGTAACTCTATGTCGTTGTTCGGATAATTATTTTAGTGTGTTCATAGTTAGAAAGAACCACATTCCAAAACATGATCCCCATACATAAGAACACACCCAAGACCCATACCTAAAGCGTCACAATACACCACATACCCCTTTCAATCCTCTGAAAAATTATCCTTGGGATAGTAACCAACTGTCGCTTCGGTTTTTCAAAAGATTCCTAACACTAAGGGCCCCATAAAAATGTACCGCATTATAGGTGAGTGCAGTCATGGGTGATGCAAGTCAAGATAAATCCTAAACAACCAACATGTAGTAACATTCTAGGATAAGGAAATATAGACCATGAACACATTCTACGGCTGATCCCATGAAATAACTGAACTGATCTTCTCAGGGTCCACCAAAACCCCCTACTCTATGATCACATGACCTAGAAGCATTACCTCTATAATCTAGAAAGTGTACATGAAAAACTTTTTCTAATAGAGATTCTCTCACAAGGTGCCCAACACAATCTACAAATGATGCTCGTGTTCCTCATAGGATCTAACGTAAACTAAGATGTTATCCATGAATACCATAAATTAATATTCAAGATATTGGTCAAACACCCTATTCATAAGTTACATAATGACTACTAGAGAAATAATCAATATGAAGGGCATGACTAAGTATTTAAAGTGGTCATACATGATTCTGAAGGCAATCATCGAGACATCTGACTCTTTCAACCTCAGTTGGTGGAAACCCAAACGCATATATATTTTCATGAAACACTTTCCAACCCTAAAGTGGTACAAAAATTAATCTATTCGGGGAAACAGATATATGTTCTTGATGATTAACTTATTCAGCTTCTGGTAATCAATACATAACTAGAGGGATTCGTCAGCTGTGTTTGCAAAAAAAGAAGGAGTGGTCCTATGAGAGACACTCGGGCCCATGAATCCTTTGGATTCCAAATAATACAATTATATCATTATTTCCATTAGCTTGTTTGGGGACATATAATACAACAAAATTATATTAGTTGTGTTCCCATCACCAAATCTATCGATAACTCCAAATATCGCTCTGGAGGCAACCCAGAAAAATCATTTGGGAATACGTCTAGAAACTCACCCACTACATAAGGTACTCCACATTTAAGAGAAAAACTATCATCCTCTTACTTTAATTACAATAATTGTAATATAGAATTCCCCATCATTGGGTGTGGAGGTCCTGTGTGACCAGACCAAGGATAATAATTCCCAAGAAAAATATGATGACTCCTATCTGGTTCCATGAAATTGATCCATCGAATATAGAAATAAATGTGCAGATGAAAGTGTACCAGATAATCCATTCCCTTCATAATTTCAAAGAAATCCATATTTAAGACTAGGAGGTCTAACTACATCTCAACCTTTGATATATAAAGCACACCTGATGAGAACCTAAGACCCTAATCCTTCTTCAACCCTAGCGGCGTCACCAACTCCATCGAAAAAGAAAAAATATCTATTGGAAAATTTGGTCGGTTCTCAATGTGGGATGAGATTAATGAAAAAAACACACTAGTATCAAGAATAGAATTTGTTAGAGATGTTGACATCAAAATGGTACCTCGAGCGATCGATAATACCACCTCTGATCGCGTTGGTGCCCAATCCACCACATGAAGATTCCTACTCCATGCCTGAGGTCAACCGCTAACCTATGTATTTTCCCTAAAATGGCTCTGCCCATACAAAAATTCGATCATACCAAAATTTCCATCGAATCAAGATCCCATCATTCTAGATGTCTATGAATGAACATTCCCCCATATAGAAGCCATAAATCCTACCCCACTCTGGAGTGGACGTTCCATTCCACAAAATAAATACAAGTTTCCCATACCTTGACATTAATAATTAGGCTTTGTAAGAGATGCTCATGATGGTCGAATGTGCCCTGTCTTCCCACATTGGTGGAAGAAGACGTACCTCACATAGGAAGCCACTGAAGAAAATTTCTTGAATGGTTAACCTGAGCTGCCAACTCCCTTCATCCCCTATTCATATTGCTTCATTTTCTACTTAGAAGAACATCTACTACCCATTCCTGATACTATCATAGATAATAAATCCCTCTCATAGAGTTTTATATCCACCATTAAATCTCTATCAAAATCTTTAGAAAAGGTTTTCATCTAGAATAAGAAGAAATGGAAATTGATCAGTGACTGCAAACCCATATCAAACTTCTAGTCCATCATCTGCTCATTGTAGACCATCTACAAAGCATACTGGACAATATTATCAGAATGGTTGGAACACTCCATCACTAAAAGACCCCCCCTCCTAAATAAGATCCATAAACTCATTAGATCAAACATATTCCAAAACATTAGTGTCATACTCATCATTGAAGACAACCTTGAAGTCCATCCAACTCATCTTACCGTGCTTCCATATATGAAGCACTGATTCCCACCACCTTCATTTATGACCCTATAATAGGAATGAGTCAAATTTCACAATTTCTTCCTTAGGCGTGCCCAAGAACTCAGACATGTGCCTAATATTTTCGATCAACTCCTCCGCTTCTTGGGGTTATGTGATACATCAAAATTTAGGAGGCTTTTTTTTAGAAACACATGGGGTTTTTACTTCCCAAGACCAATATCATCTTTTATAACATGGTATGGAACAAAATTTCCTCCATATCTTAGAAAATTAATAGGCTGTTCCATATACTCTAATAGCATATGATCAAGAAGTGAGGGAGAACACTCTCTGGCTTCCTCCCGTTGGTGCATGGGAGTTTTTAAGGGAGGCATGTTGCTACAAAATAAAACAAACCCAATAGAAAAAATAATTAAAAAAGTTCTGAAAAATATCATCAATAACATCAAATGTAAGTAATAAAAACACATTATAACAATGAAATAAACACTTACGTCACCCCCACAAAATTTCCACGTTTGAACTGCAACCAACACGTCTCACATGGATGTGAAGTCAAAAAAATATTTCCAACATCCCCTGATGACTCAAGGTCTATCAAGATACGTGTGGAATAGGAACCATACACACAACCAAAACCCTAAGCCCAAATAGTATTAGATCATTTCTAGCATGACTCACCCCAAAATTCTAATATAAGCCAAATACCTTAACCTACTCTGATACAATGTTGTCACGAACTAAATCTTATCACCATCAAAACTGACACCACACCTGGACCTTTGAATGGCCCGAAAGGAGTTCATATCCCCACGGTCAGGCACATGATCCAAAGTATCTTATATATTGTAATTTTAATGGTTTACTTGAGTTTAGAATCATTTAACAACCAAATATAATCAATAATCCGAATCTAAAAATTCAAGCCAAAATATCCATAAATAAAATTCATAACTAAATAAATGGGTCTAAAAACGACAAAAGAGGTCCAAAGAAATCTAAATGTATCATAAAAAAATTCCAAGGAACACCAAACTACAAGGGTTCATCACCAATGAGTTGATTCCACAACACCGCACCATGGAAGATACTAACTACCCAAACTGTCATCACCCAAGGCCTTACCTTTTCCTGTGTCAAACATGATCAAGTATACTAGCACCCAAAGGGTGTAAGTTTGGTGTGCTCCTATTATGAATATGAAGACACACAAAATATTTCATATATTAAGAAGTACATAATAATAATCAGGCATGTTTTAATAAACATGAAATGGTTATAATAATTTCTAAAAAATGAAACTTTTGAAAGTAAACAGTTTTTAAAAGGAAATATTAAAGAGTGAACACATTTAAATAAAACATGTATGATGCTGAATTTTTCATCCCAAGAAAACCATAATCCATTGAGAAATAGAAATTATTAAAGGAGCACTAATATCAGGAACACCCTTATGCACTATATTGTTTTGGGTTTGATATACCTTGTATCTCGTTGTAAAGTAACCATAACCATATATGTTCCAATGTATGAGACACTATTAGGGAATATAACCATCAAATAGTGGTACCCAATAATCATAATTATATTTTTCTTAGAGTTTTCAATTTCCATCTTGGTAAGTGATGTAGGGACAAAACCTCTCTGGATCACTGGCGCACTAGTACACGTCCGCCCACCTAGACACCTGGGTTCCCGTTTTGTGGTCAAACAATTTCCACCTATTACAAAAATAAATTTGCTCAAAAAAAGATCCTCATTTATGGTCACACACATTCAAAAGAGTTTATACACATACTTTTTACCCTTTACATAACTCTAAAAACAACTTACACGTTCTTTTAAACAATTTCAAGGAATGTCACCAAACTGTGCACATAAAATTCATTTAAAATCCGTGCATGAAAACCAATGCCCACGCATATTAGCCCAAACCAGAAATGGATTCAGAAAAACAGTTTATAAAACCCTTCAAAAATTCCTAATACATTTTTCTCTAATCTACGATGATGATGATCTCTAAAGATAGAGAAACGAAAATGGGGGGTGTGGCTAGGGTCAATGGGCTCTGGTGAGATTTAGAATCACTGAAATAAATTAATAATTGAATGAGATATGAAATAAATAATTATCTTTAAAAAAGGATATGGGCTCATATGTTGGCCTAATTCCTTAATAAATAACCAAAATCCAATATTATAATATATTACTAAGTGGTCCAAATGGATATGTTCATTTTAATAGTTATATGGATTACAAGTGGGAAGTGGAATTTGTGAAAAATAATGAAAGATGGTGGAGTTATAAAAGAAAAAAATATTTGTAAAAATGGAAATGTGCTCACAGTTTGGCCCAAATCTTGAAAACCCACCATTTTCCTCTAAAAAATCCATGGGAAACTCACACAACAAAGAAATAATGAAAAATACATGAAAAATACCTTTAAAATAAGTCATATATTTTAATATTAAAACTCAATAGGCCAGCATAAATTGTGTCTAAAACTATTCCAATCAAAATATAGTGTATAAATTCCAATAATAAAAAATTACAATGCATAAATAACGGATTATTACATTATCATTTTTTCTTATCTACCTACATTAACACTAGGGTTCCCATGGATACAAATACTTCAATACTAACTTCATCTCACACCAGAGCACTAAGAGGTTCCTATGTAATATCATATATTAATACTGAGTTCATGCCAATGATCGAAGTATTCCAAGGTTCTATGAGATCTCAGTACTAGATTTCACTCATACTGGAGTTTGAATATTCTCATGTGAGTCAATAAATCTGATTGTTGTTATTTATATTATTTAATTTCACAATTATAAGACACCATTCAAAAGTTGAAAATATCAGAAATGTATTTAAGATGACCATTTTACCATGCTTACTTCTCTATATAATTACCATGTTACCATTCTCTTTACTCATTAGTATAATGACCATTTTTCCATGTATACTTCTCAATTTAGAAAGACCATGTCATTATACTCATTCCTTATATGTATGATGACTATGTTACCATTTTTACTTATCTATTTAGAATTATTATGTTCCCATTATTTATCACATAATTAATTTATCAATTATCTAACGACCTCAATTTCATAAAAAATTCAATAATTAGTTAAACACATATATTACATTAGTGAAATCAATAATTAGTTATTTTCTACAAACCATTAATTAATTAATAAATTAATAAATCAAAATGAAATTTCCTACACATTAATTTTTTTTCTATAATTAATTTTCTCATTAAAATATTAACTTTTAATAATTAATCCCAAAATTATTTATCTAGACAATATTATGAAAGGAACATAAATAATCCGCAATTAATTATCTCAACATATCCATTTCAATATCTCATAATTAATCCCCCAATTAATTATCTAGTATTCATCCCCTACCTCATATAAAATATTTCCATAAATTAATTATCTAATAGTATAGACCATTACTATCATGATTAATTCCCCAATTAATCCCATATTTTAACAAAACATTGATATATAAATTGGTCAATCCTACAAACCCCATTGAAGAAAACCAATTGCTAAATTAATCTAGAAATTATACAATTTTTCATATATATATCAAATCCATGACTATAGAAGTTATATTTATACCACCAATGTCAAATTGTTGATGGAATTTTTCTCAATAGAAATTCCCAAAAATTGAGTAGCAGAACAATGTAGATATTAGTTCTAGATGAAAATCCCTAAATCAATATTACAATATCATGATATAATAAAACTAAATCTAGATCTCTAATAATAGATATAGATCTCATCAAATGAGTTTAGATATAAGAAAATAGAGGATATCCTCCACCAAAGGATAAAGGAGAGAGAGTATAGTGAACAGAAAGATCATTTGGATGATATGCACATACTAGGCAGAGCATATATCTTCAATTTGGGCTTTCGATCTTGAATAACGGAGTCTGTACGACCTTGAATTCCTCTGAGTCAATTTTATAACCCTCCCTTACCCTATGGAAATAAAAATCTAGATTTAGAGCCGCATAGGAGGTGGGAAATGTCAATAAAAGTTGAAAACAAGTGAGATCAACAATATTAAGATATCATTGTTGGCCCACACATGGTTTAGTCGAATGGTTAGAAATTTTTTTCCCTAAACATGTGTTAGACACTAATTAAATTAGGAGCTCACATGGTTTCCTAACACAACCTACCAATCTATTATATAACCATGATAAATCTACTGCCTAAAATGACATGAGAACACACAGTTTCGACTATGCATATGTATAGTTTTTACAAACCGTGCACCACCCACGCACAACACCTTTTCTATAAAAGTTTATTATAATTCCCCCAAACATACCACAAGTCAATAAGATTATCAATGATAATTATGTAAAAATGTACCATAAATCTCACTCGATATACTCCATAAAAGGTTGGGATCTTGAAATCATGAACAAATTATTGATGATATTAAATTTGAAAGGGTATTATTATACACCGTATAAAATAAATTAGGTTCATAACATTATAAAATTCCTCAAATAATGTAAATTGAGAAGAAGTCCCTTACTATGAACATATAATTGACGTGTGGATTAGTAAATAAATTTATTAGTTATATCAAACATATTTCCACAAAAATTAAGTAGAAATACATCATAATATAATAAAAGGTGGTACACACATACACATATCATGACATAATAAGTGAAGTAAAATTTTAACACATTAATTGAAATTGAGTTATGAAATCCCTTACCTCACATATACTTTTGGTTGTGAATTGTTTTCCTTCTATATAACTTTTTTAAGGGAGATATAATTTTATTCCATAAAAATATTCATTTTATAATATCACCACTATTACTTTTATAGTATATTATCAATCATTTTTTTGATAATCTAAAATTATTTTCATTGTTTCTCATGTTAATTTCCTCATTTTCACATTCGCGTATTGCTATTATTTTTTTTGGATAATGTTGATTTTAAATAGTTTCAGTATATACATAAAAATATTAAGGACACATTTGTCATATTTATACATACATTAAATGTTTAATTTAAATCATGATATATGGATTTGATAAATGATTTTTGTTATGATCATGGAAGTGAAAGGTCATATGTACACCTGAGTAACATTTCTATTTTTCGAGCATCAGTATGGAATATGGGAACGAAATATCATAAATTTTCTAGAATGATAAAAATATCAAATTATATATTTTAATATACATTTATATATCATACATGTGGCATGTTTATAAAAAGAGAGTCACATCTATTCTTGAAGGTGATATTCTAAACATACACGAACGATGTTATCATCTTATGTGTGTAAAAATGTAATAATTAAAATGATATTTAAACATTTCATAATGATAAATATGTCAGTAATATCATAATTATTTCATTTTTGTCACATATAATCAATAAATTTTTCCTTATCAACTACCATTTATTTCATTAGTGAAATAAAAATCACATCGCATCCCGATTCGTTAGACTATTGTACACATGAGCGAATTATAGTTACCCATAAGACATAGAAAATGAACACATTATTTGAAGGAATGATGAAAAAGGTATAAATATGTTATAAATATCATATATATACTTTTCATCCACCATCACACCCAACTGTGAGAGCTGGTAATTGAAAAACAAAAGACATTGGTTCACAAGGTTGTAGCCTCCGTACACATAAATGATGATTTTCTAACCCATTTAACAGTTGTGAAGATGGTTGTATATAATTAATAGAAGATAATAACATATATGTTTGTCCATGATAATGAGGGAATTTTATTATAATGTTTTAATAATAATTGTATGAGGTCGAGGAAGAAAACAAATATTGACACTCGTTGAAGAATGTTGCCTCTTCATTCCATAACCTCTTTAGGACTGCATAAAAAAGGCTTCCTATGAGAGATTTATTCCAAATATAAGGCTTATAAAATGAGATTATAGATTTTTTGGGGTTAATTGGGCTCATATTTACAAATCTAAAAGTTTGTGATGGTGTGAAAAAAGAGATGAGAGGGGTGTCCATTTATAAGTGAGGTGAGTGGCACACTTGTAATTTTGGAAAAGAAAAAGGTGTATATATTTTTTTCACATTTTAAATTGGTGGAAAATAAATTTTAATAATTTATTATACATTATATGGTATAAATATGGCTACCATATGGATTTTATAAAAAAAATTATTTCATTTTTACCCATATCTTTTTATTTTAATCCCCCATAAATCAATTTCTACCTTAACGACATTAAATAATATTTAATGTTTTCCACTATTGAATTAGGAAAAAACATAATTTTATATAATAATATAATATTTATTATAATTATTATAAATATAAATACATTTTTAGAAATTAAATTCCTATAAGTGAAACAAGTTACTTTGAACTAATCTCGCCGAAGTGAAAAGAAATCATGTTTTCAAAAGGAAATTGCTCAAAGGATTACATAGTTTTTAGATAAAATTTCAATATGAAAATGATTATAATGAACTAAATTTTATTAACTTATATTTTATTTTACTAATTTCACTTTTAAATAAATTTAGAAAATATTTATTGTTTATAAATATATAAATATAAATCTACTTTTCAAAACAAATTCAGCATTTTTCACTATTCATCAAAAAATGAAATTTTTCAGAAAAGTCACAAAAATTCACCAGAAGATAATTTGGACATTATGATCTATAACGTAATGAATATTTTTTCAAATAAATTTTATATTAAAAAAAATCTTTTATGTGCACAAATAATTACTAAACCGTTATTTAGAAAACCAGTTTTCATATAATTGTTCTTTTTCTTTTAAATGATTATGACTTTATTTTTAATAACTAAATAAATATAATTTTCATAATTTAGTTAGTAAGATTCATACACATAAATTTATTTTTTGGTTATAATGGTATAATTTTTTATGTTTCACTTGGACTTAGGGTTATTTGTTCCACAAGATATCAAAGAGATTAAATTCAATGAAATATATTTCATATGATTTTTATGATCAGCTTTTATTACCTATACACTATCAAAAAAACTTTTATTATTTTATAATTTTTGTTTTTTATATCCCCCTTAATATTTCACGAATATCTTGGACCCTGATAAATTTAAATCAATGTATTCCTACTAAATGAAACAATTATTAAATTCTTATTCACAAAGGTATATGATATTTCAATGTTGTCCCCATTCAAAAGCATTATCCATCTTTACTAAATAAAAGTTTAAATCCAACTAATAAAATATATATCAATATACCATATTCATATTTATGACTATAGATCGCTCTAAAATATGATAATTCCACTGGATATTCTAGTAAATTTTAATTATTGTTAGATTCATGACATGTGTGGAATAAGTATGTTCATGTTGGAAAAACATTCCATTAATATATTTGATCAAATAAAATCAATATATAAATTAAAAAAAAAATATGTTAGAACCATATAAAAATAATTTTAATATATCTTCCTCTATGGAAAATAATGAACATGACAACTTGTAGATTATCCTTTATAGACTAAAACAATAACTAATATTTATTTGACAAAAAAAGACTAATAATTTTAATTTAATTATATCAAATATAAAATCCTAGAACTCACACACCCAGATCTTATGAAAAATCATTAACATTACATTTGAGGATTGATTATGATAATTGTGACCTGATTCTGTCATCTAAAAATTGCAACATCCAATGGAAAACATGGATCATGCCCAGACTTGAGTACCTTATAGACGTAGAGTTTTGGAGAATTAGGACAATCTATTATATAATCTACTCATATAAATTGGGACTAATATGACTTAAAATTAACATTTCTCTCCTTTAACCCAATATCTCTTATTTTACAATTTTTCAACAACCTAGTCCTTGTGTAATACCTTATAGAAATAAATTATTCAAGATCAGTATTTAATTACTTGCGAAAAGGGAAAAAATAAGCGTGATATCAGATTCTCAATATTGATATTTTTTATATTTAACAATAAAATTTAATCAATGATATTAAGAGTGTATAAAGGAATGAATAAATAATAAAATTATATTGTGTAATTAGAAAAGAACTCATACACATCAATAAATATACAATAAAATAAGAAAACATCTCATGGAAATGATTTAATAGAATCAATAATAATGAAGTATGTGATATAAATCTCAACCATTAAAAATATTATAAATCCATACTATGAAATGATAAAACATTTTATTACATTGGAAAACCATATCATTAAAACCTTATGGAACCTTTACAGAATGATTATTATTATAATAAACAATACATATGACATCCATATCCGGAGTACCAAATGAATCAGTGTGCTATGTAGGTTCACCAATCAAATAAGCTATAATGGAGAGAACCATCTCAATATGGGTCCACCCGTCATTTTCAATTTACAAGAAGTGAATGCATAAAAAAATTTATTAAAACACTTTGAAATTTTTTTAGTTTTTTTCAAAAAATGATTGAAAATTTAAAAGGAAACATGTTCAATTGAAATCTATTAGGAAAATAATTTACCTATGTAAATGAAATTTATTCCAATAAAACCTCTTTGAACCATTATTTACCCAATTAAAATAAATGGTTTCAATAATAAAACATTTTGAAACATTATTTACCCCTGAAAAGGAAATGGGATTAAAAAATCTATTTTAAACATTATTAACCAATGAATAATAAATGGGTTCAATTGAAAAATATCTGAAACATGTTTAACTAATCGAAAAAATGGGTTCAATATCAAACTCTATGAAACATGATTATCTTATGGAAATGAAATGATAACCTAAAAAATATCTTTTAATATTCAGTAACCCATGGAAATTAAATGGGTAAAAAAATATATTTGAATCATGATAATCCCATGGAAAATAAATTTGTTAAGTAACAATATCATTGAAACATGGGTATCCCATGCAAAAGATAAGGGTTAAATAACAATCTCTATAAAACATGATTGAACCATTGAAATGAAATGGGTTCCAAAAAATATATTTGAAATGCATGAAACCCATTGAAATAAAATGGTTAAAAATACCATTGAGACACAATTAACCCAAAGAGAATAATTGGGTTAAATAACAATATCTTTGAGACATGATTAATACATGGAAAATAAATGGGTAAAATATCAATATTAGTGAAACAGACCTAATCCATCCATAGAATGAATGGGTATGGTATTAAGAAAAAATAATCTCAATGAAGGATATGTAAGAATAAGGGTTTTTATTTATATTAATGTAAATTAATATAAAATACCGTTACAGAAATATATAAGGAAAACTACATTTATACATTCCAATGCAACCTATACTACATTGAAACATTTGAATCGTATTCCCCATGAAGGAATAAAATTATAAGAATCATAGAATTCAATTAAAAAAGTTATATTCATGATATAAGAAGTAAATAGATAAGTATATATACATCTTAATAGATGATAGTTTTATAATATAACAAATATCTCAATGGTGGAAAATTTTGAAAAAACCCCATTACTGATTTGGTAACCTATTAACTATAAACCAAATGAAATAGATATAATAAAAATTATATTTAAAACCCCATGAATTTAAGTATATAAATCATATAATTCAAACATTTATATTATATAAACCATATAAAAGATACTTGATTCTTAACAATACAATATGCCTTAATGAATTAACATACAACTGAATTTTCTTAAATTGACTCTGGTTTTTCACGATTATCCTCTATCATGAACATATTAAATTATAATAATAATTTACTATATTAAAATCCTATTAAATTTTTATAATTATTTTTATTACATTTATTACAATTATATATATATTTTCTTGAAAAATTATGTTTTTATCTACTGTTTGGATTATATTCAAATTATATCTCAATTCAGAATTCGATTGGTCAACTATGGAAAATGAGTTCATTACATTAAACTATATTGAATAATAATCATGAAATTATTATCATTTTTATTCCATAATTTAACATTTAAATTCAATCATGAATAAAAATTATGAAAAATGAACCATGATTACAATCATGGTGATAGTTGGTTGTATGTATGCATGAGTACCATTATCATTTTCAACAATCCTTATTGAAAAAAGGAAAGTAATTTTTTATTACCATAATGATAATAAAATCATTAATTAATTTTTTTTTTCATATATATTATATATATTTTATAGATAATTCATGTGATGTCAATGAATATCACATCATGTCATGGAGGAGGTAGTCCACACATCCACAACGATGTTATCAATTTTCATTCTATGAATGGGTAATAATGAAAATTATATATTTTATGTCCATTACAGTAATTATTTAATGAATAAAATATATATTTTATTTATGTCACATATTATAAATTAAACCCATACTTAACACATTCAATGTAATGTGTG
Organism: Viscum album; assembly: GCA_963277665.1. Classification (NCBI taxonomy): domain Eukaryota; kingdom Viridiplantae; phylum Streptophyta; class Magnoliopsida; order Santalales; family Viscaceae; genus Viscum; species Viscum album. Next base: position 510,601,248 of record OY728139.1, read on the forward strand.
AATTTATCACATCGCTTTGTGGAGGTTATAATCCACACGTTCACAAATGATGTTATCATATTTATAAAAAATGGAAATAATGATGGTATATTTTATATAAAATATAAATAAGTATAAATAAAACATAATTTTGATATATATCATATAAAAATAATTTTTCCATCATAATCCACAACCATTATAGGTAGTAAATGAAAAATGAATGACATTTTTTCCTGAGCCAGTAGTTCACCGTACACACAAACGGTATGTTTATTACCCATTTGATAGAAATGTTTGAATATGTAAGTATAAACCCTAATATAAAAACTTATAATTATAATTAGGATATTATTTTTATTATATAATAATTGAATGGAATTAATTTATTGGATTTATAAATAAGTAAATCATAAATATTTGTTTAAGAATGTTACCTATATTTTGGGCAACTCCTTATGCTTTGCACTAATGAGATTCCTATGTTGGATTTATTCTCAATGTGAGGACACAATGGTGAGGGTAGGTATTTTTTAAGATTATTTGTTCATTTATTGGATTATACAATGAGATTGAGAGTTATTATGACATGATTAGGAGACGACACTTTTATAATTAGAGGGGAGGACACATTGGGTATTCTTGAAATGATTTGAGTTCTCACCATGTTTTACTTGTCCCCAAAGGGTTAAAAATAAATATTTATAGATACTTATCGATATAATTGTTTAAAAATGTATATAAAATATTTTTTGGGAAAATGTAGGGTCATTTTTACATATTATTTTCAATATTCGTCTTCAAATAAGCTCATTTTTCCTTAATCACTATAATTAATTTCGATTACATTCACTAATAATTTTTGAAATAAAACTAACTCAACCCATTTATAAATTATAAATAATTATTATTATAAATATTAAATCAATTTTCCTAATTTTAATAAATGAATTAGAATATATTAATTTAAAACTAATCTGGTAGATAGAAGGACAAAAATTTATTTAAGTAAAAATATTTAAAATATTTCTATGTTTTTATATCAAAATTCATTTTGAATTTTTTTCTAATGACATAGATTATCTTAAATAATATATGTTTTATATAATTATAAATTAAAACCAATTAAAAAATATAATTTTACACCAAATATTATTTAGAAGAAAAAGATGTTTTCAATTAAAATTCATTATCATTCACAATTCACAAAAAAACTAATGTTATCAAAATAAAATCAGAAATTATTTTGAAGTAAATTTTTATATTAATATTTCTAAATATATTATTAGTTTATATAATAATTTTTTTAAATTTTTCAAAAATAAATATTATACTATGTGGTCTATTAAAATGAGGTAAAATTTACCTTTAAAATATATAATTTGTTATAAATAAAATTGGATTTATTCATATCATCACACTATCAATTTTATTGGATAATTTAATTTATATATTTCAATAATAGTGATTAATATAATTTGTTAAGATAAATGATAACTTTTCTTATTAAAAATGTTCCAAAAAAAATCCATTATATTTATTTTCCATCTATTTTCATTACTAGTTAATTGATAACCAATGAAATCATTTTATTAACATGTGTCAGATATATTTTCATAAATTTGTTAATCCCATAAATTCCATCTATTCAAATGGCTATTTAATCCCAATCATAATAACATTAATAGTATATTTTTATCAAGTATGACTCGGGATAGTTTGTAACATAAGTAATCAATGGAACATAATGTATCATTCAATGAAAGAAAAACATAGTTTTTTCATGTCAATAATTATAGAAAATTTATTATGCGTAGAATAATATATTAATGAATATAAACTTATCTAAATAAATGTATTTCATAATATTTCAGGATTTCATTTCACACCACCTTAAAAAATATATTTTCCCAAAAAATCATCTTTACTACCAAATGATTAACATTTATATTATTCCATTATTGATACCCACGTTGTAAAAATGGTTGATAAAACATTCTATTAAAAAGGTAATGTGGGAAACATAATGTTCACCAGAAGTTACATATAACCATGATTCCACATAGGGGAATAATTAGTAAAGTGTTCAAAGATAAATATGTAAATAAAACCAAAATCCCATGGAATAATATAGGTTGATAGAGAAAATGGTAATGAGGAATTAAATTAGGACAAAAACCCAATCAAAAGAATTGTGGAAATTGTCACTGATGTAAATAGAAATAATGGTAATATGTTGACATTTTATTTCAATATCATTTTTATAATGTTAATAAATTATCTTCCCATATATTAAAAAATGAAACATACTTATATGATGAGTTTAATTTTAAACATTAACCAATTTCCAACAAAAAACTCATATTTTTATCCAAAAGATGTGTATTGGAGATAATTTTCAATTCTATAAGCAATAAATTCTACATTTAATTTCAACACATATATATAAGTGATAGTAAAATTGTTCCACCCGTATTTAGAAATTAACAAAAAATAATTACTTCATAGTAAGATAAATAAAAAAATGATTAAACATTTAAATTATACAATAATATTTTAACTTCAATAATAATACCCAAATTTCAATCAAAATTATTACATAAATAACTATCCTTAAAATACACCAACAAAATCTTAACTATATTCAAAACCCAAATATTAGAAGAATTTGATCATATATTCATCCATGATAAATAATCCATTATCCCTAAAATAAAATACAATTTGTTTTCCAAATAATCAATATCATTTCTAGAAAAAAGGCCATACTAATAAAACAACATGTAGGCCTGTGGTAGGGCATGAAACCCTTAGCATATTTCCTTCATGGGTTCAATCATGAAAACCTTCCCAAATGAATTATTTTTCATTTAATCATATAAGATTTATCTTTTAATTTTAACATGAAAACTAATTCCTCCATAAAAATCATTATGATCCTAGGGGTTAAAAAATTCCCCTTCTTAAAAAACATCATGAAAAATAACTCTTTGAAATCATAGCGTAAAACCTCAATGGGTTGTCTAATATTTTGGAATTTTAATAAAACTCATGCATATACACCTAATGAAAAATCTATAAATATTATTATAAACTCACTCTAACACATTCTAATCTGTAATTTTATCTAAACTAACAATTGATACCAAATATAACAGCCCAAAAATCACAATCCTAGATCATGTGCTGAAATCCATAATTTTAAATTTATGGATTGATGATGATATTTTTGATTCAAATGTTACATTGAAACCTTAAAACAAGAAAATGAAAATACTAAATATAAAAACCCATGATGAAATTTTATGTTTCCATTTTTATATAATTATAAAAACACTTACAAAAAATACTCATATCATCTTGGAATCAAATTTTTTCAAAAGACCATTACTCCCATTATACTATATTTTTTATTTAATAAAATTTCATCATAATTATCCTAGAGAAATCAATTCTTGGAATAAATCATTAAACATCACTATTTAATATCTTGGGAAAGGAAACATAGTAAGGGTGAGAAAAAATTCTCAATAAGGGTAAACATAACCATTAAAAAATAAATTCAATAAATAAGCATAATAGAATATAAGGGAATTACTACATAATAAAAAATCATGAGACTTGTGATATCAATATCAATATATAAAAACAATACAATCCCGTATTAAAAAATTGATAAATCTATTTTTTATTACAGATTATCAACTCGTTGAACCATTGGTGAACCCTTAAAGACCCCTTAAAAATTTACTAACCAATATGGTCATCTTCTATCTATATATCAGCTAATGAATCAGAGTGGAATCGATGAATACCAATTTATAACCTATAAGGGGATCACATAATTCTATCTAGGCGCACCCATCATTTATAATGTACATGAACCAAATAAAAAATATAATTAGTCAAAAGTAATTGAAATCCCCTTTATTCTTTTTCTGAATATGAATATCAAATGGAAATAAATCATATTACAATATTATATTTTTGAAACATGAGTAACCCAAAGAAATGAATTGCGTTAATATACTCATTGAAACCTGATTAACCCATTAAAAAGAAACGGGTTCCAACATAAAGTTTTTGAAAAATGATTTTCCCAAGAAAAAAATTAGTTCAACAAAAATTACATTGAAACATGATTATCCCATTGATAGAAATGAGTTAAATATCAAACTCTTTGTAACGTGATAAACCCATTGAAAAAATGGGTTGAAAAAGATCTATTTGAAATAAGAGTAGAACAAGGAAAAGAAATTGAATATAAAACAATCTATTTGAATCAATATCCTCCCATGGATACTAAATTGGTTAAATTATAGTATCATTGATACATGAGTAACCCATGGAAAATCAATGAGATAAATAATAGTCTCTTTGAAACATGATAAAGCTACAGAAAATAAATGGTATAAAAAAATCTCTTGGAATCATTAGTAAACCATAGAAATAAAATGGGTTAAAAACAATATTTTCGAATCATGGTTATCCCATGAAATGAAAATGGGTTAAATAAAAATCTCTTTGATACATGATTAACCCTAGGCAAACAAATGGGTTAAATTATAACCTATTTAAAACTAGCATAATCCATCTTAAGTATGAATAAGTATGGTATCAATAAAAAATATCCCCATATTATGATAAGTAACACCAAGTGTTTCTGATGTTTAGTAATTTAAATGACTTTAAAAAATCATTAAAATCATCCCTGAGGAAAATAAACATTAAAAATTCCAAATAGTCTCATTCAACTTTGATGCATTTAAATCATAAGCCCCATGATAGAATAACATTAAAAGAAAAATATAATATCATTAAAATAATATGATTCATTCTATATATATATATTAAAAGGATAATATTATACACCTCATAAAAGTGGATAGATGTGTAACATAAAAAAGGTTTCAATAAAGGGAGATATTGAAAAAAGTTCATTATCACATTGGTATCCTCTAAACCTTAAACCCTATAAAATAAATATATTTAATTAGATTTTTAAACCCCAATACATTTACGGATAATAATCATTATAAAAATTAATTTTTATAATATACCCTATATAACCAAATATAGGTTCTTAACAATACAATATACATCAATGAAATGAAATTTAGATGAAATCCCTTACCTTTTGTCTGATTTAGCATCATTATCTTCTATAATTAATAATAATCTTGAGTTGATTATTTACATTATTCAGAATTTTTTTAATTTTTATCATTTATTTTATTTCACTTCTTATATATTTTTATACTAATACATGAGAAATTATGTTTATGTCAGGTGTTTTGACCATATTCAGTGTATATCTCAAAATTGAATTTGATTGGATGATTGTGGTCAATGTGGTCTTTATGTAATCATTTATAGAACAATAATCATGATATAATTTAAATATTTATATATAAATTGTAATTTTAAAAATCAATAATGAATGAAAGGTTTGATAAACTAACCAATGTTACACTCATGGAGTTGGTAGCTCATAAATACACTTGAGAAACATTCTCATTTTTCAAGGATTGTTATGAACAGAACGAAAGTAAAATTTTATCTTCTAGAATAAAAATTATATCATTAATACATTATTATTATGTAATATTTACTTATATATAAATCTTGTGATGTAAAAGAGTATCATCACATTCAAGAGGTTATAGTTATCATGTCCATGAATGATTTTATCACTTTTTTGTGTGTCTCGGTTAATAATTAAAATGATATGTTATATTTATAAAATTATAATTAATCCATTAATATCATATATATATATATTTGTTATGTATATTAAATATTATTAATTAATAAAATCCTTAATATATTCAATGTAATTTGTGAACATACCACATATCTTTGAGGAGGAGGTTGTCTACACGTCCCCAAATGATGTTATTATATTTTTTACCAAAATAAAATAATTATTTTATTTTTTATATAATAATTTTAAACATTTAATGGTATAATAAAATATAACATATATCATATCAAAATATTTTTTCCAACATAAATCCAAACCATTCGATGTGTTAATGTAAAAATGAATGACATCTTTCCATGTAGGTGTACTTCTCCGTACACAAGAATGGTATGTTCATTACCCATTTTATGTAAATGTTGGTAGTTGTTAGTCTAACTATTAAAATAAATAAATATTATTATATTGAGTATAATAATTTAATTATATAATTTTAATAATTATTATTTGATTGTTGGAGAAAGAAATAATACATAAATACATGTTGCATAATGTTACCTCTTTTCAAGTAACTCCTTTTAGTTGGCACAAATGGGATTCCTTAGTTAATATTATTCCCTAATATCGGAATATAAGATTAGGGGATAGATTTTTGAAGCTTATTTTGTATTTTTTTGGATGATACAATGGGATCCATATGTGTGATGAGAGGATAAGGAGAGGAGGCCATTATAAGTTGAGGGAGAGGGAAAATTCGGTATTCATAAGAATATTTGAGTTCCGCCCACATAATACATTTCCAAAAAGGCTAAAATTTCAAAATTTATAGATAGTTATACATTAAATGGTTAACATGTGGACATAGATTAATTTTTAAAAAAATTTAGGGTACCACTTACACATTTTTTTACATGTTTAGTCAATAATTATGCTTATTTTTCATTAATTGTTGTTACTAATTATAATTACATTCACTAATTATTTTTGACAAAAACTAATTTTATCTTGTATTAAAAATAATATTATGCTACGTAAAATATCTAATAAGTTTTTTTGTATTTTATTCCATTAATTAGCTTTAATTAATTTAAAATTATTCCAACAGAGAGGACAAGAAAACAATGTGAAATCATGCTCAAATGATTGATAAGATTTTTTATATAAATTCACTATGAATTTTTTTAAATTGAATTAAATTTAACAAAATAATATAAAATTGATCTAATTATACTTTAAAAACACTAAAAATTTTAAATTAACATCATATACGATTCAAAAGAAAAATATGATATCAATTAGAATTTGGGGTTATTAACTATTCACCAAGATATTAAAGTTCTCCTCTGAGTAACAAAAATTCACCATATACAAATATTTATATTCCTATTTTGAAATATAAGTTTATTTTTTCCAAATTTAAATTATAAATGTTCCAAAAATTATATTTCCAATAGATGAACCTATAAACGGAGGTGAAACTACCCATTAATAATATATAGCATTGTGTGGTTAAAATTATATTAATTCTAATATTAATTCTACCAAATACATTAGATGATTTTCATAATATTTAATTTTATATAAAATAAAAAAATTCATTAATGTATTTATATAATAGAGATTAATTTAGATTATTAAGATAAACTTCTATTATTGTCCTTAAAATGGTTTAAGAAAACATATACATTAAATTCATCCAAACATTATTTTCATTAATAATTAATCAATATGAAATGAAATTAATTTTTAATCATCTGTATGTTATATATTTATAATATATTTAATATCATTAATTCCCACCATACAAATGTAATGTCAACAACAATCATAAAAAATTAATAGTATATTGTTGCATGGAATGACTCGGTCTTCTGTACAACATAAGTCATCAGAAGATCAGGATGATGCGTGAACAAAAAATGTAAACGTAGTGTTCCATGTGGTGAAGGATAAAAAATACATTATGTGTAACAAAATATATTATAAAATTTAAACTAATCTGAAATAATATATTTCCTAAAATTTCATAATGTTACATCAAAATTAATTACATTGGAGGGAAATTGGATAAAATCCTCACACAATATCATCTAATTTAAATAAATTATGCACTTATGAAATATTCTAGAGAGATTACTATGAAATAACTATCTCTATTATAATAATAAAAATTACCATAGAATATTTTAAAATAAAATACATATGAATGTTTACTTCCATCATATATAATTGTCACAAGAAAAAATTTCTCACAATAAATTCCATTAGACTTCCGCTATCAAAACCATTAAATTATAAGTATAATTCATCTTAATATTCTTCAAAAATATGATATAATCAATGAATAAAATTAAAACTTATTTAATGATATTCGGTAATATAAAATCTATGAATTCAAAGATTACATTAGTTGTATTTATGATTTTAATGGCATCACCAATAATTAAACAAATTTATATTGACACATGAATGTGGTCCTCAAATAAACATTATCCTTAACCCATATTTAATGATACCAATAACATAGATAAATATTTTCGGTCAAACTCACTCAATTAAATTTTAATGAATATAATTTTTCATACATTATCATTACATCACTTTTTTGGAATACTTAATACATTGTAAAAATTGATTCTGAAATACCATGTTAATTTATAGCATTTAGAAAAATCGAATAATAAAAACTAGTACATTATTGAGATATATTATCTCTCACTAGGTTATACAAGACTAGAACCCTTCTTGTACATATCCTAGATAAAATATATCTACAAAATATAAGGAAATAAACATAAAATGGATTGAGCCTAGATGCTTAGTAAGGGAATGAAAGGTAGAAATGAATGCATGAATATGAGTATATGGGTATGAGAATGTGATCATAATATTAGATGATCCTGAAATGAATATGAATGATCAGAAAAATGAATCATGGAATAAATATTAGCAGTTCCTAAGTCATGAATCATAAGGGAGACTAGATAAACATCCCTAATGGAATAAGATAGGGAACTTGTAGCATACACATAAACATAGAAAATAGTTCTTTAATGATATCTACCAATACATTCATAACATGTTAGGATTGGGATAATAAGTCATATTATTTCTTTGGTCTTGGTATTCACTTCCATGTACACTATTGTTTTGGTCTTGGGATTCCCTCCTATGTACCCACATATTCCGAGCATGGAATGCACTCCCATGTACCCTATTATTTTGATCTTGGGATTACCTCTCATTTACCCTCTTGTTTCTGGGTTAGGATTCACTCCCATATACCCTCTTGTTTTTGGCAAAATATAAACTCTTGTTCAATATTAGGAGGACCTGTCATATACCCTCTCAAGATCATAATACATGTACCATTATTCATTTTATTTGAGGGATATATAGGCCCCACATGTCACTTGAAATAAATCAAACATACATTTTCGAGACAATAACATATAATTCATCATATAATGACCAATGAAATAGTGGTATTTATAAACATAAATTCATAACCCATGAAATTAGATTTGTAAAAATAAAATTTAATAAAATCATAACGTGTAGAAAATATTTTGGTTTTTTAAATATTTGATTAAATCATAACCCATGAAAATAAGTTCCTTTCCAAAGAACATAAATGGAGGAATATATTATTTTTTCATAAGACTCATTCCATGAAAAAATAAAACATGAAATAAATAATATGAATTATTATATTAGACCATTACATCAATTTTTATGAGTAAAATCAACAAATTTCCTCATAAGAAAAAAATAAATTTGAAACATGATTTAATGAATATTCTTCAGTAAATTATCCTTTCATATTTGAAAATGAATATTTGAAACAGAAAACCTTTACAAACTAATTTTCTTAAAAAATACATTGAAAACATTGAATAAAAAATTGAAATCAATATGAAAAACCATATCCCTGATAAGATATTAAATAAGCTCTAACATATTTTTAATTCCATTATGATTTCAAATAAAATGAAAATTTATAAAATATGATCATAAATTATTGAAATAATTTCCATTGAAAATTTTCTTTTTAGAAATTTTAAAGGAGGTCTTTAAAATCATTTGAAATAAATTTTAACCATAAAACATTTTTGACAACCATTTCATTGAAAACAACGTCAAAACCAATAAATTTAATTAATATTAGTATAAAAACATTTAAATAACATGATTATAATACTATAAAAGAAGATTAATGGGAATGATTATCATAATGGTGGGTAATTCATTGCATGCCAAACAACCCTTTTTCAATGTAAAAAGTATATTAATGTTCCCCGACTAGAAAATGACAAGAATATTAATTTTTAAATACTTATTTATTAAGGGAAAATAGGGGTAAATTATCGCTTAAATATCAATGGATAATAGTAGAATATATTTTTCTAATTTCATTAAAAAAACTGTTTTCGAGAAATGCATGTTTTTGACCGAAGAGAGAGGTAAAGTCTTAATTTTGTAATGAAACATGAAAATATTATTTAACAAAGATAGGAAAATGGTAAATTTACATTTATATAACATGAAAATCATATTTTATAAAATATAATGGGATTTCATGATAGTTTGATGATAAGATTTCATCAATGGGAGCAAATTCTCAATAAATATGAATAAACTGTGTTATTGTAACTATAAACTATTAAAAACATGGTAATTTTTAATAATAATAAAATGTAAAGACTAAAATTATATGAATATTAAAATATTAGGGAAATAATTATAATCATTATATAATATTCAACTGTAATTATATACATCTCATTGAATAATATAGGTTCATAACATTGCATGAGTCTTAAAAGAAAAAAAATTAAACAAAATTACTTCACCAATTTGGTAACTTTTGAAACATAAAACCAATTAAATGAAAATCATAGATTGTTTATTAAAATACCAATACATTTAATTATAGAAATAATAAAATATATCAATGTTTTGTATGGAAACCATTAAAAAATAGTGGTGAATAAGTCCTGAATCTCCTAAGAATAAAATGTGAGATGGTATTCCATTACCTTATGTCATGATTCTGTACACATTCTCAAAAAAACATGAATAATAAATATAAAATTTTTATACATCTTTTATATACCCATATTACTATATGTAACACCATATATGGTTTTATTATGATTTTATATTTCAATAATATTGACAATTACAAATTATGGTTTCTCTTTGGGTAATATCCTATTTTTTTCACATGTGTATTAATTTGTTATATTAATAGTCCTCATTATTATTTCTCTATTCAACGAATGTAAAAATATATATAAATATCATGTATTATAAATATATATTTATTTATTATTATACATTTTTATTGATATATGAAATTTTATAAATCGTTGATGGAGATGGTTGGTCAAACGTACAAAAGAATGTTGTTTCTATTTTTAATTGCAATGTAAAAATAATGAAAGTATATGAAATATATGAAATATATGTATATATATGTAATATTTATAGTAGAATTATCATTTAAAATTTATCATATACATTCACTAAACCCATCCTTAAATCATTACATTTAGTGAGTGAATGAATCATATCGGTTTAAGGGGCAGTAGTCCACACATCCCCAAATGAATTTATCATATTTACAAAAAATTGAATGCATGAAGCTAGAATTTAAATAAGAAATAACGAAATATAACTACATAATAAATACCATATAAATCCTGATTTTTCATCAAACTTTCCTTCTATGAAAGGTTGTAAATGTAAAATCCAAAATATTGTTTCATGAGGTGGTAGTTCACCAAACACAAGAATGTTATATTCATTACTCATTAGATGGTAGTTTGTGTATTTTTAGGTTTAAACCCTAAAATAAAGACATATTAATATATTTAGTATATATCTATCAATTTTTAATCATGTAATATAAATAATTGAGGTCTTGGATAAAGAATGTAAATGACTGGGTCTTGAGGAAGGATATGACCTCTTCTTTAAGTAATTCCTTTTTCTTTTGTAGCAAAGGGATTCAATTTTTTGTATTTTAGTCTAAAGGTAGGAGTAAAATAGGAATGGGGGGATGTTAGATATTTAATTGGGTAGATATTTTCCTATTTTAAGTATCTGGAGGGGTGTGAGGAAGGGGTGAGGTGGTACCTTCTATAGGGGAGATAAAGGAAACACATGACATTTTTTAAAATTAGTTTGGTGTAACATCATTTTTGAAAAACCAAAGTCATAAAAACAAAATAAATCACAATAATGGCATATTTTTTTCCTAAATATATTCATCCAATTCATTTCGGATAATAGGGTAGCTTATTTTGGTACTTATGTTTAAGGTTTAGTACCTTGTTTTGATTAGTTTAACTTTATTCAACATAATAAATTTGAATAAATTTCACTAATATTATTGAAATAATAGTTGATATTATTAGAATAAAAATTTTATACCTATCAAAAATATGTATTTAATTTTTTATTAATTCATTTCACATAATAAAAAAATTATCTTTAATGCCAATCTTAAAGTTGTGGCGAGAAAGCGGGTTTTTAAATTGACAATGTTAAAAACAAATTAAGATTTTATAACTACAATTAACCAAAAAATTAATAAAATTACCTAAATTAAATTAATATATTTATTTCTGATTTAATTTTACATTAAATAAAAATTTAATTTAAATTTATCTCTATAAAAAAATATATGGAATAACATTTTTGAATTAAAATCTTGTTTTTTCCCTGTTCACCCAAAGCTTATGTTTCACATAAAAAAACAAAAATATCAACCTAAGATAATATTGGAAGTATAAAGTCGAGAATTATTTTAATTTTATAAAATTATATTTTTAAAGGCCACTAAAACTAGTTTTATTAGTGTTCATAGAATGAAATAAAAATAATTTATTTAGAGAGAACACTATTTTTAAACATATAAAGACATAACAAAAAATTTTATGTTTTATTATCATTTTATTTTATTTATATAAAAATTATATATTATATTTAAAAATTAATATTCATATTCATATTATTATGTTTAATGGATACATTATTATTATCTATTTTAATTAATTATATTAAAAAATTGTTTTTCTTAGAAAATCAGTTTTCTGTGTAACACAAGCTATGTCGATCTTTCATATAGATTAAACATATATTAGGGAATCATATAATAAAATATTATCATGGTGTAGATTAAAAATAAGCAATAACTTGGTTCCCCAATAAAAACACAATCATTATTCAGTGTTGTGTGAAATGGAAAATATTAGAAAGATTAAATTAATTTGAGAAAAATATTTCACAATAACTCAGGGTGTTACACTCTACCGACCATAAAATGAGTTTAAGAATTTTAATTTTCATTTATATAAATGGTTTATTACCTTAATTTATTTTAATTAAAACTCAAATCATAAAAATGAACACTAAAACTTCGTTAAATTATGGAAATTTGGAACCATAACTGTTACCCGATGTGACTCTTTGTTAGTTTTGCACATAAGAGAACATGTGTGGAAAGTTAAAGCATGGATATGAAAGTGAAATAACACTATCATGTTATGGAGGAAAGTGATAGAAAATATATTTTGAATAATTTTAACAACATAAAATTTATAAATATATGATGATATAAGTGATTATTTGAATCCTTAAAAAATAAGTTACTAAGACAACCTTATCAATTTCAATATTCATTCCTTAGAGTTGAATATTTTTCAAGAGATGTTTTAGTTACTATATTTTTATATGTTTCATCTATAGAATCTCACCTTTTGGTAATGTATTGAAAAATATCCACATCACCTCTATCTCCAAAAATCATGGTTTTTTAAATTCGTGAAGTACTAACATATTATGAGATAAATGATGAGCCCTCATATCTCTATTTATTAACAATCAACAAAAATTTCATAGAGGAGGTTATCCAATATGAATAAATCCCCTAATAGTGATCTAATTATATAATATTATAAACCTGATCTAAATATTTAATTAATCATTCTATAAATGGTAAAACTTATAACAGTTATGAATGTAAAAAATCCAAAACATTAGAAAGAATGTCACAAAATCATATTAACAATGATATTCCTTGTATCACAATGTTTCTATTGGTTTTCACATTCAAAAAATGTGAATACTGACATGGAATATTCTCTTCAGAGTTTTTAAAAACCTGAATTATCTTATTTCCTTGTCAAAAAAATGAATTCTTTCTTATTCAAAATATTAATTGATATATTCCATAAATGCAAAAATGTTGAAATCTTATACAATGATAACACATACCACAATTCAAAAAGTCCTTAATTTTTTCCAAGGCATTCATTATTTTCCAATTTACTGATTCATATTCAAAATACCTTTTTTAATAAATCATTATTTCATCATCGGGGTTAAATTATGGGTTAGAATCCCTTAATTAAAAAAATCACCATTCTATGACATAAATTTCGACCTCACAAAAACCATTCAACATATCCTTAACAATCCATAATGAAAAACTCATATTGGGAATAATTATATTTTTCATGATTCATGTAACATGATATTTGAATTCCAAAAATAAAATTCTTTAATTATCCATTTTTATTATTAAACCATTACTCATGTTTCATCATCTTATCCCATAATACACATTTCATATAATATTAAATATGTATTATATATTATGGTTATTCAACCAAAATATAATAATTATTCTTATTTTTTATATAAATTATACTAGAAGAACATACCATAAATTCTACATATTTCTTCCAGTCTCTTTATCTTAAGCATTATAACCAATACTTCTGGACCTTTCAGACACTCTCTATTAGATTTTGGCTTAGAATATTTATGATCATCATGCCCATACATTCCAATTCTAATAATTTTATTGTTAAACTAGTACCTTGTATTTAATGTTATTGATTAAAACCAAAAAACCTATGGTGAGAAACACATATCCCTGATGAATTAGGATGTCTAAATAATGGTAGGTACTTATTTCAACCCTGGTAAATTAGGTTTATCCAAGTATTTTCATAATAATCCACTATTTAATTATTTTATGATGGTTTGTATTGAATTTGTGAATTCCCTATGAATATCCATTGGGACTGTCAAACTAGGTGCACAATAATGTTCATTTCAATGTAACATGTTACACTCGAGTCATTCACAATACACCATTTCAGTGTTATTAATTATAGGTACATATATTCCAGAATAATCTCAACTTGTATTATCAAGATAATGATGTATTTATAGGAAACCACTCACTCTGTCCTTCACCAAAATTCAGTGAAACTTTATTATGATTTTAATCATATTTAAACTAATCCATAGATATATTCCTAGGCATATCCTTAGAAATATTCCTAAGGATATCAATAAATTTATCACATCCTAGTTTCAAAAGGTTTACTAAAACACTATATAATACCAACTACAATGATCCTCAATTTTTATATATTTTCATTTCATCCATTTTTGTTGAATCCTTAATACATTATTCTTACAAATTATAAATTATTTATTTTGTTTAGTGCCTTTGGAAACATGGCGAAATTTTTTTTTACATGTGTGTGAAACATTAACTCCCACTAGGATCTCCAATACTAATAGCCTTATTAGAAATATAAATTATAATATATATCTACATAACATGGGAAAGGAAACATAAATAGGGGTGAGAAAAAATTCTCTATAAGGGTTAGAAAGGGAGATATGTAAGCCTAGACATGATCATAAGGGTAAATTAACGTGATCATAACATTATATGAGTATACACTGTATATTAAAAATCATAAACATTAATCATCACATAAATATTCACAAATCATAAGTAATGAATCATATGGGAGACAATAGTATAGTCCTTGAATGAAAAAGACATTGAAATCATGAGTACACATGAACATATAAAATAAAACAATTAAGGATACCTACTAATAACTTCATAAGAATTTAGGCTTGGGTTAATAAACCATGTACTTTCATTGGTCTTGGGATTACCCCCCCCCCCCCACGTACCCTCTTGTTTCGGGCTTCTGATTCCCTCTAGTGTACCCTCTAATTGTTTTTATTGGGATGACCTCCCATATATACTCATCTTTTGTGCTTAAGATTCCCTCAAATTTACCATATTGTTTTGGGATTGGGATTCCCCCTATACGCCCTTTTCATTAAGTATTTATATTCCCTATTTTTTTGATTTGGATTCCCTCTCATGTACCCACATGAGATTATATATCATTTATCATTAATAAATTAATTGGAGGGAGATATACATCTCAAAGGTCGTAAAATAAAATCCTTCATTTATGTTCAATAAGATGAAACAGCATTCATCATATCATAAATAATGAAAAAATTGTGGGTAATATAAACATCAAGTAATAACCTATGAAATTAAATGGGTATCATTAAAATTCCATCGAATTGTAGACACTAGAAAATATAAATGTTTTATAATAATTTCATGAAATAATTACCCATGAAAAGATTCTGGTTTCAAAATAATATAACACATGGAGGAGAAGCATATTTTATGAGGATCATTCCATCAAAACATAAACCATTAATGAAATAATATAAATGTAAAATTAGGATCATTTTATATAAGGTCATAATTAACATTACCAAATGTCATCATAGATGGGAAATAATTTTTAAGAAAATTTCAAAAAGGATTCTTAATTAAAATTTCATTTACTCATTGAAAATTTATAATTAAAAAATAAATCATTTTTAATACCTTTATCATATAAAATTCATTTAAAAAATATAAAGAATTATCGTAATAATTGGGAAATTTTTTTCCATAAAAAAGATAAAATAATATTAGATTCACATTGAAATTAAATTCTTTAAAAATAATTTTAAAACATATAAAATAAGACTAAAAATAGTTGTAATCCTTTTATTTGAAAATTACATTTAAAAAAAATATATATACGGTGTTGAAAATAATTTAAAATAATTTTTAAACATAAAATATTTTTGAAAAAGAAAATTCATTAAAAACCATTTCAAACACAATTAACTTTCATAATATCACAAAAAACAATTTTTTATTAAATAATAACATTTGAATATTGTAAATTAATCTTTATGAGAATTGCAGTTGTAACGCCCCGAACCCAATTACCCAGAGTCGGTGCATTATTTTAATACATTGGCATGATTACAAAGAATCAAGTCCCGAAGGACCGATCAGTTTAGCAGACTTGGAAAATAGATTACATACATGAATGTTACATTACACTTCATATCATACATAACAACATAAATAATCCTTTATGAAAACCATTATTCCCTTGTCTTAAACCTACAAATAAATCATAATACACTTCTTGAAATCTTGGGAAAAATAAAATATATAAAGGGGTGAGCTCGGATGTTCAGTAAGGATAATAATAGAGCGGAAAGTTTAATAAATAAACATAAACATTTAAGGCAATGTATAACTAAAACATAAGACTTTTTAAACATGAAATTCAGCATAATATGGCAAAGATAAAATGACATAATGCCATTTACTTATTCACATGGATATTCCACTAGTCGAATAATCACATGCAATATCAATAACCACTTTTATAACGGGGGAATTCATAATGCCAGACTATCATAACCACGTAGCCAAGGCCTCTTTCCAAGAATACAAATTTGAATTTTTCATGGCCTCGTGTCAAGACACTAGTTTGTCTCATAAGACCTACCATTGCATCGTGGGGCTATAGCGGGCTCCACTCATCACTTACGAAGTCCAATGAATTCATCATATGAAGAGGTCTAAACATAACATAAACATTCGCACTAAAAATAGCATACGAAATGTCAATACTTTACCCATAAACCATGAATGGTATAAAAATAACACATCCACAGTAAAAAATATCACAAAACCTTCAACACAATATGGAATATTTGTATCATGATAAATCAACTTCAAAACAAGTTTAAAATCCATTAAATGATTTTGATGTTGATGAAAATGATTTGTAAAACCCATTGATAGAAATACCCCCTTTTAATGAAAACATTTAAAAGTTACACAATTTGGAAAGGAATTCATTTAATGGAATTTTTGAATCAATGTGTCCCATACCACCTTGAAACTTTTAAAAGGAATTAACATTTTAAAAACACTATTGTCCATATAAATAAATCCTTAAAAACCATTTTGAAGACATGGACATTACTGAGAAAGATTTATAAGAATAAGTATTTAAAACATTTTAAATGATCTTTTAGTAAAAATTACCTTAAAATAATACCTTTTAAAACTCTTTCATAAAACATGGGCATGGATAATAAATATGTCCCAATAGATACTTATGCAAAACAACCTCGGATAATAAAGATATTGTGAAATTAATCCTTACCAATTTGGTAACATACGAAACATACACCCCATGAAAGAGGTATCATACAATGAAAATGTAAATAAACATACATTAAAGTTTATTACTCAAATAATACAATTATGAGCCGTACATACACCACACAAAAGTTAATAGTGTCAATATGGTACAAATCTCATGGGAATAAGGAGTTAGATGAAAACCCCTTACCTTGCACTTTCATTTAGTCTAGGGTACGTTTAGCCTCCTGTATGAAGACTATAGTATTATATTAAATTATACCAAAACCATATTAATATTTATGATATCATTCATTACTCATTTATTACTTTATACTACCAATTTAATAATAATTTCCATGTTATATTAATAATTCGGGTAATAATCGCTTTCATTATTGTATGTGTTTTAACTTGTTACTCTTGATTGTATCGCTTATATCATGATTTAAATACTTCCAGAATATATGAATTTATTTATTTATCAAATATATTTAGAATATAAAAATTTATAAAATAATTATATATGAAATGGAAAACACTGTTTATGGAGACGGTAGTTCGTACGTACGCATAAAAGATGTTTCCGTTTTCATATAGTATTGAACGGAAGTAAGTGAATAAGATATATGTGAGTACATAAATACTTATATATATAAATATATATATCTCCAGTAGAATTATTATGTCATATATTACATACTTATTAGTAATATATATATTTTATAATCGTCGATGAATGGTGAACTTGGAAATGAATCTCACCGCGTCGTGGAGACGGTAATCCGTACGTACGGACGATCGAAAATATCATTTTTTTTATATTAATATAATATATAATTGGATGGTATATAATATATACAGAACCTTTATCATGTTATATTTATTATTTAAATCAAATACACATCATTATTATACCCATCCAAATAATAATGTATTGAATAACAATTACACCACGACGTGGAGAAAGTAAGTCGTACGTACGTACGTATGGTGACATGTCATTCAAAGGGTGGATAGAAAATTGAATTTTGTTGTAACATAATTATAATAACATCAAAGTATATTCAATATACTGGAGTTATTATTTTATAATGAAAACAATAAATAAAAAGGAAGTGGAAGAAGAATGGAACTTGAAAGAGGGTGGTGAAATCATTACCTCTTTTTCGGGTTCTTCCTTTTGATTTGATCAAAAGGGCTCCATAGGTTGGCTTTCTGATCAAACTAAGGCCTCTAAGTTGATTTTAGTATAGTTGAGAGGGTATTTGGTCAGGTTTTGGCCGAGCCAAATGGCTTAGAACGTGTGAATTAGAGAGAAAGGGGAGTGTCCTTTTATAAGAGGGGTGAGGGGCACTTTAGGAAAAACTTAAAATATTATTTTATAATAAATTAATATTCGGTTTTAATGGCTCCAAACATAATTATTTAAAGTATAAGGTGGAGATAGGTCGCAAAAAAAACAACCAATATGTTTTAGAGATGTTTAGGTTAACATTTTAACCTTATCATTTATATTTAACTCTAAGTTAAATAATTTAACTTTTACCCTGTCTTCTTGTATTCTTAAACTATATGGTTAATAAACATACTATATACTGCCAATAGAACCCCAATTTGTTCATTAATGTAATATATATTATTATATAAGCCTTTTTTCCGATCCTTATATTTTCAGTACCGTCATATCAATTAATAATATAATATTTGTTTTACAAACTATTTTATGTCAATTTTGACACTATTTGGTATTTGTTTTTTTCTAAAATAACAACAAAATTATTACTTCAATAAAATATATTTAATCATTACTAACATGTCATATTCACCTATAAATTTCTTGTATGTCATAAAAACATTGAAATTATATTTATTCTAATATTTATAATACCATTTATTTGATTCTTTCATGAATAAGGTAATTACTGCATCATCATTGTGCCATAAATAAATTTATTTATTTAATGTCCAAAAATTATATATAAAATACCATGATGTAGGAAATCTCTTTAGATTTCTAATTTATATTTATAATCTAATTTATCTTATGTTAAACCCTATATTAAAAATGTTTTAGTTATTAAACATTGATTTTAAGTCTTTTAACTCTTCTTTGGATAAAATAATAATAAATGTCCTAATCTATTCCAAGTGGACCTAGATGATAATTGTTTATTCCTAAGGTTTTTTTTGGTCGATATACACTTGTCCAATAGAATTAGGACATCTGTTAAGGTAATATAAATATCATTTTTACCCTTTATTACCCTATTTACTTTTAATCGTGGTAAATAAAAGTAAAAAGTTACTATTTGCCAAAAATTATTTTTATCTTATTGAACCACATTTTACTCCTTGATATTTACCATGTCTCTTGGATTTTTTAAATTCCACTGACAGAAGTGGTAAAATTAACTTTTATGTAAATTTACAAATTCTCCTAGGAGGTGGGTAAAAGACGGTAAAAAGTTCAATAAAATTTTTATATATCTAAAATTTTCTAAACTAACATCAATGAATTACATTGAACATATATAGTTATTATGTATCTATTTTTACCTTAATTAAATTTAAATAAAATTAATAATTATTTAAAAAAATTCGGTTTTAAATTATAACTCAATATTTTTCACTATTCATCAAAAATAGAATGTTTTCCGAAAAATACCAAAAATTAGACCTAAGGTATATTTTATATTATGAATTAAAAAATGATGTATATTTTACCAAATTAAAATATTATATGTTTCATTAATTTGTTTAAAAATTAATTCTCATTGTCAAAACAAATAGCGTGTTTTTAAAAATAATAATTATCAAAAGATTGACACTTGTTTTTGTCTGGTTTAAATGTGAAATTATGTCCAATGACCAACATTGTATTAAATTATAAAAATATATTTGAAATATAGTTTAAAACCACTCAAATTCATGATTTATCACTTTTAATTATTTTGATTAAAAAAGTTGTTTTTAATTAAAATTTAGTAATTTTCACTATTCATCAAAATATGAAATTATCAAAAAAGCACAAAAATTTCACCCTAAGCTATTTCAATATTCCGAATCCAAAAATAAAGTCCATTTGGAATGATAGTGGGTATTAAAATTCATAATGGCTAGTTTGATTGGTTGTTGTCTGTTATAACTCGATGTTGCGTACAACGCACGCTACTATATTATTGAAAGTGAAGCATACCGTGGATGTTTGGGGTGTTACATTCTCCCCACCTTCAATAAATTGCATTATCGCAATTTGAAATTGTTCTTAGAAAATAAAAGGTTGAAAATAGAAAATATCGTTGTGGGAAAACTCACATCCAAAATGGGGTTAATAAAATTTAGTCTTAATAAGAGGAAAAGAGAAATAAAATGGTCACCACCAAATTATGATCTCGATTAGAAGAACATTGGTGGAAATTAGAGACATGTAATTTGAGGAAAAAAATAAATATTTATAGGGCGTGATTGAGGTCATCAATCACAAACAATTGTAGAATTGTGGGCCTCAAAGCCACCAATTTATGATGATTTAAAATACCATCGGTTCATCAAAATGTAAGGTATTAGGATAACACATTTTTGGTTTCTAGATCCCTTCCCTAAATATTAATAATTAATTTATCTATAAAATAAGAGGATATATATATATATATATATTCATATATACTTGACAAGTAGAGTTTCCTCCTTCAACTAATTCCCACTACAAACTCATCTTTCACTCTAAAAGATTTAATATATATATATATATATATATTATATTATATTTATCCGAATCGTATAGGGTTTCAAAAATAATAAATTTATAATTCACATATCAGACACTTTAAAAAACTACATTATTCAATCTAGGACATCACGTGGGCTAGTGGTAGGTGATACACCCTTGTCACCCTTCGGTTGTTGGTTCAAGTCTTACAGCCTTGCCAGACGCGATGGGTTACCACCCAAGCTCCAGGTTGTCCTATTTATGGAAATCCAAAAATAATCTCAAACTAGACTTATCCAAAATACTTCTGTCCAAACTCACAATCCAAAATTTATATGGTAGGTAAACACAATGAAGATCCTTTTTTCACGTAATAGCATGTGAACACCTTCATCGTGTATTCTTTTAAAATATGGTAACACCCTGAATTACCATAAAATATTATTGATTAAATTCATGATACCTTATTCCTTATAGAATATTAGATATATTCCTTATATCCAAAAACTTTTAATATTCCAACAATGATGAAATAAACAAAGCATTAATCCGTGCCAAGGTATCAAGAATATCCAATATAGTTCATCCAAATCAACCATCTCTTATTCCAAAATTACTAACTTAGTATCAAGACAATATTAAAGCTTAAAATTCCTTAAACCATGTATTTTCAAATAAAAGGTTTAACTTTCTGTTGAGTCACTTTTCATTGTACCGTAATATCTCAAATCCTCAATGAAATAGTACTGCATAAAATCCTTATTTATCTACATATTTCATATAACCAGAACATTACTGATACAAAACTCAAATAAAATATTTCTTTAATAACAAAATAATAACAGTAGTCATTCATCTTCATCTATGGTTGTATCATATCTTTATTATTATCCAATAGCCTCATTTAGTGCATACTTTGATGATTTGGACATTAGTTTGTGTAGTGTCCCAACTCACTGCAGATGAAGCATTGTACATTTGAAAACTTTTTCTTACCCTTGCAATCGCATACTTGGTGTTCTTTTTCTCCACACTTATAAAAAATACCATTACATTCAATCATTTACCAAGGTGATTCATTCCACATTTATCACATATTGAAAAATCCATCGTTACCTTATTCCCCTTATTCATATTTCTTTCTACCATCCTTTTTATCTCTGGCTTCCCTTCAAAGCCATAGAATTTAGAGTGTTCTTTACTAATCTTTTGATAATATTTATTCATATGATGATAATACGTGGGAGACTATTTACTTTATTAATGTTGTCTTAATACCATGAATGATATTACCCTTCTTACTCTTTGGATCCTACTTATTGATGTAGTTCTCATTACTTCTACTGGGCGCTATTTCTAAACAATGGCATACACTAAGTCAGTTTATGAATCACAATTTATAATTCCAAACATTTAAAATACCTAACATAAATTGAATAGTTTATGGATATAATCCATAATCACAAAAAAATTTCTTTCAGGAGGTATATACAGCAAAACCCTTCATATCGGTTTGTAATGAAACTGGGAATTATCCTAAGCATATCCCCCGGGAGTGTCATAACCAAGAGTGCAGCAATGCCAGTTGTCGTGCACCAGTTCCCGTTCAAGTCTAGCTCAAAGCGGTGTTTTTGGGGTTTACCCCTAGGTATATCTATGCCAGAGCCGCCTCTACTTGCTCATATCCAGACAGAGATGTATTGCTCGGAAAATTCACAAAATCTCTACAATACCAAAATATTAGGAAGTTCATCTATAATAATCTTCAAAGTCTATATTAGGGTAATTTTCTCTAATCAGAGTTAATATAAATCTTCCTTCCAAGGTTATTGCTAAACATCCTCTGATACAAACTGTAACGCCCCGACTCCAGTTACCCAGAGTCAGTGCATTATTTTAATACATTGGCATGATTACAAGGAATCATGTCCTGAAGGACTGATGGGTTTAGCAGTCTTGGAAAATAGATTACATACATGAATGTTACATTACACTTCATAACATTCAAAACAACATAAATAATCCTTTATGACCGCCATTATTCCCTTGTTTTAACCCTAAAAATCAATCACAATACACTTCTGGGAATCCGGGGAAAAATAAAAAATAGAAAGGGGTGAGCTTAGATTCTCTATAAGGATAATAATATAACGGAAACTTTCATAAATAAACATAAACATTTAAGCCAATGTATAACTAAAACAAAATCTTTTTTATACATGAACTTCAGCATAATATGTCAATGATAAAACGAAATAATTCCATTTACCTATTCAAATGGATATTCTACGAGTCGAATAATCACATGCAATATCAATAACCACGTTCATAACGATGGAATGAAAAATTCCATACTATAATAACCACGTATCCAAGGCCTAGTGCCAAGACTACAAATAAGATTTTGTCAAGGCCTCATGCCAAGACACTAGTTTGTCTCATGAGACCTACCGATGCTTCGAGGAGCTATATAAGGCTCCAACCATCACTTACTAAGTCCAATGGATTCCTCATATGAAAATGTCTATACATAACATAAACATTAGTATTAAAACTAGAATACGAAATGTCAATACCTTACCCATAAATCATGAATGGTAAAAAAATAACACATCCATAGTAAAAAATATCACAAAACCTTTAAAAAAATATGGAAGATTTGTATCATGATAAATCAACTTCAAAACAAGTTTAAAATCCATTATAGGATTTTGACGATGATGAAAATTATTTGTAAAACTCTTTGAGAGAAATACTGATTTTTCATGAAAACATTTAAAAGTCACAAAATTTGGAAAATTATTAATTTAAAGACATTTATGAATCAAAGTGTCCCATATAGCTTTGAAACTTTTTAATGGAATTTACATTTTAAAAATATTCATGTCTATATAAATAAATACTTAAAAACCCATTTTGAAGACATGGACATTAATGAGAAAGATTTAGAAGAATAAATATTTAAAACATATGAAATGATGTTTTATTAAAAATTAATTTAAAAGAATCCTTTTGAATACTCTTTCATAAAACATGGACATGGATAAAAAATATGTCCCAATAGATACTTACGTATAAACAACCTCGAATAATAAAGAGATTGTGAAATTAACCCATACCAATTTCGTAACATATGAAACAAACACCCCATGAAAGAGTTATCATACAATGAATATGTAAATACGCATAAATTAAATTGTATTACTCACAGAATACAATTATGACCAGTACATACACCACACAAAAGGTAATAGTGTCAATATGGTATGAATCTCACTGGAATAAGGAGTGAGATGAAAACCCCTTACCCTGAACTTTACTTTAGTCGAGGGTATGTTTAGCCTCCTATATGAACACTATAGTATGTTGTTAAATTATACTAGAACCATATTAATATTTATGATATCATAAATTATTCATTTATGACTTTTTACTTCCCATTTAATAATAATTTCCTTGTTATATTAATAATTCGGGTAATAATCGCCTTCTTTATCGTAAGTCTTTTAACTTGTTACTCTTGATTGTATCACATAGATCATGATTTGAACACTTCAAGAATATAAAACATTATTTATTTGTCATATATATTTAGAATATAAAAATTTATAATGGAAATATATATGAAATGGAAAACACTTTTTATGGAGACCGTAGTCCGTACGTACGCATAAACGTTGTTTCTGTTTTCAAATAGTATTGAACGGATGTAGGTGAATAAGATATATGTACATACATAAATACTTATGTATATATATATATATATATATATCTAGTAGAATTATTATGTCATATATTAAAAACTTATTAGTAATATATATTTTTTATAATCGTCGATGAATGGTGAACTTGGTAATGAATCTTATCGTGTCGTGGAGACGGTAATCCGTACCTAAACACGAGCAAAAATATCATTATTTTGACATTAATATAATATATTATTGGATGGTATATATTATATACATAACCTTTATCATTTTATATTTATTATTTACATCATATACACATCATTATTATACCCATCCCAATAATAATTTATTGAATAACAATTACACCACGACGTGGAGACGGTAAGTCGTACGTACGAACGTATGGTGACATTTCATTCAAAGGGTGGATTGAATAATTAATTTGGTTGTACCATAATTATAATAACATCTAATTATATATAATATACTGGAGTTATTATTTTATAATGGAAACAACAAAGAAAAAGGAAGTGGAAGAATACAGGAACTTCAAAGAGGGTGGTGAAATCATTACCTCTTCTTCGGGTTCTTCCTTTTGATTTGATCAAAATGGCTCCTTAGGTAGGCTTTCTGATCGAACTAATGCCTCTATGTTGAAGGGATGATAGTTTAAAGGGTATTTGGGCAGGGTTTGGCTGAGCCAAATGTCTTAGAATGTGTGAATTATAGAGAAGGGGGAGTCTACTTTTATAAGAGGGGTGAGGAGCACCTTAGGAAAAACAGAAAATATTATTTTATAATAAATTTATATTAGGTTTCTAATGACTCCAAAGTTGATTATTTAAAGTCTAATGTGGGTATAGGTCGAAAAGGACTCAACATAAAGGTTTTAGACAAGTTTAGGTTACTATCTTAACCTTATCATTTAGATTTACCTCTATGTTAAATAATTTAACTTTTATCGTGTCTTCTTGTATTCTTACACTATATGGTTAATAAACATACCATATACTTCCAATAGAATACCAATTGGTTCATTAATGTCATATATATTATTATATAAGTCTTTTCGCTGAACCATAGATTTTTAGGACCATCATATCAATTAATAATATAATATTTGTTTTAAAAACTATTTTATTCCAATTTTTACATTATTTGGTATTTGATTTTTGTTAAAATAACAAAAACATTATTACTTGAAACAAAATACATTTAATCAATCCTAAAATGTAATATTCACCTATAAATTCATGGATGTCATAAAAAAATTTGAAATTATATTTATTTTAATATTTATAATACCATTTATTTGATTCATTCATGAATAAGGTAATTACTGCATCATCATTGTGTCCTAAATAAATTTATTTATTTAATGTCTAAAAATTATAAATAAAATACCATGATGTATGAAATTTCTTTACATTTCAAATGAATATTTATAATAGAAATTATCTTATGTAAAACCCTATATTAAAAATGTTTTAGTTATTAAACATTGATTTTAACTCTTTTAACTATTCTTTGGATTAAATAATAATAAATGTCCAAATCTAATCCAAGTGGACCTAAATGATAATATTTTCATAATAAGGTTGTTTTTGGTCGAGTTACACTTGTCCAATAGATATTGGACATGTTTTAGTGTAATATTAATATCATTTGTACCCTTAATTACCAAATTTACTTTTAATCGTGATTAATAAAAGTAAAAAGTTACTATTCACCAAAAATTATTTTATCATATTGAACCACATTTTACTCCTTGATATTAACCGTTTCTCTCAGATTTTATAAACTCCACTCAAATAAGCGGTAAAATTAACTTTTATGTAAATTTCCAAATTCTCCTATGAGGTTGGTAAAAGACAGTGAAAAGTTCAATAAAATTTTTATATATCTAAAATTATTCTAATCTAACATAAATGAATTACATTTAACTTATATAGGTATTATGTATCTATTTTGACCTTAATTATATTTAAATAAAATAAATAATTATTTAAATAAAAATTCGGTTTTAAATTATAACTCAGTATTTTTCACTATTCATCAAAAATCGAAAGTTTCCCAAAAAATACCAAAAATTCGACTAAAGCTATATTTGATATTATGAATTCAAAAATGATTTCTATTTTACCAAATTCAAAACATATAAGTTTCATTAATTAATTTAAAAGTCAATTCCCATTGTCAAAACAAATAGCGTGTTTTTAAGAAATAATAAATATCAAAAGATTGACACTTGTTTATGTCTGGTATAAATGTGAAATTACATCCAATGAACAACATTATATTAATTGATAAAAATATATTCTAAATATACTTTAAAACCACTAAAATTAATAATTTATCACTGTTAATTAATTCGATTAAAAATGTTTTTTAATTAAAATTTAGTAATTTTCAATATTCAAAAAAATATGAATGTTATCCGAAAAGCACCAAAATTTCTCCCTAAGCTAATTTCGATATTCAAAATCCAAAAAGGAAGTCCATTTTAAAAGATAAAATTTATAAAATTTCAAAATGTGTGTATTACTATTCATAAAGGCTAGTTTGATTGGTTGTGGGGTGTTATAACTCGAAGTTGCGTACAACACACGCTACCATATTATTCAAAGTGAGGCGTACCATGGAAGCATGGGGTGTTACAGTGGTCTTGGAGGGAGGTATGTTTGTATATTCAGACCATTCCTTTGGCACCATAAAATGTTTAGAAAAGTGCCTCATCCAAAAAAAGACAAGAATATTATTAAAAAAATTATTTCTATCTAGGGTAAAACAAGGGTAAAATATTCATTAAATGATAAATGTAGAATATTGGGAATTGTTTTGGTAACTCTTTTATTAAATATGGTTATGAAGAAACACATACATCCGATCTAAGAGAGGTTAATTCATACATTCTTAAAATTAAATTCTTGATCATCTTATCTACCAATGAGTGAAAATGGTGCCATTACTTAAATAAAACATGAATAAATATTGGGTAATAAATCTATTAAGATATATTGATAGGGGGATCATATAATTTCATCAATGGGATCAAATTCATGATCAATATTGATAAACAGAAAGATTAAAGTTATAAATCATTAAAAAATTTGGTAATATAAAATCATAGAAAAATTGAAATAATAACACTAAATGAATCATAATATATCATTAAAATAATTAAATTATTTATATAACATGTCAAATGTATTATATAAACCTCCTTGAAAAATACGGTTCTATAACATGGAATGTCTCTCAACAAATGAAACTTTAGAAAAAATTTACATTACTAATTTGGTAAATATTGAAACATAAAACCCCTGATAAAAAAAATCAACTAATAGATATGCAAATAACTATAGATTTAATATAATAATCCTAAAATACAAACATGGGGAAGTATAATCCTCACACAAAAGAAATGAGTGGAGAATAATGCATGAATCTCATATAAGTAAAACATGAGATTAAATTCCTTTACCTTATGTCTTGAATCTATTTTAATTCGAAGAAAACTCATGTTTAATAAATAAATTTTTATTATAAATATTTCATAAATCCATATTATTGTATCTAATACTGTATATGTTTTTATTATGTCTTTATAATACTTTTTTATTAACAATTACATGTCATATTTTTTCATTGGGTATTATCCACATTGTATTTCACATTAGTATTAATTTGTTATATTTATTGACCTCATACATATATCATGATTTCGAGAATGTAATGCTATAAATATAACTTATAATTAGTATAATTGTATTTCTAATAATCTATATAATATAATAAAATTAAATAGAATATACCGTTAAGGGAGACAGTAGGTCTTACTTACCCATGAACGATGTTTCTCTTTTTGTTTGTATTATTGATAGAAAGAAAGTAAATAATATATATATATATAAAAAATAATTATTTTAAAATATTAATTTCATAAGTATCTCATAATTTCACTAAACCCATCCTTAATATGTTCTATGTAGTGTGTGAACGAATCAAATCATTTGGAAATGGGGGTTATCCAAACATCCCCAAATAAATTTGTCCTACTTACAAAAAAGGGAAACATTAAGGTTGGTTAAATAAAAAAATATACAATTTTAATTAAATAATAAATATAATATATATAATATAAAAATATATTTTCTATCATAATTCCTAACCATGATCTCTGGTAATTAAAATAAACACCATTGTTTCATGAGGTAGTAGTTCATCGTAACCAAAAACAGTAAGTTCGTTACCCAGTAGATGAATGTTCATGTAAGTGAAGGTAGAACCCATTGAATTAAAATATATCATTATATTTAGGAAACTATTTTATAATATGGTAATTGAATAAAATGAATAAAATGAATTTATGTGGTTGAGAATGAAATAAAAGTTAAGGTTGGTTGAGGAATGTTATCAACTCTTCTTTGAGTAACTTCTTTTGGTTTGCATAAGTGGTTGGATTTTTGACTAAAGGGTTGTTTAAAAAAATGAAATTTAGGATTTCAAAAAGTGAATTGGGAATATATAGGGAAAAAATAAGTGTATTTAGAGGTTTGAACAAGGGGGTAAATTGTAACCCTTTTGTAGGAAGGGGGAAGGTCACTATTGGAATTTTTTAAAACAAGTTAGGTGTACCAATGTTTTTTTCTAAAAAATCATCAGAAAACAAACCAAAAAAATAAATGAAGGCTTATTTCTGAAATATGGTCATCAAATTGGTGTTGTACTAGTTTCTAGGTCATTTTCAATGATGTGGTGAGAATGTGGGGTTTTAAAGTGATAATGTTAAATGGTTCATTAAGCAATAATATATAAATTCAACCAAAAAATGATTAAAAGAACATAAATTGGATTAATATATTTAATATTTATCTTTTTTCACATTAAAAATTAATATAAATATAATTTAATTATAAATAAATTATATGATCTAGAATTTTTGAATGAAAAAATCTATATTTTATAATATACCACCAAAATTGATGTTTCTAAAAAAATCCCAATAATTCACCATAAGCTAATTTTGAAATTTTGAATTAAAAAATTATGTCTATATTATAAAATTAAATTTATAATAGTTTATAAAATTAATATTATTATTGTTCATATAAGGAAATAAAATGACATCTTTTTGAGAAAATGTTATTTAAAAATATATAATAACAATAAAGAAAATTACATGTATTATCATCATAATTTTTTATTAATATAAAATTAATGTAAATTATATTTAAAAATTGGTTATTACTATTATTAATATAATATTTTTCATCTATGTCATAACTATCTTTCTGAATTAATTATTATAAAAAATTCAGTTTCATAGAAACTAATTATTTAATGTTATGCAATCCAAGTAGGAGTTGGGTATAGCAAAAAAATCAATTTGTGTATCATAAAATGAAATATTATCATGGTGTAGCTTAAAAATAAAGAATATATTTGTCCTATTATATAATGGAATATATATTTAGTGTTTCGTGAAATAAAAAAATATCAAAAAAATTTAATTAATTAGAAAAATATATTTCATAAAAACACAGCATGTTACATAAATTTAATGAAAAAGATATTATTAAATGTTAAGTTATAATAATTCTTCTCTATTACCTAGTTAATCTAATGATAATATATATAATCACCATAAAACCATCAATATTCTTAGTTTAACACCTGATCACACTAAGTTGATGTGTTTCACATAAAAAACCTAATTGATATATCACTTTACATATAATCTATTATTCATTTAACTCCAATGGTGAAAATAAATAATGATGCATAAAAATTAAATTTTTTTCAATGATAAAACATTGATGCCCATAATTTCCACATCAATTATATTACCTAAGAAGGTGAATCATGGTATGAAACTCATTCCAATTTGGACCCTTATTTTGAAAAATAAAATATATGTATCAGTTGATGGACAAAGAGATAATAGGGGTATACATATATTATTCTATCAGTGATGAAATAATAAATATTGTACATTTATTTCCATTAACTAGATATTTTCATTTATTAATTTACCCTAATTTATCCATTTCATGTCTTGATGAATATAAATATAGTGTTCAAACAAGAGAAATAAATTTTACTAGGCTCTCGAGAATTATTATAATCCAAAAACCATAAAATTGAAATGTGCCAATGAAAATATATACAGTAATAGGAAATGTTCTTTAGTATATGTAGGTTATTATTTGGGTCACTCCAGATATATGGTTTTCATATTGTTCACTACCTCCCCAATGTTAATAAAATAACTCCTATATTTTCTCACTAATTTATAATGGAAAAAAGATTAAAACACACCCAAATTCAAAGAAACTTCTTGGTTATTGACACACATATTTTATATAGGTGCTTCTTCATATTTATTTACTACGCATTCATAGACTAGTAGTGGACATCACTATAACATAAAAATCACCTTCCATGGATAATTATGGAAATATACTTTCTACATTGGAATAAACATCATGTATTTCCAAGTATTCCATCAACCATTTCCACTTCTTCTTCCAAGAAGATATCTATCACAATGTCATGTATTTCAATGTTTATCTATATCATTTTTTTATATTTTCAAGGTAACATCTAAAAATATTTATAGAGACATATATCTCTATAATTTTATCATTCTATAATTTTTTTCCTTATATATAATGATATTCATAATCTTTCCTTCATAAAGGGTCTTCAATACATCATGAGTATGATGGGATTTTTTTATAAATGATATCGATCAAATATGATCAAAACCTTATCATTTGAATATATAATTGTCTTCCTAAAATATAATATATTTAAACTATGGAGACCAACTAACTCACATCCTCATAGTGTAAGATTCAATATTACTTCATGATTCTCAACTTCTTATAAAATTGTCATATTTATCTCATACCTCCTCATGAACCTATGTTCATCGATTCTCTCCAGGGTAGTGTGTAATAAAAAACTATTGACATTCATATCTCAAACCCTAAAATACATGTCATGGATAAAACCATATAATTCACCTCAAACTAGGGAACCCTAACAAAACACTCCCCATTAGAGCATGGACATATCCACAATGGAAAGACTAAGAAAATATGTATATACCTATTCATAGAAATTCCTTCCTTTCTAGATTATAACCAACTCATTATCATCAAAATTTTAATGAAAAAATAAATAAGAATTATTCATATTTTATTATTTATTAATTATTAAAAACCCATTTATATGGGGTATATATTTAAAAATATTTTGAGACCATCCTTCCCATAGAATGAAAACATTATCAATTATTTATTTTTATACCATATATATCATAAAACATTGTTATAAAAATTATATTAAAAATTTTAGGATTTATAAATTACTCTTATGTGTAATCTTATACAGGTAATTTAATCTTATATATTTTAATATCTCATTCTTATGTAAATAAAAATATATTACATATCACTATAATGATTTGATATTACTCAAATTCACCCAATGTAAAAAACCTTAAATATCACTATAAATATTCATAAATACCCTATGTATAACTTTTTTTTAATATTGTGGTTTTTTACTATATTATATAATATATTATGTATCAACTAGTAATCTTTAAAATCTTCTCAAATATATTAAATATACATTGACATGTTTTTCCCATTAATTAATCGACCTATTTATAAAATATTTTATATTTCCAAGGAACTCAATTACATTCCCATATTTTCTCTTCCATTTCTACACCGATATATAATATATATTATATTTACAAGGAAATCCACTCCATTTCCATGTTTTTGTTAAATTCACTCACTGTATTACCTTTACGCCCATGATATGGTTATGTCAAAAAAATTTCAAAATAAATCATAATATTTCAAAAATATATATTTATTTAAAACTTATATCAAATAAATAACCTATTATCCTTTTGGAACATGCAAAACACATACTAATTAAAGAATTATTTAATATAAAAAATTGTTTTGAATTTATTCGCATCTTTTTCCAAAAAATAATTTCTAAAAATAATTTCTTTATACGTTCCACAATA
The DNA here is from genome assembly GCA_963277665.1 of Viscum album. Lineage (NCBI taxonomy): Eukaryota > Viridiplantae > Streptophyta > Magnoliopsida > Santalales > Viscaceae > Viscum > Viscum album. The sequence goes on from OY728139.1 coordinate 510,634,734, forward strand.
GATTAATTTCTCTTGAATAGTTTGATTCCATTTTTTTTAAACTAAATCCAAAACAACCCAAAATATTGTCATTACCATAGTTTAAAATAAATCAAATGTTTTAAAATATCATAATTATTATTCCAGTAATGTTTCACTTTTTTTATATTCTATATATTCATTAGGATTCTTAACGCCAAATAAACATAGTTAAATAAATAGCACGCCTCATAAAATCCTAAATTTATTATTTTCTTCCTCAATGATTACACATCAAATTTATATTATTATCACATTGATATATATTAGATTCAGGATCCATTATTCTCTCTCTTTGATAATATTCTAAATATATTCTTCTAACAAATATTATAGACATAGAGTCATTGGAAAATATTTTTATTGGTTAGAAAACTATGTTTCTATATAGATCCAATTTCATTATTGACCTATCCCCAAATGTGGGGTATAAGGAGATCCAATTCCATATTACCTATTGTAAGGATACCAATTACTTGTATGGATATGGAAGAGCATGCCACTTTTCATATTTAATATAAAATTGTTTCCTATAGGTTTACTCCATTATAGAATTAAAGAATCAGTATATTATTTTCACCAGTTTAAATATAGTATATAATAAATATTAAGGAATACATGGACCAAATTTTGTAATAAAATTCATGGATCCTATTATTTCAATCCCAATGATCATTTTACGACCATAATTATATTTTTCTACTTTCAAATGTAATAAAATATTATGATTGAGGCCTCATTATGAATGATTTTTGGTATGTGATCTTACAACATTGTAATAATAAAAAAATATATATAATCTTACAAAGTCAAAATTCAATATAAGAAAAAATATATTAGCTTAGTGGAAAAACGTTTTTACATTTCAATCAACACATTTATATGTTAAAAATCTAACACACCATTAATCATTCTTATAGTTACTCTAAATATGATATAAAAATCCATTATCGCACTACTAAATAGTCTATTAATTAAAATGATCTGAGGTATATTATATTTTTCCTTAACATGTCATTAGTAGAAACTATTACGATACACACTATTATAAAAAATGAATACATTCATCAATTGAGTTACAGTCTTATGTTGATGGGGATTCCACCACTTAGATCATCATACAAAATAATCATTTTACATTCTTATATTCATCACCATATATTCCATTGATATTCATAATGCACATATTTTTAATTTAGAATATTTTGATATTCTAATAAAAATATTTTTATATTCCATGATATATCAGATTTTAAATATGGAAAATAAAATAATTAAAACTAATTTTTATGACTCTCAATTAAATAATTTTATTCCAAAAAAAGGAATCATTATAGTGGAAGATATGTTATCAATAAACCATCTGATCAATTATATTTTGATACAAAGTTTTTATCTATTAAATGATTCTTGACAAACTGATGCACATAATAATTTAGATTCAACAAACACCTCTTGTACTACGATAACATAAATTTTAACTCTAAATACTGAAACATTATATCATTATTTTTAATGAAATCTACCCATGGGTAATATCACCCAAAAAAACCTACAAAACATTAAACACATTTAAATAATTTTATTACAAAATGATATGGAAACATTAAAATTTCATGAGATGAAGTAGATAAGGTTTCGATATGACCCACAACATTTCCAATATCCTTTTTGAGATTCCATCTTGAGATCTGAAATTTTATTCATTGATTCAAAATTCTCTTCAACTAAATTGGGATTTATATTTAATTCTTGTACAAAATAAAATTATTTTCTTCCTATGGTATTATTAATAATAATTATCAATTTCTTCATAACAATTTATAAATTTTTATCATTATTAATTCCATTTTTATCTTTAAAATATTCATTCTATTTCTCAACAAATACAATAAGATCCATCCTATCACCCTATTTCTTGTGGAATAGGTGGAAGTGTTAAAATCATTAGGTGACATACTCAAGAATCCAATGGCTAAAAAAAATTCCACGGGATTCTTAAATATTACGGGGAAGACTTCCCATTTAAATGTAAATCAATATAACAAATAATTCCATTTTTAAAAATTCACTATATGATGCATGAATAAAATGAATATTAGAATAAATTTAAACCAAGAAACCCATAATACAAGACAATAAGTAGAAAAAAATCATTGAAACCAGTTACATCCCCTCAGAAACTGCATAAATGATACAATATCTAACTCCAAACACTACTGAAAAAACAGTCTATACCCACAGTTCAAAACCGTGGGTATAGCCCCCAAAATCGTGGGTATAGGCTATACCCACAGTATTGGGAATGGTGGGTTGGAACGGTGTCGGTATAAGTCCTCAGCCTATACCCACGGTTTTCCAAAACCGTGGGTATAGGTGTTCTTCCACTATGTCAACGAAACATACTAAATTCCCACGGTGTCAATGGTTTTTTCCCACGGTTTCAAAACCGTGGGTATAGGTCCTAAAATAATGCGGTCTGCGGGTTTCGAACCGCAAACTCTCCGATGCTGACGAAGCACCTAACCACTACCCCAACACCGTTTTTATGTATATATATTTGTATTTAGTTAAATATAGTTATATAAACTGTGGGTATAGAGGGAAGAACCATGGGTATAAGACTCCCACCAAAAAAATTTCCTTCCAGCGGAAAATGTTTTTTCCCGCGCACACACGGGAAACCTATATCCACGGGTTTTCATAACCGTGGGTATATATATTTTAACCCTGACCTAACCCCACGTTTTTCCCCAAAACTGTGGGGATAGGTAACCCTATACCCACGGTTTTGGAAAATCGTTGGTATAGGTGAATTTTCAGGACCTATCCCCACTGTTTTGGAAAACCGTGGGGATAGACCCCCCTATACCCATGGTTCCTCAAAAATGTGGGTATAGGTCTTGAAAATTGACCTATGCCCACGTTTTTCAAAAACCGTGGGTGTAGGGGTACCTATCCCCACGATTTTGGGGAAACTCGTGGGGATAGGTCCATTTTCTAGTAGTGAAAAATCATTCCCAAGTTATAATGATGTATCAATAGAGAAATGTGATACCTATACTTTACCTATGACTCAATATATTACATCTCAAAATGCACCAATGTTCCTAATTAGTTGGTGATTATAAAACAAAGTATGTTTTCCCAAATTACATCCCAACTCACACCATTAGGATATATAATTTTATAACACTTTATATAAAACAATTAAAATAAGTTTATTTCAAAGCTAAAAAATTCACCAACCCAACAAATTTTCAAAATAAATGAACGAAAAAACTATTAAAAACAATTTCCAAAATTTAATTGTTTTGAATACCCACTATATTTGAACACATTTACATCCCCACATCCACACATGGATGTTAACATAAACCTCACAATACTCACAATTGGTGATTCATCTATTCAATAAAGGTTCACATAGCGAACCATTTTTATGGGGGAAATTTCATGACCGTATAAATGCCAAAATTATTTATGGTTGAACTTCGCACCATTATCTGTCCAACTCTTTTTTATTGGGTAACATCTTTACCTTATCCATACGAAATTCACATTGACACATACAAAACATTTCATGCTAAAACCCATGTGAAACTATTTAAAGAAAACATTTATTTTATTGAAAATTGTTATAAAAAATAATTAAAAATATTAAAAAACAGACACCAATTTATAGTCTCCATTTTAAATTCCTAAAAATAAAAAAATTTCTACGAAAACTTGAATTTTTCAAAATTTCACTCAGCCATCAATAATGGGGTTTAAATAACTAATTTATCATAAATTTTACAAATCCATTCATGAAATTCATTCAATTCTAAATAAACCATTCAGTTTTTAACTAAATGGTTTAAAGTGTGAATCCACCTACATCCCTAACATTGGTAAAACAAAATAATGGCATAAAACATCAGAAGATCATATTAAAACTATAAAAATAAACCATTTATCTTTTTTACTTTAATAAAACCATATACCAACATGATTTTCATAACATAACAAGTATTTATACCCAATTTATTATTTCCATATTTCCATGATTGGGATTAATAATAAAAAATTGAGAAAAACAATGAATAAGAACTCATAATGAAATCGAGGACTCCAAGACACATAGATTCACCTTGAGATAACTGTTGGATAAATAGTAAATGTTTATATATATCCATAGGAAGTATTGTAATTCATTCAATTATCTAATTAGAGGAACGGAGTCATTATGTGGGTAAGAAGACTAAGATCCACTATTTATAAATATTTTTAATGGTTCACAATTAGGTTTCATAGTAAACAATCCCATGTGCTTACATTGCACTACTCCCTAACTACAAACACCAATTTTATGGTTGGATAATAAAATTATAAAAACATTGATTCCACTATACTAAATCCCTCCATCCCAGATTTAATTGTTTCTCTTGGGGGCAACATGGGTTTTCCAAACCATCTTCCAAACCATTAACTTTCCTAGTGCCCAATGGTTTAGTTTCATGGTTTTATCGGAGGTTTTTCTTGTTCTCTTCTAACATTTCATAAACTTTTAATCACTATAATATCCCCGAAATCATTTTAATACACAAACAAACCATCTCAAAACATAAACCAAACTTTAAATATCAATAAATTAAATAACGAAAGGATCACGTACATGAAACAAGAAGTGATAAATTATCTTCACCAATGGTGATTACATACCGTGAAATTAAAACACCACTAAAGGAATAAAATAGATTAGGCCATTGGTAAACCATTTCATACTCATGATCCCATGCATCTTCTTAAATATGACAGTGTTTCCAAAAAACCAGCATTATGCCAATGATTTTAACATGAAATACATTATATTTCTTATACACGATCTATGATAGCTTACAACCCAATATAGAATTCATATTCAAATCAATAAGATACAATAAATTAAAATGGTTAGGATTAGGATGATACTGATTCAATCAGTATACATGAAACACAATATATAGTAAATCCAACCTTGGTAAAAAATACAACATATATACCACCTCACCAAACCATTCAATTTTCTCAAAAGGGCATATGAACCTAGTATATATATTTCCATGAATCAGATAAATATGTTGAAAAAATCTTTAATATATTATAAATAACACATGATCAATCCCCTTGAAAGAAAACAACCATAAATGTTGATGTATATATGATTTATGATGGCTCATTGTTGTCTCCATCCTCTTCATTATCAATTGAATATTCTATGTTGTATATTGAAAAAGGCTTTGTCTAACCAGTGATGTTTCACTTATTTACCTCCAACATAGTTATGAATGATAATGACAACCATAAAATGTCTCAAAAGGATCCATATGTATCAAGGACTTATAACTATTATTATATATTAACTCTACTACGGATATGTGATCCTCCCATGAGCCAACAAAATCCATTACATACTCTATCATTTCTAGATCCATTAATTCAACACATTAATTACATAATTAATTGGAAATGGAAACATACCTATGGTAACTAAAAATGACACATTGAATGTTTCTAATCCACACAATGATCCAATAATATATCCAACACTACCACCAGGTGTTTCTCATTTTTATCCATATTTCTTCAATACAGTAGTATATCACTTTCAAAAACAACAAAAAAGTATCTTTATACCTTTGAAATATACTATTAACAAATCAATAAAGACATTTGGTTAATTCATAATACATGAATGCATAAATAAGTAATCATATTTTCCATGTATACTCTTGAGAGTTGTCCTTTGAATATACTCCTTCTTAACCCTCTATTTGGGATATTTTTCTTGCAAGTTGAGTTTAGAGAACCACAATGATCCCCCTAAATTTACCAAATAAATCATTAATTCATGGTATATGAAACTGAATAATTATAGTAACTTTATTAACCTTTTAATAATCATGAATAGCTAATGAATTCAATATTTATTTTCACAAACAAAACTAGTGATGCTGACAGAGACATACCGGGACAAATGAACCCTTTTAAATCCAGATCCCCCAAGTGTAATTTCAATTCCATTAATTATTTTAGTTTCATCTGATAATATGGACATCAGGTAGGACTGGTACCTTATAATAGATCAATCATAAACCCAACATCTCTTATGGATAGATACCGTGAGGAATTATCATGGAAAACACCATGAAACTAATCAAAATTTCTATATGAACTAATATTATATATATAATCCCTAGATAATATAGCCAATGATACTAATGATTATGATATTGTTCCATATCATAGTTTCAAAAACCCTTCAACCTCTTCCTTTATCTTCTAATATGATTTAAAGATATTCTCAAAATTATGATTAGTTGTAAAATTAACCCTTTATGGTTAACAGTCAATGTGATCCTTAATCATTTTCAACCATTTCATACCCAAGATTTTTTTATAGATATCCATATCAGGGACAAAGAAACACCATATCAATTTATCCCCATCAATATTTATATAACATGATTTTTACACCAAGGATTAACATTCTATATGGATAAGAGGAGATTGATGTTTCAAAACATAAGGCATTATCTCAACATGAAAATCCACTTTATCAACATAATGGGAAGTAATAAATTATTAGGATAATCCCATATCAATAAATAGATAATATGGATTGAATTAAAAATAATTTTCTTGATCATTAATTATTATTTTATTATCTCCATTTAGTTTCCAACTCGCTGAACTATAGTCAATATTACCCTATTGAGAGTTTACAAGATGGGGAGTTAGAGAATTGTGAAAATCAACATAGATTTATCAATTTTTCTTTAGACAATTATTCTATTTTCCTCACCTTATAAGTGAATATGATGTATGAGAATCATGATATGTGTCCCTATCACCCGATCTCAAATCATAATGAAAATATTTATCATGATGGTCCATCTAGTTAGAATTGTTGCATGCTACAATTGAATCATTACAATATCACATAATGTGATTAAAATAACCAAACTAAACTAAAGAACAATTAATCATTGGTTTTGGATAAAGATTTACTAATACAACCATCTGATTTTGATTCAATCAATTGCCTAAGAAATAGGTGTCCATCTTTTCCTTACGCATAACATTAGAGTTCCCAACATTTCCCATATATATGATCATACTTCCACCACTTAAATTTAATGATATGACTATTTATGTAAAATTCTATATATTTAAAATATATTTATAATTTGAGATACAAATCATGAAATTATTTGACTGAATTTCTATCCCCATCCTTAATTAAGAAAACGGGGTTCCTTGACATATGCACTTGCAACAACATTGAGTAAAATGAAGGATAATTTATTAAATTTATTCACATAAAATATCATTGTGTGGTTCCCTTACTTCAATATTAAATTTTTATTTTTAATATATATATGAACTTGTGAGGATATAATTTTCTGTTGAACTACACTTCAACTTCATCTAATTAAATTCTTTGATCTAATTTTTTCAGAACTGGTAAATCCCATCAAAATAGTGATAAACCCTGAAGAATATATTTTAAATAAATTATATTATTTTCAACCAGGTTTACTATGTATAAAACCATACATAAATCTCATATTTACCTTATGTTTCTTCTAATAATGATGTATTTGGACCACAGATAATGGAACTAATTCCAAACACTATAGAGAGGGGAGGTGAATCCCACACACTAAGGAACGGTAGAGAAACTGGAAAGAAATGATAGGATAGGAATAAATGAGTGTTAAAACATTAAATAAATTTATTTTTTTATTTTCACCACTATTTGACATTGTATAGAGTTTGGATGAAATGTTCCCATCCTATACGCAAATCATGCACAACTCGTTGCATTAATGGGGCATACCACACGGATTGTCGCATGGTTTAATGAAATTTTCAAACACTATGAGAAAAATATCTATCTATAATAATTATATGGTCACACTATCATTCCCTTTGGCATGCATGGTTTTAGCCTAACCATGTGACCTATAGGTTCCCACTATAAGCTGCCACATAGTTTAGGAAAACTGTGCCGAAAAGGCAGCCTCTTCCTATTTCAGGGATTTGGGCTTTGACAAAGCCACATAAACACCCAAGACCTCATATATCAATTTATGAATCATATTTAGGTACAATAAATTTAACTTAAACCAATAATTAATTGGTATGTACCCTTGGGAAAATCTAAGAAGTTGCAGCCAAAATTTTACAATATTCTCTATCACAACACCATCCATAAAGTCAATGAATTATTCCAAACCAACATTTCCAAAATTACCCTCCACATAAGTCGATGAAAGTATCATGGGGAATTGTACTGGTTCCCTATGACTTCCTATAATTTTTATCGCAGAAAATCACATTCTCTACTTTTTTCACATGATTCAACCCATGAAAATTGTGACAAAAATTTGGTTCACACCTAATCCATAACAAAAACAATAGGATAAAATTTTATACCAATAACATGGTATTAATTTAGAAAAAATCCATTCATTACCAACAAAATGAATCTTGATCACAACAGTCATTATAAAATTCACCAAAAAATCATAACCATGTAAATAATACCTGATATGATGATTTTGATGAAGGTGCAACCAACAAAATTTATGTTCACATTGATACACCAATTAGGACACTTTCATCTGAAAACCATCAATGTTTCAGGAAATAAACAATGGACACCTCACAATGAAACTGACTATGGTTTCTTAAGACATGGACGAATCATTTAATTGGTATCATATCATTACCAATGTCTGAAGTAACATTTAATGAATTTTATATATTGAATTATCAACTGATTACACATGTCATAAGGCTCTCAAATATATTCCAATGAACTAATGATCCAAACCCCACTTAGAACACTATGATTTTTCCTATTTTTAAATCAACCATCTGGTCTCCATCCAGTCATACATCTGAATCAATCATTAGGCATACATAACATGACCATATACTCATAGATCAACTAAAAATTTATTTATTGGAGTCACCATGATTTTTTAATATCCCACCTTAATAATGAAAAATTCCATTCCCCAAATGGATTCATTTCACCCATGAGTTGGCCAAAGACCCCCATCACTATCAAAGTATCCTTATTTTTACCTTGGAACAAAGAAAATCCTTATTGGTCTACAACTAGTTCACAAACCTGCATGATGAATATGTTTGAACATCAATTAATACCTTATTTCATTGAGGAACATAAAAAACTACACATACATAGGTTTCTCAAAATGAATTTTACTATATTAAGCGATCCATTGTCAAAGAGTGTTATATTACTAAGTAGCTCAAGCATGGGTTATGAATTTATATTATTAAAGGCATCATCCCCTCATGAATGATTATAAACCAAGATATGAAATTTTCAAAAAACTCAGGTTGACAGAAGAATGTCTTCACATTTTTTTGTTGATATCACCGTCTCCTAAAGTGAAAAACATTCAGGAATTAACCATTAGGCCACCAAACCTTATGATCTTGACTAAAAGCACATTAGATTATATCATTGTGGGATACTATGAACTATATTCTTAAGGGACATAATTTCACCACCTACTCTAGGTTCTTCAATAGAACCAAAAATATTCTTATTGTTAATCCCCCACCCTGCGCCAATGATTCAACCAACCTCACATGTTACCACTTCATAAACACTCATACAATATGGGTTTCCTATAAAGGTGAGATTAATCCAAAATCAAACCATCGTAAATTAATTCCATCATTATTTATAGTCTTTTAGTCCTATAATCACTCACCATTATTTTTTTCCCACACAATAAGGCTTGATCACAACAAAAAGGAACACACATACAACTCCTTTTTATAAACAGAAACACCTTTCTACTAAAATCCTTATACACCACTGATTATAATACTATTATCATCAACTCCTGGACATCCATTGATTATCCAACCCTCTGAGGTCCAAACACTTTGGGTATTCACCCACCATACAATGAGGTTATTTTTCCAAAATATTATAAAAAACCCATGGTCCTTCCCTTGATTCCATGACCATACAATCATTAGAAATCAAACCATGTATAATGAGTACAAGCGCTCAAGGTTCTCTATACTATAGGGGTTAATGAATGCCTAAAATACCATCCTCTATTCCCTCTAATGGTTACTCACACTGAAATTTTATTTCGGTCAACAAAAAAACCCCTAAAGAATTAAAATTGACTATTCCTACACATGGAATATCTTCATGTAGTGTACATTCAATCATTATAAGGAAATAATTAACATTTAAACAATGTCACATTTAAGGCCATGATATATTCCACAAACCCCACTTAAGGATTCATTAGGGGTCACAAATCAATTAATTATTTTAAAAACATCTACAAATACATACCGTGATAGATTTTCTCTTAGAAAACAATGTTGAGAGTCAAGGATTCCTATTTCTATTAAATAGAATTCCAATAGGTTCTAGATGCATCACCCAAAATATGTCAGTGTTGAGACCATAATTAAACATAAATATATATAGTATAATCACATGATGTTATTACTAATGCATTTATTGCTCTACAATTACTTAACATGTGTATATCATTACACTCATTCATATAGGTAAAATCATCATCATCATCATCGTCAACACCATTTCTTTCTTCACTCGAGTGCACCACACTATAGACTTACATGTACTATTATCAATAATAGACACCCATAAAAGATTATGAAAAATAATTTCATTAAAAATCATATGTTCCTACAGAATACATGTTGATGAAACCTAAGAAGTTGAGTCCTCCATCATTATTTCAATCACAAATAAGAAGAATATGTGTCATGTGAAATATAATTTCAAAATACAATACATATGAAGACACTTTCCATTAAATCCAATATTCAAACCCATATGATATTATGAAATGAATAATACATGTGTAGTAGACAATGTAAAATTATAAGATAATAATAATTCAAATAGAGACCATCAATCAAATTCTTTACTAACCTCTAATTCCCTCAATATAGGTGTTACCAATGAACCTATTTGATATTAATTACATGCTCTTACACATTACTATGTATCTTATATATAAACACCGAAAAATTTGAAATCAAGAAATTATATAATACCATTATTTAAAAACCCATCATGAATCACCTAGTTTTAGATGTAGATCCATAAGACCGTTGGTTCCCAACATTATATGTTAGAGGATTCAGAATAGTATTGAGGATATAATGTTGAATTATGTAGAGAATATACCCTTAATATATATACAAAACAATAAAAAATTAAATAAATATGTCAATTTAAATATATTTTACATTGAATAACAATTATGAAATCTATATTTGGATATGGAATAGTGTAAAAAAATAATGGTCAAAAAATAGACAACATCTTGTCTCCCACTGGGTTGATCAGATGTAAAATTTAAGAGAATAAAAAAAGTAAAAGAGTCTATACTTATCTATCTTGAAGACACACATCCAAATAGTCTCGATAATCATATATAGATATCATTAATATTTATTATACCCATGAATCATACAAACCTATAACTAAAAAAACTGAGGGCTTCCCACATACCCATGTTCCATGGATATCCAATTGTGGTGCGCGTAAATCACTATAGGAAACCACTAATGTGGCCCAATACATGACCAGTAGATTTATTATTTATTCATGTGATAAGACATTCTAAGAAAAAACAAAAAAATAAATGCATAAATTTTTCTAGCATAAAAATTAATAAATAACTCATCGGTAGGGAAATAAAAACACATGTGTTGAATGATTGTGTTATCCATGAGATTTTAGGAACCCTTACCTTATATACATAAGATCCATGTTGAAAATAATATTAAATATCATCTATAAACATCCACCATGATGGTATAGTCCAAAAATATTTCTAACACATCCAACATGAATGGATAGACCAATGTTTGTTCACCTCGCATCAGACACATCTCTCTTGGGTGATAGTTCAATGGGCTTGAATAACACTCTCAAATATAGAATATAGAATAACATCACATATAATACCAGTTAGAAATGTAATTTATTTCATCAAATTAACCATGTATCATAAAAATAACATATCATCATATAACCGAACATCATTTTTAGTTATATAGGGCTACAGACACACACCTCATTTGATCAAACAACAACCTGGGTTTGATGGGATACAAATTATAACCATGTCATAAAACATCAACAATGTTATCATGAGATACACCCACAAAATGTGTGATCAATCAATGAAAATATCACTCACAGTGTACATAGAAAAAATATATGATCAAAAATCATACATTACTATCCATGAAACATGCTATCAAACAATGTCCGAGGTGGCTTTTTGCACAATTTAATTCTACATTCTAAAACATCCCTCGGTTTAGTTGATTATACCATGTAGTCAAAATATCATAATGGGTGTTCCATTTAGTTTTTTTAACAAATGAATCTAAATATCTACCACTCATTAATGGAATGATCGGAAAACAAATTCCAATAAACTAATGATAATCCTTAGGTACATGTACACAGGACCACCTACCTCAAAATAAATCCAACTCCCAACTATGAAAATCCCAGCTTAATGTCCAAGTGGAAAAATTCAATTTGGAATCCATCAATTAAATTATGGATAAAACACATACAAATAATTATTATTTAATTATTTATAACTATATTATAATTATTAGAACCTTTCCAACGACTCGTCAAAAAAAAGATGAAATTAATAATTTTTAAAAATGTACTAGGTATCATCACCTAGCCGGAACCATGACCTAAAAAATGTGAATGGTATGTATCCATCAACAAAAATGATTTTTAGAAAAACCTTATTCATATGAAATAAATAAATAAAAATTTATTCCATTTAAAAAGGAATATCTATTGGAGATCAACCAGGAGACATACCATTACAAAAAATGAGATTGAATATGAATATCAAAATAGGTCATCCTCTATCTTGGCTGATAAAAAACCTCATCACAAATAGATTATTCCATTATACATCATTGGATAAATGAAATTCCAAAATATGGGAAAAATATTTAGAAAAAATGGGGAAAAATTAGAAAGGGTTTTAATGAAATATACTATCATAAAAAACATTAAATCTCATCTAGAACTATCCAAATTAGAAGATAAAGTAGTGAAAAATTCACTTCTAAATCACTCTCATACAAAACACATTCATTTAATGAATGGTTTTGTGGAAGGCCACTATTATAATTTTTTTCAGAAAAGACACATTTCCAGCTTTCAAATAAAGAATCCATAGTCCACATAATGAAAAATTGTGCTCTATTACTCAATCAAATTTTCATTTCCCAAAACCATACCATCCACCCCCATGAAACCACTTCAAATTGTAAATACCCTCTTAATGAAATTAATGGATTTATGATACACCTATCATGACACCTAGCCCAGTGGCCACTCCAATATTATCCCCCTACACCCCGAGGTCAACACTCAAGACTTGAACCATGCCACAAAAACAAGTTTTGTACATTTAATCTCTTAAAATGATATTCCAAATCCAGTTTCTCAAAATTAATCATATAAAAAATAAAATATTCATTGATATACTGTAATTTAAAACTAGTAACCATGTGGTTAATTACAATATGGTTCTATTAAATTATGTTGGTTGTATTCTATAAAGAGATATTTGATTTTTATATACAGAATAGTTAAAAATATAAAACGACGAGAGGAATCAATTTTTCAAAAATATATATTAGAATAGATAATTGATTTCCAATAATATAATTTTTCCCAAGTAGAGCATGTCAAGATCCATATATATTAAAATTTGATTGTTATTATTAAAGGAAAAAGGGATTTACCAATAAATGTACTTATAAAATAATTTTTTCCATTTTTTATGTAAATAAATAATTTAATTATAAATTTAGGATGAAATAGAAATTTAAGATTCTATTATATTATAATAGTAACCTCTTCTACGAGATTATAAATAAAATTAAATTATCTTAGAATTTAAAATATGATATATTAATATCATTGATTATGTAAAGAAATATTTTTAAAATGATAAATTACATGTTTTTTAAGACATAAAAATTAATAATTATAATGTTATAAGTAATATAATTATTTAAGTGAAAATATATTTTCATAAAAGAAATTCATAAATTATTATTTTGATGACTTTTTATTATAATATAATTATCTAATACATTAATTAATTTTTCAAAGTGTCATTAAATCAATTGTAATTTTAAAATTGCTATTTTTTTGAATAAATGATTTTTTTAGTAAAAATAAATAAATTTCTCATATATATAAAATTACCTTAATAAAATAAAGTTCAATATTTAATTCTAATAATTAATTAGTGGTTATGGTTATTTTTTGGTATTTTTTTTAAACACTCTAATTTTTGGAGAATTGCACAATAAGAAAATTTATGTTATATACAAATTATAAGTTAAATACAATATTACTTGTGTCATTACTTATGTAATAACCATAATATTAGACTTATTTTCATTAGTTTTATATATACTAAAAATGACCTATCTATTCGTAGTCTGGATACAAAATAATAATATAATGAATAAAATAATGAGAAAACCCACCTCTCCTCCACTATGAATTCCACTCTTACCACCACTTCAACTCACATCTAAATGCATTATAACATTTTTTTTTCATTCCAATTCCATTAAAAATTTTCTCCCCCATGTTTATGACCTGTTGGTCTCTCTGAAAATCTTAAACCATATTCCTTAACGTGTCACACCCTGATCATGATTTTCTTTTGTTTTTTATTTATTTAACATGTATAGAACTTTGGGGGTGAGGTTCAGGTTTAGTTTCCAATAAAATAATTTGTTTTTTTGGTGCATTCTAGTTTCTTTCAGACCTATTTATGGTTAATATGAATTTTATTGGGGTAAAGTAGTATGGTGGACATTTTTTACAACCACGGTGTCGCTATACAATGTTTAAATCATCCAGGGATCATTGGGTGGAATTCCTAAGTGTTTGGGGTGTCATTTAAGGGGTTTTTTCCAACTTTTCAAGTCACATTGTTTGAGAATGGGTTTCCCAAACTATGAAAATTAAACATGAAATGTGGTATAATTTTTCTATTAGCCTTCATAGAGTTTGCGAAAAGTTTAAAAAATTGTTTTGAAGACCATGCAGCCCATTACTTAATAAATTAATCTTTTCAAATATATTATTTAATTGATTCTGCCTCCCATTTTAAGCCCTATATATTGGATATCAACCTGAGGTCTCCTCCCCTTCTTACTTATTTGTTTTTGGCCACTTTCCAGTGACATCTCACTAAAGGATAGTAATTATTCATGATTTCTTCATCAAATATTTTATTTTCCACTTCCCCTATCTTCCCCCTCTTGATTTCTTGGTTTATCTTAGTAGGGAATCACCAAGACCAAACCCTAGAAGCTAGTGTTTATGTGTGGGTAATTTTTCTTAGATTTTAAGGTGTTCATATCATTGTATTGGGTATGTTATTTTCTCTTATAGAGTTATTTTTTTCATTGAATTTCAAGGTAGGTTTTTCCATTATTTACCTTTTTTAGAATATTCTGTTGATGCTTGAGATTTTTTAGTTGATTTAAAATAATTTATAAATTTGATTCTCATAATTTTGATGTGTAGGTTTTATTTATTTTAGTGGTTTCATGATGATAGAATTTGATAAAAATTTCATTCCATGGGTTTTTTATTGTAACTATAAATGTATGGACACAAGGTGTTCGATAAAATGCATACTATTTTCTAAACATGAAACTAACCCTCTTTATTTCATTTTTCCATTTTTATGTTTCAAAAAATTATATTTGATGTTAAAAATTTTATGAATTTTGGATTAGAACACATTTTATGGCTTGAGAATCAAGGTGGTTATTTTTTTGAAAGGCTTCTCTTTGTTTTGAAAGGTTTTTTATGATTTCTAATTAAATGGTATTATTGGATTCATTTAATAATAATTTAGGGTTTTTAAGGTTTTAAAAAGGCTTGAACGACACAATGATGGTGCCATTGGTCATTTTCGCATACCTCGGTGCATGGAATTCAAACATGGATGTCCATTATAATGAAGATGTCACACTAAGGAAACATTCCCATGAAAGATTCTATTGTCTCATTACTTACCTTTTTTATAAAATTGTTCCATGGTTTTGAAAATGGAATCTGTTTTTTAAAGAACTCAAAAAACAAATCCATAAATTAATTCCTTAATGTTTGGCCTTGAAACATGTTATTTTTTAATATTTAAAAAATAAAAGGCCTGTTTGGTTATTTGAGAAGTTTTATTGGGGTGTGTTTGGAAATAAAGGGATCATTTGTAATTAAAAATATAATAATGGTGTTTGATGTTCTTTAGGAAATTTTTTTAAAATATTTTTGATAAATCTATTTATTTATGTAAATTAAAATCTTCTTTGAAATTTTTTATGGTTTATTGGAAGGGCTAAATTATTCAATGATGCGGCGGCTTGGTTAATGCCTTCAATGAAGAGATATATTTATATATATGTATATAATTGGAACTGATATAGTATCAATTTCCCATTATGGCTTATTATATATTGATGTTTCTATTTGGGGAAGGTATGTTTAGTACTGGTATATAAGGTGAGTCATGCATGCAAGGGCCTCCCACTAACATGGTATTGGTACAAGAATGGGTTATGGGTGTATTTTAGAGGATCAAGTGATGTTTCATTACATAACTAGTTAGATAGGTTTTTACCCCTAGATTTTCTAAGAGGACAAGTGGTTTATGCCCATGGATTGAATAATTGTGGTTGTCTAGTTGATTATAGACATAGGGGTTTCACAATACATTGACACCTAGTTCCATACAAAGTACGTACAGGGGTCTATCTAGGGATTTTTAAGAACACCCATGGTTATTATCTATATTGATCATTTACATTCTAGTTCACTAATAATTCAATTTCTCTGTTGATTTATTTCCATCATATCCCTTGTATTTTTTTATTGGAGGTTTTAAATAAAACAACAATCTATTTTAAATGTGAAACATTTCATCCATAGTTTTGAAGAAGGAAAAGAAATGTTTTTATTTGTTAAAGTTTCCAAAACCCTATTTTTATAATTGTGTGTCAAACTAGGTGTAATGGAATACTTTTGGGAAAGGAAACATATGGATTCTTTGGTGATATCCTTATTTGTTGTCTAGATCACACCCTACATTTACCAATCGATGTTAGTAGACTTGATATATTTTTTGGGTCCTATTTCTTGTTCAAGTTCTTTGTTAGGATGATTGTATTTTTTGTAGGTTTGTTGGTGGATTGTGGAGACCATGAGGTCACATGGATATTTGGTTGGTTGTATCTTAGTTTAGTCTTTTTATAGTATCAATTTTTCATTTTTTGGGTTTTATTTATGTACCCAAATAAATTTTTTTTATATGATAAGCTATTAGTTTTTTCATCTTTTCTAGTTTCATTTATTGATTCTGTTTTTTGGGTAAAATCATTCCCACATATATTTTTTGATTACTAGAACTATTTTCCAACCTATGGGGATTGAAAATGCCACTCTGGCCATGCGGCAGACTAGGTCGGGTGTCAGGATGAATTAAATCCTAACTTGATTCATGAAAAAAAAATTATTTGAGCATTACCCATTCCTTTGGGGGTGTCAAGTAGTTAGAGATTAGGATTGTTGGGTCTCATGAGGCAGGCCATGGGTCAGTGCCTGAACACCACCACCCATGATGAGACCTGAGTTTATTGGGTTAGTCTGGGTTTTGATTCCACACATTTGTTTTTGGAATTTTTTGGATCAAATGATGAAAATGAAGCTGAATCAGTGTTCTGTCATGATCTTTCATGGAGTACTAACCCATGTGGATTCTGAGTATATGGCTCCGACATCACCAATTTGTTGATTATTTCTTGGTTCATGGACCACCACCATCTCGTTGGGTTAATCATGATTTCTAGTTCGTTATTCTGTTTCTTTGTTGTATGTTTTGTGTTGTTTCTGTTCTGGTTAGTGTGAGTAAGTATTTTTAATTGAAACTGGGTTATAAAAATAAAAAATTATGTATTTGAAGTGGTATTAAATTTTGTAAATTCTTGGTGTGTGATGATAACATAATGTGTGTGACTCTTGAAACTCATTATATAAGGACACATGTGTGTGGGTATGTATGGAAAGTGAATGTGGGAAATTATTTGTGTATGATGTAAGCAGAAATGGAAGCACACACATGTGGCTTTTCATAATATACCTAGGGTGAGTGTTTGAAATTTGAGGTTGACTCGACCTTTCTAAAATGACCATAAATGAGAAATTGATTTAAAAAATTGGATTTATTTTTAAGAGTTATTTAATTTTGGGTAAAATGGATATCAATATTTGATCAAACGTTTTGAAATAAGGTGGTTTTGATAATTAAAATGGGAATGTAATTTTCATTTGTTCTAGTATGTGTTAGTATTTTGAGCTAGTTTTTTTGGAACCATATGTTCCTTTCTGTTGTGTTTTCTATATTGTTTTTAGTTTCATGTTTCTTTTATTATCCAGAATATGCTTCTAAATGTTTTCTGAAAATATCTAATGAATCCTTTCTATATTTTTATTCTTTATGATTGTTTCATATCATTTGTGGTTATGATGGTCAGTTAGAGGAATTGGAGTGCCTTGAGGATGTAAATAATGACTTCAGATTGTTGGGATCTCCCAATAATGTCGGGGTGAATGATACATGGAAACCCAGTGTCTCTTGATGCCAATAAAGGTTCCACATCTTGTGAGAATAATCTAGAAGAACAAGCCTCTAAGGAGTATCTCTCATTGGTTCTAGCCTGTGGTTAATCACATGATTGGATTTAGTGCCACCAATGTGGATGGTTTAGGAATTCCAATTGATCTTATCACATTCATCTGAAGACCTACCATTTTTTCGTCATTTGGTTCATCATGAGATGTTCTATTGGAAGTGTTTTCAAATAAAGAGTTTGGATCAGAGGATGCTACTACCTGACTGTGAGGCCGGAGATGCTTCATTCAACATGTCTTCAACATTATGGTGTCGACCATAAACATATCATAATATTTCTATTTCAACTAGATTTCACTTAATTAAATTCCTAATGATATTTTAATTTTTATTTTTAAAAATTTCAAACATAACTCATATATATCATCTGACAAGAATACATAGTGGTTACCAATTAAAACAATATATATTTCTTCCAAAATATGAAATTTTTTACAGCAAAATAAAATATTTATTTTAAAAATCAGGACTTACATATTTATTACTCACATACATACAACCTCTATAAAACATTTAATAAATATGGTATGTGAATAAAATGTTCAATAAGGTATATAAAAAGAACGAATGAAACAATTAGTCCATAAATACTTTAAAGCATATGAAATAATTATCACAAAGATATACTTATAAACCATATTTAGTTTGTGAAACAAGTATTTTCCTTATAACATTAAATAACATATATAAAACCACAATAATATCTTGGGGAATTACTTAATTATATTGTAACACTCATGGCTATTTTGGATTTGTAACCCTCATGGATACATTACAATGTTACACTCTTGGCTACCTTATGGTGTAACCATCGTAGATACACATGGAGTAACCACACGACTAAGCACCACGTTACACATAACCAATTATTTAGTGGGAGATATAGGTATGATCCTTCATCATAATAAATTCCCTTGAACAAGGACATAATCATAAATCATGAATAATTTCATAAAAATGTTGCTTTAGAATTTGGTAAAATATAATTTTAAAATTGGTTTTTTAAGGATGTCCCTTAATAATATAATATAATTTAATTTAGAATTAGTATAATGAAAAGTAAATTTGTATACACTATAAATGAATATAATATATCTTAATATAAATTATATTCATTACACAGATAATCTTATAGAAACATAATTATTGAAGTATGATGTTAACCAAATGAATTGAAATTGGGTTTTGAATTCCCTTACCTTTGGGATGTCCTACTTAAAACATGTATAAATATCCTATATAATGGTTAAAAGAGTGATATTAATATTTTACAGAAACATATTCTTGTTTATAACACCTTATATGATCATTTTATAAAAACATTCCCCCCATTCATTAATGATCTTTTGTTATTTCCATTGTTTCGGGTGCATGCTTTACATGATTTCTACGGTTGGTTCATAAATGATTTTCTTGTAAAATGGAATAGAAACACCAAAAGTGTAACAACATGTCGTTCATATGATTCTATAATGTTAAATGATTTCATAAATCCTTTTGGTTAAATATTATGAATATGAATCATTTGATAAATCACTAGTTATATTGGTTTAGATCATTTTGGTGGTTCTTCGATAATCATAAACTTATTTTATCATATACTTATATTATTATGCATATAAGTTAATTATAGAAAATAAGAGAGTTATTATAATAAACATTAAAATCTATTTTAACCAAAAAAATGTTCTGAAAACCAGATTTGGAGGATGCAATTGAAATTAGAAACACATTATCCACGAGGTCGGTAAATTAAGACATCACATATGATGTTTTTATTTTTAGAATTAGATGAAGAGGAGAGGGAGAATGAAAAATAAAATTTCCATACAAAAATTTAAAAATCCTTTATATATCTAATACTACAACATTCATTCTTCTTTGATATAAGTATCATAAGAGTGTATAATAAATGAAATGATATGAAAACAAAACAAAAGAAAATGAAAGATGATCATTACCTCTTGATCTCTTCTCCTTGAAATCCACTTTAAGGAATTTTAATGAAACCAGTAGGTCATGGAAGTTGGGAAGATCCCGTGAAAGGGAGTTTGAAAAAACTTGGACAATTAATAATGCTTGAGAGGTGTGATAGGAAGAGGTGGTGAGGGTGGTATTTATAGTGAAAGTGAGGATGTTTTTAATTAATTTCAATGAACACCTCATCAGTGTTATTTGAAATATTATGGGCTTTCGCATGGGTTTTCATATGGTATTGGACACCTGGGAAAACTCATATCATATTTTTATCTTCATTAGTCGAGCTGAAATATTACATCATTATGATGTCATTAAAAACCCAAGAACTTAAACCTATATTTTTACTACTCACCAAAAATTCAACTAACTCATAAAAATACCAAAAAACACCATTACCATTTTTCAACACCTATAATTTCAAAAATAATCTCCATTTTTTGAAAACAATTTTATAATTATGACTAATATAATTTTTAAATAAAATAATATTTTAATTGAAAAATAACAATTTTAAAACTATAAATCATTATCTATCACCGTGAAAAATTAATGAAGATCTCATTATCTTACAACCTTAAGAGAACAAAATAATAACTTGATTTTCTATTCATAACGGTCATATTAATATTCATATTATTGTTCATAATGATAGGTAAGTATTTATAAAAAACAAGTTGGTTCTAACAGAATCCAAACAACTTACTGATCACAACTATAAATGTTTCTTTTTTGTAATTCATATCATAAAACCAATAAAATTTTGTTTAATGGATAATTTATAACTACCAACTTAAAACAGAGTTTCATTATGTAGAGACTTATTGTTTCATTTATCTCAATTTATTATTAATACCATGGGTGGTCACATTCTCCCCAACTTTTGGAAATTGGGTCCTCACAATTTTATTTACTTATTAAATAAGATAGGACACCATTCCCCCATATAATTTTTAGATTACCATGTTTCTTCTTCAACAATGTGGTTTCTCCCCAAAACCTTTTCCTTCTAGATTACTCTTTTCCCCAATACTTGTACTCTTTAATCGTGATTCTGAATAGTTTTCTCTTTATTATAAATATTAACTTCCATGTGAACTATTTATGGTCTCAAAAGATGTGATGAATCTAGAACATACATTATCATCATCAGAACATTAAAATAATTTGTGTACCTCAGATAATCTCTGGGGAAAATCTACTCAATAGGTAAATGGTATATATTTCTCCAAGAGTTCATAATTTCCAATGAATAATGGAATTATATTTTCTTTCTTACCAAAACACATAACAATTTTTCACAATGATATTACTATAAAAACATTTTCACCTACCTTGAAAAAACATATTTCCTCTTATAATATGCATAAATTTTCTTCCAACTAGGAGTTTCCCTCATGTGTTGTTTGATCATGTTCACATTCTCATCCATTTACCTATCTAATTCCAATCCTATCAACTTCCATTCCCCAACATCATCCCAAAAGCATGAGTTTGACACTTTTTACCATACAATGCCTCAAAAATTTCCATCTTTATACTGAAATGAGAACTATTATTATAAGAAAACTAATCTAATGAAAGATATGGATCCAATATTCCCTGTCTATCCATTGAAGATGCTCAAATAATATCATCCAAAGTCTGAATCACCTGTTCTAACTTCCCATATGATTGAGGATGAAAAGAAATACTGAAATTTAGTTTTGTTATTAATGACTTCTGGACTCCTTCCCAAAAGATATAAATGAACCTAGGACCATGGTTAGGGAAAATGAAAATTGGAACTCCATATATCCTGACAATAAATTTTAGGTAAAATCAATAATGTAGATACAAATACATAATATCTCGAATAGGAATGAAATAAGTAGAGTTATTCTATTGATAATAAATAACCCAAATTTCATTGTTACCTCAATAAGTCATTGTTAGTCCCACAATGAAGTCCATGTATATATTTTCTCATTTCCACTATAGTACTAGTAATGGTTGAAGAGTCACATTTTCTAACACTATATCTTCTTTATGTTGTTGACATGTAAAAAAATTTACTATAGAATCTACAATATCTATTTTCATTATATCAAAAATGTAATACATATAATGTTATCTTTACATATATGTGATGCCTGGATGAACAAGAAACAAATAACTATGAACATTGCAAAAAAATCTTTCTTCATCTGATAATATCAAGGCACACACAATCATTTCCAAATATTATAACACAATCATTATCATGGTTAAATTCTGGTAACTTACACATTTTAACCAAACATAACATTTTTAGATCCCCATATTCCTTCTTTATTTGAATAATTATTTATGATTCAGATGATTGTAATGAAAACTGAAACAAAATAGAGGAATTTTCTGCAATAACAACATCAATTATAAAATTCATCAAATTTTTAATCAAAGAGTCTTTTTTTAGCCATAACATAGTTAATGATTCATGATGTTTTCGACTCATGCTATATACCACTTTGTTTTCTTTTCCAAGATGGTAATTGATCACGATATCATAATTTTTTATCAATTTAATACATCTTGTCATCCTTGTGTTTAATTACTTCTATGTAAAGATATATTTTAGACTTTTGTGGTCAGTATATATTTCACATTTGGATCCAAATAAAGGATTAATCCAAATTATTAAATTGAATACAGTAGATGATAATTCAAAATTATCTATGGGATAATTTAACTCACGAGGTTATAGTTGTTCTGAAGCATAAACAATTACCAAATCATTTAGCCTCAGAACACAATGAAGTCCCATTATTAAAGAATCGTTATAGATAAAAAAACTCACCATTTCTAGAGGTTATGGTCAGAAATAGATCATCCACCAATATTATTTTCAATTCTGATAAGAAAATTAGCACATTCTTTTTTCAAGATGAATTTAACTCGTTTTTAGTAAACTTAGTCAGTGGATAAGATAATTGTGCATGGATTTCAACAAACATCCTGTAATAGCTTGCTAAACTAAGAAAACTATGAATCTCATTTATATTTGTGGGTTTTTCCATTCTTTAGAAAATTTAATTTTACTAGGATCAATTGATAGCCATTATTAGAAACAATATAACCAACAAAAGTACTTTTTTACTATAAAAAATAACACACTCTGAATTCTCCACATATTTAATTTATTTTAAGGTTTGAAAAAGAACCCATAGATGTTTTTCATTCACCTATTTACATCTAGAATATACCAGAATGTCAACAATAAAAACAACCACAAATTTATCCAAGAACTCGTGGAATAATATATTCATAGATCCATGAATATTGATGGTGAATAAGACAACTCAAACAACATAAGAAAAAATTCATAATGAAAATATATACTTTGAAAAGTTGTTTTTGAAATTTCATTTACCTGAAAATTTAGTTGATGGTACCTGAATATCACACCAATCTTTTAAAAACACTAAAATCCCAAGAGATGATGAAACAAGTCATTGATGTGAGGAAAATGATAATTATTTTTAATAGTAATGTTATCCAAATATCTATAATCAATGAATGTATCATGTAACAATATTTATTTTTAACAAAAAAACTGGAGCTCCCCATGGATAAGTGATAGGACAAATGAAGACTTTATTAAGAAACTCTTGCAACTAATTTTTCAATTTAAGAAGTTCTATTTGAGAGATTCTATAATGTGGATTTTAAATTTGAACAACATTAGGAACTATGTAATTAGTGAAATAATATTCTCGATTAGGTATACCACCAGGTAACACATCAAAAAAAATATCAAGGTATTCATTTAATGCTGACACATCATTAATCTAAACAATTCAATTTCATTAAATTATATGAGAAATATAACATTCATTTCAATCATTCAATTTTTTATCAACATCCTAATATGATATGAATTTTATGGGATAATTATTTTATATAAAATGCAACCCATTTTTAAAAACAGCTTCATTAGATCAATAATCAATATTAGCATGACAAACAGAAAGCTGATCCATACCCACAATGACATTAAACTCTATTATGAGAAAAAAAAAGGTTAGTAGGTAATGTATTTCATAGATAATAATCACAATATTATTAAATTCATTTTGGATGTAACATTTCCCCATGGATTTTTAATATTACCTTGTAGTCTCATTTATTGAGGTGATATTTCTGGTTTAATATAAACTTTCTCAAAAAAATCATAGGAATAATGGAATGGGTAGACCCCATGTCAAAGAAGACTTTATGAAAAGGCTGATTAAATAAAAAAAGTAGCTAATACTACTACATTGGATGTTCCTACACCTATTGGCATAGTTGTAAAGGATCTCACTACACCTTTCTTCTTATAGTATGGATACTATCAATCACTCGGATCATTCTTGGGGCATAAAATTAAATAATGAACCCTCTCACTGCATTTGAAACACATTATAGTTTTGTTTTCAAAATTGATCATAAGATCATTTTCATTATAATATCAGGTCATATGTCCAAAATTTCTACATCGAAAAAACATCCCAGTTTCAGTATGATATTCCACAGGGTGGCTTTTACCACACATTTCAAAAATTAGAAACAATAATTTCTTACCATCAGATTTTATGGATTCATTCTTACCAAAAACAGTCCATATGGGCCTTTTCTTCTTTATGTTATCAAAGTACATGTGATCATCAGTTAAATCTATTTCAACCCTCTCAGCACATCATACATTTTTCTCATAACATTTGAATTCTATGGAGGCCAACCCCTTTAAATATCAGGTCTTCAATCAGGATTAAAAATGGTTTTTTTCAAATCAATATCTAGAAAATGATTTAGATCCTACCTTGCCAGTAGGGTGAAATTTTATTCATACACAGCTACTAAATATTCCTCTTTTTCCTCAATTCATGTAATTGCTTCACCATACAATGTCAACCACCATAGGAATATATTTTTCAATGTAATTACATTTTAATTATCCCCACTCCAAGGTATCAATCTCTTCTATATCCCTAGTATTATTAACCTTTGACCACCACAGATTAGATTCACCCCCAAAATGATAAATGTCAAGACTAAGAATTTGATTATCTGAACATTCCAAAATATAACTTATCTTTTCAAGGGCTTTAATATATTCTTTATCCACTATTGGGTCATAAGATCCATCAAAATCATGAGAGTTTTGCCTCATAAAATTTTCCACTATCATCATGTTCCTTTATCAAATATCTGGTTGTTCTATTTCATGGATTCCACCTACATTTATTTAATGTTTTAGATGATCCATTATAATCACAAACTAATAGGTTCTAATTCACACCAATCACAGTTGCATATTCATATCGATATCGGCCTCCCAGTTCCTTCTAACAATCATCTAACCTGTTTCCTCATAGGAAAACCATTCTAAACATGAATATCTTATATGAAGCAACATAGTAATCTTTAAATAATATACTATTTAAGATAAAATAAAAGGTAAAAATCATTTATGGTATTCTTGTTATGTCATACTAACTCTAAATGTTATCTAAAAACATTATGATACCAACAATAATGACCTGACCTTAAAATTATCCTATTATAGATATTTCAAATATATTTCACTTCTTTACCATCCTAATGATATTATCTGTTTAGTGTTTTATTATTTTACAACATAAATCCTATATATAAAATCACTAGCATTCATTGTTGGTACCAATTAAAACAATATCCATTTCTCTGAAAACGTAAAACTTTGAACACAAAGTAACAATATGAATTTTTTGACAAACCATGACTACCTTAATTATCATACAGATGATTATATCATGTGAAAAAATTTAAAAAATTTTGCATGATCATAAAGAGATCAGTAAGGGATAAAAAAGGATGAATGAAACCATTAGTCCATGAATACTTGAAAATAGGTAAAATCATTTTCACAATGACATACTTCTAATCCCATATTTATTTACTTTGTGAATCATGAGATTTGTATTAAAATTAATGAAAATATGTAAAACCATAAATGTATCTTGGGTAAATACATAAATATATTTTAATTGTCGTGGATACCATCTAATTTTAAATAATTGGATAACATTCCTATGTATTTGTCATGGCAACCTTAACATGTAACCATCACAGATACACATGGAGTAACCATACAACCGACCTCCAACATACACAATCCCAGTGAATTGGAGGGAGATATAGGTCCCACCCTTCAACATAAATAAAAACCAAGATCGAAAGTGTAATCATAAAACATGAATAATATTATAAAAAATTACTTTTGAATTTTTTAAAATAAATTCTAAAAGAGGGATTTAAAGGAAAGAACCATTCAAAAATCATATAATTTAATTGATAATTAATACAATGAAATTATTATGTGTATAAATATAATATAAAATTAATAAATCATAATATAAATGAAATTAATAACTTAAATAATATTTGTATCACTTAATTAATGAAGTATAAGGTTAAACCAAATAATGGATACTGGGTAATTAATTCCCTTACCTTGGGTTCCACTTACTTAAAACCTATTTAAACATCATTTATAATTTCTTAAATAGTGTTATTAATAATTTATATAAAAATATTCATGTTTATAACACCTTTTATGATCATTATATAAAATCGTTCCAACTGTTCATTAATAAACGTTTGTTATTTCATTTGTTTCTATTGCATTCATTACACGATTTCCATGGTCAGTTTGTAATGAATTTTATTTTAGAATGGAAGATAAAATGTATAACTGGAATGAAGTGGTGTTAATATGTTTCTGTAATTTTAATTTATTATATAAGTCATATTAGTTATATTTCATGATGATGAATCATAAGATAAATCATTAGTGATATACATTTAAATCATTTGGGCAGTTCTTCGATAATCACGAACATGTTTCATCATATACAGTTAATATTATGAATATAAGTTATTTCCAGAATATAAGAGATATGATATCATAAAAATTAAAAATCTGTTTCAACAATTGAAATAGTTTTACAACCATATTTTAATGATGTAATGGAAATTGAAGACCCAATATCCATGATGTCGGTAAATCGAAACATGTTGGACGATGTTTTTATTTTTACCATTAGATAAAGATGAGAGAAATAATGATGTTGAATTTTTTCACAAAATGATAAAAATATAGCATATATATAATAAGAGAGATTTATTTTCTATTGGATTTGGGTAGGAGAAAATTTTATAATAAATGAAAAGAAAATAAAATGAAACTCAAGAAAATTAAATAGGATCTTTACCTCTTGATATCTTCTCCCTTAGATCCTCTTAAAGGCCATTGGATTTCTCATTTTGGTTACCCCAACATGTCCTTGATGTGGGGGAGATCCTTAGAAAAGGGTTTTTGAATAATTTATAAAATTCTCAAAGCCTAAGAGGTGTGAGATGATAATGGGAGAGGGTAGTATTTATATTGAATGTGGGGGTGTTTTTGATTAATTTCAATGGAAACACATTATTGGAAATATTAAAACAATGGTCTCTCCCATCGGTAGTTTCAATGGTATTGTCCATAATTAAAACCTCATATCATATTATATTCCTCATTAATCAACTAGAAATATTACAACATTATTACATCATTATGATAAACTTAAACACCTGAAAACATAGAAATGTATTATCACTAATCACTGAAAATTCAACAAACTCATAAAAATAAAAAAACACAGTAACCATTTTCGGATGCGTATAATTTATAAATGAACTCCATTTTTTGAAAATAGTTATATATATATATATGATTAATTTATTTTTTAAATAAAATGATAATTTATTTCAAAAATTAATATTTTAACAATATAACTCATTTTATGTTACCATGAAAATATAATCAAGATCTTCTTATAATATAAATATAAGAAAATTATATAATAATATTATTTAGTATTCATAAGGGTCATATTATTTTTCATATTACATTTCATAATGGTGTGTTATTATTCACCAAAAAAACAATCTGGTTCTATCAGTATCCTAATAACCTATGGATCACAACTCAAAATGTCCATTTATCAAAATTCAAATCATAGATGCATAAAAATAATGTTTACCGACTTGTTTATAACTATCTACTAAATATAAAATTTCATTATTTATAGACTCATTGTTACTTTCATTTCAATTTATTTTTAAAACCATTTGGTGTTACACTATCCATTGGTCTTATATTGAAGATCACACATAGTTAGGAGTCACTAAGGGATGTTGAAGACCCTATCCATATTCTTTGACACATAAATTGATATTGATTTTTTATGTTTAATTTTAATTGTTTCCATAATATTTTATATTTATATTTAGTTGTAAAAGTGTGATGAACTTTTACTTTCATGATATAAATGGTTGTTTTCTTCTAAATTTCACTTTTAGAGTTGTTCTCTTTTCATGATGGCGCTCAACCCTAGAATGGATTAGTTTTAATTGTAGTTGTCATTATTTCATGTTATTGAATTTTTATGTAATTGATGGATATTGGTTTCGAATTTTTTTTCTTTTATAGATTACCTTATGTGGGTTTCCCCTTGATTTGGGGTTCATGTTGTGTGAGAAATTTTCATTTTACATAATAATGTTTTTTTCTAATGTGAATATGCTTGGATGAGTTGTTTTGGGAATACCAGGTCTTAATATGGTAGTTACATTTTTTAGTGAACATGTTTGGGTAAGATCATTTCCCAAAATAATTTTTATCTGTGTGAAAATCAGGGTGATCCTATTTTTTATAGTCTCAACATGAAATTTTGAATTTTGGGAAAATTATTTTGAGTTTTTTTGAAAAATGAAAATATTGGGGCATGGTAGTAAGTAGGGGCATGATTACTGCCAAGTTAGAGGAACCTATGATGATTATCCCAGGGAAACACGTGGCTTGAGTTTTGGAAATGGGACTTAGAGCACGACCTATGAACAATTAGAGAAACTAGCTCTCAAGCTTATAGTATATTTTTCAAATTGGGTCATGGAATTTCACGTGATTAGCGCACAATTTCTCAAACCGTGTGGCCAAACTGGAAATATTTCCCAGATCATAAAAATGATATATTCCATGTTTTTACCTCTGATGTTTAACACTAAATGGGGTTTCTACTTATTCCATAGGTTCTTTGTTTGTGTTGGGAGTCTCCATATTGACCTACTATTATGTAGTTTAAATATGTTAGTAAACTTATTTTTGTGGGGAGAACCCCCTTTTGTTCACCCATTGTTTATCTTTATGTGAATTCTTATTGAGTTGGTCATGTGTGAATTGTGAAGTGAAAGGATACCCTAATTTTTGTGGTTTCATTTATCTTCCTTTTAATTTTGGACCACATATTTTTTACAATTTGGTGGGGTGAATTTCTAGGGGAAAACGTATTTGTGATGGGGAGAATTGTCACACTCATACCATGGTTTTCAATTGGGTTCATTTATTACTTGAGGATGGATATTTTGGTTGAGGTTCAGGTTGAGTCTCTGTTATATTTTTTTGTGATTTGTGGTTTTGGTTTTCTTCTAGCCATATTCTAGGTTATTATGAATGTTAATTGGAGAAAGTACTATGATGGAGATTTTTGGACTACCATAGTTTCACTATATTGTTTTTATTTTATTCAATGACCATTAGGGGGATTCCTTAGTGTTCTGGTTGTAAAATGAGGGTTTTGGACAGTTTTTAGGCCACTAGGTTAGAGCACATTTTTCCTAAACCATGCATCTTTGACCTGCAAAGTTAAAGAATATTTCCCAAATAATTCATACGATTTGCCAATATTTTACAAAATTTTTCATTCCACTATGAGATAAATAACATTTATTTTAAAAATCCAATTTAATTGATTCCTCATTCCATTTTCATCCCTATTTGTTAGCTATTTGATAGAGGGACCCCGTCTTCTTTCTTCTTCTTTTTGGGCCATGTTTTGGGAGATTTCTCATTAATGGTTAGTGATTCTGGGTAATTTCATTGTCAAATATTTTCATTTCCTCTACCTCTTGCTTCCCACAATTTATTTCATGGTTTCTCTTGGTGGGGTTTCACATTGGATGAACCCTATAATCAATGGTAAATGTGTGGGTCATTTTTCTTGGATGTTAGGGATTTCATGTAATTCATTGGACTCTATTCTTCTATCTTATGGAGTTTTGTTTCATTCTCACAACCTCAAGATAGATGTTTCCATTATTTTCATTGTTCAAATATTTCATTGATTCCCAGGATTTACCAGTTTCTTTCAAATAATTAATAAATATGTTTCACATAGTTGTGATATTCTAGTTTGATATATTATAGTGGTTTCGTAATGATAGAATTTGATGAAAATTTCGTTCGAAGGGTTACTTTTATTATGCTTATAAATGTATTCACACATGGTCCTAGATAAAATGCTAATTATTTTCTAAACATGAAATTAATCCTTGTTGTGACATTTTGACATTTTTATGATTTTTTAAATTATATTTAATGCGAGGACATTGAATAATGTGGGATTTGAATAGGTTTTATGTCTTGAAATAAGGGTGGTTAGATTTTTAATGAATTGTTATTATTTTTTGAAGGTTTTCCTGATTTTTCAATTAAATGCGATTATTGCCTTGGATTTAAAAAAAATTATTTTTTTAAATGCTTTCAAACTTATCTCATAGAAAAAAGGGGGTTTTCATTGGATGTTCATTAAAAATAAGATAGAACTCTGTAGAACCTTTCCCTTGAAAGGTTGTCTTCTCTCCATCCTTCCCTTCGTCAAAAAATTTTCCATTGTTTTAAAAAGGGAATGTTTTGTTTCAAGAACATTAAATATGAAACAATAAATTTTCTCCTTAATGTTTATTTTATTTAGCCGTGAGTCATTTTTTGGTTGAAGAATGAAAAGGGTAAAAAACTGTTTGGTAGTTTGATATTTTTTTGGAGTGTATTTTGAACTAAAAGGCTCTTTTTTCATTGAATATATAAATAAGGATTTGATGTTGTTTAGTAAATTGTTTGATTTTTTTTTTGTAAATCCATTATTTTATAGAAACCTAAAATCCCATTTTACAATTTTCATAGTATAAAGGGAGGTTTGAATTCTTCAGTGATGTGACAACCCAGTTGGAATCTCTGATGAAGCAATATATATATATATATATATATATGTTTGTGTGTGTGTGTGTGTGTGTCTATATATTTGGAACCTCTATATAAGATATTTTCATCAAGGTTTACCGTATAGTGGTGTCCAGGTCTAAGGAAGGAATTTGGGGTGAAGGTAGCTAAGGAGAGTCATGCATGCAAGGGCCTCCGACTAACATGTTATTATTACCACTATGGGTTCCAATGAATCATTTAAAGGATTGAGTGTCGTTTATTTACATCCCCAATTAGACCGGTTGGTACACCTATATTTTCTAAGAGGAAAGTTAGTCTATGCCAATGGATTGGTCAATTGAGGGTGGCCCATTGGTTATAAAAATAAATGGTTCACCATATACTGATAGGTGGTTCAAAATGATTAAGTCCATGGGTCTTTACAGGGATGTTTAGGATCACCGATGGTTATTATATGTAATTATTGTTTACATTATACTGCACATATCATTCAATTTATCAATTCATTTATTTTCATCATATACATGGTATTGTTTGATTTGGGTTTTTATTTAAAATATCAATATATTTTAAATGCTTGAACAAAGTGTGGATTGTTTTGAATATGGGATATAACATATTTTATTTTTTAAAGATGTTAAAACCCTATTTTTATAAATTTATTTCAAACTAGTGTTCATGGAATTATTTAGTGAAAGAAAACAAATGGATTCTTTGGTGAGTTCCTACTAATATTTCTATCTCACAAACTACTTATACAATTTGGTGTTGGTATACCCAAGCTATTTTGTAGTTCCTCTTTCATGTTCAGGTTCTTGGTTTGGATGCATGCGGTTGGAGAAGGTTTGTTGGTGGATGGTGGTGGCCTTGTGGTCACATGGAGATCAAGTTGTTTGTATATTTTTTTGGTCTTGTTTTATTTTACTTTCTTCTAATAATCTGTTGAATTTATATACCAGATCAATTTTATAATTTTTATATGATGTGTTACTAGTTTCTTCTACTTTTTATATTTTGTTTATTGATCCTCATATTTGTGCTAGAACTGTTCCAATTTTTTTGTTTTGATAACTGACACTAGTTTCCCGCCTGTGGGGATCGGGAATGCCCCTCGGCCTGCTGTGGATTGGGTCAGGTGTTGGGACGATTAGTATCCTGGCCTGGATCATGACATAATGTGCATCTCAAAGGGATTTATTCCAGAGGTAAAATAATATTTCATTCTATTATATTTTCTTTTCAATTTTTTTAATATCTTATACCCACATCCCTTCACAAAAATTGATATGATTGTCGGGTCTTGAAAATTTCAAGGGGGAAATCCAATTACCCCAAGACTTGGGAAAGGACCGAACCGGTTTGCGTACCGGCTCCCAGCAAAAGTACGTGGCCAGTTCGGCAAACCACAATTCCATGGACCAACATCGTTTGCCAAAAAGCGGCAGGAAGCCCTATGTGGGTGCGAAGCAGGACGAGCGCCTGGCCGGTCCACCGACCCAAACAGTCCCAGCCACGAACTACTTCAACCAGCCTAGACCGCATACACCGTCATTCGCGGAATAGAGTCGAAACCCTATACGGACGTGAAGCACTCGCCGAACTAGTTTGGTTCGCGATGAAGGTGCGTTCAATGCCCCTGTGAGTTGCGGATTGACCAAGTCATCCGTAAACCGGGTTTGCAGTCATGGGACTCTACAAAAGGTGCCACATGACCACAAATACATCTCTTTCCCCACTTTATAAAAGGAGATCAAGTGGGATATGAAGAGGATCGATTAGTGACGGGTGGAAGGATTTCAGAGGAAGGAGCTTAGGATTTCACAAACAACGTTGTTCCAATTTGAGAACCAGAACAGGTATGAAGCTAGAAATAGATTAATAATGAACTAAAAATGCATAACAATTTGGTGAACTGCGAACTTAAAATAACAAAAAATGAAGATCGCAGACCATGGCCCCTCTGCAGATGCACTCCCCATGGACTAGGGAGTTTATGCCCCTTTTTCGATCCGACGTACCGTGTATCACCCTCCTACACGGGCGACGCCCTGACCGACGAACCCCCGACCGACATCTCCCTTGGCCGCTACTGCTCGCATGGACTCCCCCACGTACCAACCTGGTATGCGGGCTGAACCCGAAGCCTTGTACCATCCTGGTATGCGTGGTGCCTATCAGTCCACGTACCACCCTAGGACGCAGACGACCTCTCCAGCCACGTAGCACCCCACTACGCGATGGGCGCCACTCCTCATACACATGTGTGGCCCGCCAAATCCTTTGGTGTTCCTATTCCCCAAGTCAGATAAAATCCTTCCAATCCGGCCCAATCCTTCACAACCCCCTCGTTGGCCCATTCATTGGCCCCAAGCCAAGGCCTCCACCAAAGCCACCAGACCCGTATGATGCAACCTTAAGGAGCATCCGCGCATAGTCTTGAGTTCACATACCCACTGTAAGCGAGGGCAAAGGGGTTGCTCTGGACCTTGAGCAGATTTCTTGAAGTTTTCCTAGGTTCACATTCCCATGGTAATGCAGGGACCGAGCCCAGAGTCCCCTTTTTTCCTCTCTACTTTCCAGATTGGGGGACCCCATTTCCATTTCCCTTCTTCTCCAGCGGTGAGCACTTCTCCCCTCTTCTGGGAGTGAACGGGCGGCCATCCTGGTGTAAGCCCCTAGCTTTTCTTGTAGGAGGTAGCACCCATTAACCTCCGTACTTCTCCGATGCAAGGGGCCAAGAGGGGAGATGGACATAGGGGTTTTCTTTATCCTTTCCCTCTCTTGTTGGGCTTTGTCACCATCAGGCCTCCATTATAGAGTAATCCCCGACATCCCAGGCCGCCCTATGCATAAGCCCCACTTCGCTTCCTACGGACGTACCTTTCGTGATGTGATCGTCAGGTCTCTTCTACCTCTTGTTTCTCACACCGAGCATGACTCACGTAGTCTTAGAGTAAGTACCAAACCTGACCCATCCTCCGATGAACTATAAGGACTTTGATCCATGTCAAGGCATGGTATGTAGGAAGCTTTCAAGAGGTTCAACCCCACCACCTGGCTGTTCCAACCCTCTTCACATCGGTTTATCCTTCATCCTGCATGATGTTAAACCATACTCCCGAACTATGTGGAATTTGATACCTATCTCCTAGGCAGGGTATGTAGGAAGCCTCTCCGAGGTTCAGTCCCAACAATCAGTCATTAGAAACCCCTTTACGAGCTGCCTCAGAGCGTGATCCCCATCCCCAACCGAAATATGAGAATTCTAATTCCACTCGCAAGGATACATAGGAAGCCCATATCATCGGTTCCATTCAAACGCTCAAGTCGTTATCTGTCCCCCCGGGATGACAATAAACTCCAGAGTTCTTAGTTACGGGGCTTTAAACCAGCATCGTCTTAGTGAGTCCAAATTTCTCAGAGTCATTAATCCATTGAGGGAATGTAAACCTCAGGCCTAAATAATTCTGAACCCATGTGTTTAGCTGACCATTTCCAACCAGGAGTAATCCATGGATACTATGCCTGGGAATAAACCAATGATTCGTGAACATATGAATACATCTTAAATCTATAAGAGAGTCCCATAATATGAAATAATTTTCCCCCAAAAGGGTGCGATGAGCCCGACATCCCATCATCTCGAACAATGTGAGTTCTTAAGCATCGTTGGCCAAATCACCCGTTGAACGCTTGACTTTGGAAAGAAGGTCCACATATCATTGGATATAAAACCATTGGGAGTTTTAAAATGAAGACCAATTTACCAAAACTTAGCGATTAACCGGAGCTCTACCCTCCGTGAGATCGACAGTCGGGTGCATCGGTCCACGCCATCAGATTCGTCACGAAACAAAAAATGGGGAACTCGATGTGAATCTTTAACCAATCATGACAAAATTAACCTAATCTCACTCTGTTCCCCCTTATACTCACAAGGAGTGCCATGAAAGTTCATTAATTAAGCATGGAATCATGAGATACTACTTTTGCAGGTTTTCTGTTTGTATTTGTTAGAATATTTTACAGGTACCAATCAGAACTCCCTTCGATCCAATGGCATCGCGAAGGAACTCGCAGGTGCACACTTCAAGCTACACATTGACCAGAAATCCTCACCAATGAAGGACCCCATCACCTACCCAGCATCTTCAATGATAGGTTTCAGATGCTTTGATCAGTGTGTACCATCAGAATGGTACTCTCCCGACGGTGGAGGCGGCCATGCATGACCTCTAATCTTCCAAGACTCGCCAGTCGCCTGCCCAGCAGTGACCACGAAAGAAGATCAAGACGGCTCATGTTGCCATCTCAAACCATTATGGGATTCTATCCCCAGAATGAGACAACACATACCTCCCATACCATAGGGAGGCAGATGAGGTCAACACTGTGGAATTCATCCCCGCTGAACGAGGGTTCCGCTCTAAGGCCCGTGCTTGATGATGTCATTGGGGTTACGCTGCAACTCAATATCCGCATGCTAAGGAGGATTTCACCCCGAGGATCCAGGCCCATGCTCACCAAGCTCCATCCCCTGGAACCGCCTGAAGAGGGCGGAAAACATACAACCAGGGACCGGTCATCACCCATTTCCCTGAGGAGGAACTCCTATGCCCGGTCACAGAGGCGTATCGTAAGCAGGCACAAACACATGTCCGCTCCTATAGATTCTGCCATCCAGACATGGGCACATCATACGAGCAGGCGTGCATCCCTGCCGAGCTACATCATGTCCATCACTCACACAAGACGGCACCTACCCTGCAGGCACCATTCCCAGCCTAGGGTCGTGAAGCCCACCAACCAGACGTGGTGGCCACCCAGCGCCTGTAGGACTAGCTCCTAGCAGATGCTCGTGACGCCTACCATCCCGATATGGTGGTGATCAACAATGGCTGCCATCAAGATGTGATAGAAATTAATAGGCGGGCACGCCTCCGTACCAACAAAGGCCACCAACTCGATATGGTGGGAATCCAACATATGCAGGGCCAGCTCCCTGCGGATGAAAGTAAAGTCCATCATCCCGATTTTGCGGAAAATGGAGAGATTAACCGGCATATCCCGGCACTGGGGAAGATTCGGTCACCTGCCCCGACACAGCAGAATTGTCAGTACCAACTGACCACTGGAGGACTTGAGTAGCATATTCCTACTCCAATACCAGAATGGGCCTTCAAACCCATTCCAGGAAAAGATTTCTCTTTTCATATCTTAGAAATGATGGAGGAGAAGGAATCAATCCCAGATCATATCTTGTACACTTTCCAGAATATAATTGCATCAGCAGCAATAGCAAGGACTCGGGCCTATGAGCCCATCTCCCCAATTGAGGTGACTCATCTAAGAGACGAGATAGACACCTTGAAGAAGATCTGTATCCCTGCTTCCGCCCAGGAGGGTCGTCGACCATATTCTGCGACGCAAGGGAAACCTGATTGAGCAGCTTCACTCATTCCAACTAGGGGACACCCGTCCATCATGGTGGATGCTCCGTAGCAGGCATATATCCCAGCTAAAAGTCAATATGTTCATTGGAATATCATGGCAGCATCACGGGAACCAATTAGGAAGGGACCCAAAGGTGAAGGCTTTTATCAACAGTAGACGGTCCCCGCTGCCCGCAAGAAAGCCCCCTGAATGCGCCGAAGGTAGCCGAAAATCAAATAGGGTATTCATGACTCCACTCTACTGGATTTTTGGGATACCAATGCCGCTAAACACATATTGATGGCTCGAAACCCTTCCTTCCCAATACCATATTATGGGAGTGGAAGTAGTAGTTGCGAAGGCCCTCCCTTTAATGTTGCTACTAGCATCTCTGAAGGTCCTCCCCAGAGCACCAGCATCGGCCTCCCCCATGAGCATACAATGATCGATCACGAGAGATTCTCTTTTGAAGCGAGTCACGAATGCCCTGTGCGTGACTATAAGATCGAGAAACAAGAAGCCCTCCCTCCCCCCCTCGTTGTTGTACATTCTGAAGGCCCGCCCCAAGGTGTAACCCACGGGTTATCTCCCTACAGTAGCTTTGATGGTAGTCCTCGCCATTGCGGTCGCCATTGCAAAGGTCCTCCCTGCTGTCGCGTATCATATCGACAGGAAGGTCCTCCACCTGCTGAATCAAGAACATAAAATCATTCATATGATGAGGCACTCAGAAGGACGGTATCGAGCATGTCAGATTCCTAGTTAATCTTCAACGACACCCTTCTTCGATCAGCGGATGGTTTGGGGCCACGTTCATCTTTTGAACAACCCCAGAGTCACACATACGATAATTCAACACCAACTGGCCCCAATGCCACCAGCCACACTATTGGACAACATCTCAGTTGGGTCGAATAGGTATAGGAATCACTAGAAGATGAGTATGTAGACATGTTGAACTTGAGGAAATTACTGACCAGAGATGATATCCCAATTATGTTTTGGCCCATGACCACCTCTCAATTCGACATACCCAGAAAGTTGTTAGATGAATGTGTGCATGAAATCCACTCTAATATATGCACAACCCTCCTCTGGATAAAATCAATATTCCTACCCTACGATGGGTATGTAGATCATGTCAAGACAATATGACACCTCTTGCGTCACATCGACCTGGAAGCTCTTCCTCCGGTGCGACAACCGCGACCCGATAGGCGTAAAGAAAACATGGAGTCTGCTTGCCTCCATGAATTGCGCCAGCTACGCCACCTCATTGGTGACGCTCCGACGTGAGTCCATATCCGTGGCTCGGGAGAACATGGAAATTTTCATTTAACTCTTCTCCGCTCCCAGAAGAACCCATTCAACGTACTAACTTGAAATGCCATCACCTCAAGACAACAATCGAGTGGTCTCCCTATTCGTGAAAGGCGACACAGCCATCAAAGACATGCCTTGAGTAAGTCCTCGAAGCATCAGGCCTGGTGAGAAGCATCGATTCACATACTCTTAAATCAGGCCACTGAAAGCATACAACAAGCCTCTCGCCTAAGAGAGACCAATCAACGGACATTTCCAGCCTCCCAGGAGAGGATTGATTCGTAGCTGAACTTGGTATCAAATCTAGTTCACTCCCAAATAGGGTCATGCAAGATCAGGCAAGTAGAGATAGCAGCAGCCGCTACCGCAATCCAGGGTTAACCCCAGCCTGCAGTGCTGGGGGAATTTTTAACAAAAAATGCCCCCATAAGACCAAAAAAAATTAGAAAAGACTCAACATCCACGGAACGGAGCTTGCCCCAGCCCTTATGGATGGGGGCATTTCTTCCCCCGCAACACCGACCTCCCTCATGAGAATCAATATTTTCTCATCTATGGAGGACAGTCAGAAGAGGAGGTTCCTGCCATATCACATCTTTTCAGTCACCATCCCCATCAAGAGGGAGGCGTACCGTAAGGACACATTAAAGAACTCTCTGTGTCACCCTTCTCCAAGGAGTCCAAAAGCAATCCCGAGATAGGAAAGGGAGGACCAGTAAAAGGAATATGAGATCCTATTCATATTTGGAAGATTACATCTCCTCCACCTCGCGATATGCATCCATTAACTCCATAGAGGATAACCCCACATGTGAAACCGGAGATGATGAAAATGTGGATGGATTGGGAGACGATGGTTCTAGTCAGGCTGTGACTCACAACGAACCATCAGGTGTGAACACCAGGAACCAGAGGGATGCCCTAAATATGGGCTCCCTTCTAGCTAACCCTCCTTAGCTTACCCTATGAGATTCCAACAAGGATAAGAATAAATGACCGGTTACTCTTAACCTGTCTCCTTCTCTTGATAAAAATGAGCCACATACGCTTGAAGAGAGATTTGCTCGACAGGAGGACGAAATGATAGAATTGAGGTGGCTTAACGCCAAGCTACTCCGAAGGAACCATCTTATTGAAATTGCTTCCCATGAAGAGACACACCTTGAACTCCCAGCAAGTACACCTCAAAGACCATGGTTTGCCCTGGCAGACGACGCACGGTCAGGGCCCCCGCCGAATGAGGCGCCCAGTCCATACAACTACCTTAACATGGATTCAGGTTAATACCAAGACTTCCCTCCACTCAGGAAGAAACCAGAGCGAGTACATCTGAAACCTCCAAAGGTTTCACAAACGGTATATGAACCCTTGGTGCTGGCTAAGCTAGATCCTCAGGCTACACCCGCCCAAAACTGGGCCCAACAGGATGTAAACCAGGGACTCGCCCACACGATTCAGGCACTGACAGCTCGATTTGAAGCAATGGAATGTCGACGCGCTCTGATACAGCCAGAGCGAAAGCCCTACCCAAGTTGTGTTAACAATAAACCTCCTCCACCCAATTTTGGGGGCCCTGTATTCCCTATTTTCAATGGTTCAGGCAATCCAGAATAGCACTTGATGCACTACGCGTCTTATTGCGACACTGTGATGGGAACTTCGGAACAACAAGAAGCAATGAATCATAGATGCTTCGTATGGACCTTGCAAGGATCTACCTTCATCTGGTATACGAATCTTCCAGCTCAGT
Source organism: Viscum album (assembly GCA_963277665.1). Classification (NCBI taxonomy): domain Eukaryota; kingdom Viridiplantae; phylum Streptophyta; class Magnoliopsida; order Santalales; family Viscaceae; genus Viscum; species Viscum album. Next base: position 510,675,163 of record OY728139.1, read on the forward strand.
CAATAATAAGATGGGAAGACCTTCAACAAAAGTTCTTGTTCCACTTCAGCTCGACGCTGCTGAAGAAAACGGTCAGCGACCTCATGAATTGCAAACATAGGGAGAACAAGAGTGTCTCAGAATTCATCACCAGTTGGAAGGGTCTGACCTACTCTCTGAACAAACCAATTCCCCAAGATGAGATGCTGGCCATATGCATCGATAACCATCGAGATGAGCTGCGAACACCACTCATACCAGTGGAGTGAACCACTGGCTTCAGCAATCTCTCTTCCATTTCCTAGAGAATTGAATAATCCCTACAGTGGAATAATATGATGTCCCAAATAGCCTCACAAGATCATACAAAGTGAACAGTTAGAGCTGAAGCATCCTATGTCATGCTCAAGCCATCCCCTATGCCTACTCCACTGGCTAGGCCTCGACCAAATCGTCAAGGGCCCCCCTATATATCAGTGGCCGCCTCCACCCAAGAAGGATGATCATAGAGGTTCTATGTGGATCCAGTTTTTGGATTGAAGACTGAAAGAATACTCATTTTGAGAGGACCATGATTGAAGCTATTTCATCGCCGCCATGAATTGCAACTTGCTCCACCTCCCGGGTCCAAGGAATCTCAATGAAGTTGGCCATAATGGTAGGCTAGAATACTGTCCCTACCATTGAATTTTAGTTCACAATATCTACGAATGATTCGTCTTTAAAAACCTCCAGCAAAGGATGGTAGACTCCGGGTAGGTTGAACTGGGACCACCCCCTGCACATGTGACATATATTTCTACCACCCACTACGACAAAGGGGAGGGGTGGCAGGAATTCACCAGCAAGAAGGGGAAGAAATTTGATGACTGGATGACTCTGAACACTGTCAACCGATCCTAGGGCATACTTTGAGCTCAATTACAGCAGCCAGTGTTGCCGCCAACAGCCCTTAATCCCACAGAGCTGAAAATATCTGTCTCATAACCCTCTACAAGGCAGTCATCTAGGAGTAAAAGAAAACGGAGTAGAAAAGAGCAAGAGGAACAGTATTCAATGAGGCCAAATTTAGCCCCGACACTATTGTATTTTATGCCCTCAAACTTGGCCCCATGAGCACCGACCCACCAAGCGACATCATTAGGGACAACCGACCAGGATGACCGGTCACATGATGAGGAGGTAATCATTGCTTCCATCAACATCATCCATATAATGGAATCATTCCCTGACGAAGTGTATGGTTACGAACCCGAGTTACCAACTAAGGGGTCGTGTGGAGGAATTGCAGAAGTAGGGGATACCATGGGAGACACCATCATGGCCAAAACCAACCCTATGGTTTTACCCTGTCCCAAACTGTTAATATCACAGAAACCCGTAGGAGATCCCTTAAACGGACTCAACAGGAGAAACAATATCCCTCCACTTCCACAAGTGGCCACTCTGGACCTGTCATTCTATGGTACCCATTAGAGGAGGAACAAGTGTCTAGCTGCCTAGTGCGCATAAACAGACCGGCTGGATCGAGTCCCTAGAATGTGGGAACACCGCCAACCTCTAACCCTATAGTCGGTCCTTCCGCGTCACATACTCCATCTCCCCTAGCTTCCTGCTAAAACTCTCCCACCAGTAGAAAAGCATCGGTCGTTGTAGCAAAAATACGATATCCTTAAGTAGCTGGCGTCAGTACCCACCAATCTATCAATATTGGATGCCCTGAGTTTGTCAGTAGATCTCAGGGAGGCACTTATTGAAGCCTTTCTCAGCCCCCAAGAGTTTCAAAGTGAGGTAGCTACCGTCGAGATTTACTGGACAGAGACTGGCCCGATTGAATGCAAGGCAGTGATTTCCTTCACCGATCAGGATGAAGATGCCATCATGCAAGGACATATCAAACCACTATATGTGTCCGACACACTAAATGATGTTGAGATCTGTACAGTATTTATTTACAATAGCTCTGGAGTTTACCTTTTCCCCTATGAACACTCCACAAGTTGGGAAACAGTGAGGATGACCTAATCCCCTCAGCCACAACACTATTGGTCTACGACAAGAGTGAACAGAATCCAATGGGTCAAATCAAGCTAAACACAGATTTTGGAAACCTTGTGGCCTACTCGGAATTCTTGGTGGTTCGTAAGAACACAAAATTCAATGCCCTTCTTGGAAGGCCATGGCTCCATAAGCACATGACCGTCCCTTAATCCTACCACCAGTGTATCAATTATTGCGTCAATCTAAAAAGTGGGACATTTCACACTGACAAGGCCCCTTTCAAGTTCTATGAGTTACACTACATTGACACTGGGTTTTATGAGAAAAATAAACAGATGCCTTTGTTCGATGGTATTGACTGGATCCATGGTCCAAATGGTCTGAAAATGGTTCATGATGACCCCCTCAGGCAGCTTGGAGGAGACTATGTACTGCCCATCAACCATGTTGAGAGTAGGGTTTCAACACCAGACATACACTCAACTGTCCTCATGACTTCAGCTATAACGACATAGCATGAAAATGAGGAAATTACCGCTGAACCTCGATTTTGGGTCGTATACTTGAGCAAGGACGCCCACAAGGCCTCACCTCTGGATCCCCAAGAGCCTATGTCGGGAAATATCCCCCCTTCAGATCAAGATGAGAAGAATGTGGGGGAAGAGGAGGAGGAAGATCTCAGGGATGCACCTCCCGCATTTGAGGAAGGTATATCCACCACTGTGGACAAGCTCAGGGAAATAAACATTGGTACTAAGGAAGACCCGAGGCCCACCCTCATTAATGCATCCATGTCTCCCAAAGAGCATGAGGTATATACCCATTTCCTGAAGCAACACTGGGATGTTTTTTCCTGGAATTACACAGGAATGCTGGTACTCGATCCCGAAGTGGCGACCCACCACTTGGGCCTGTCAGAAGACCACAGGGGCTATAATCAAGCTTCCAGAAGAATGCACCCCTCACATGCTTCCAAAATTGAGGATGAAGTCGATAAACTTATTAATACAGGATTCATTCGAGATGTCCAGTACCCCATCTGGTTGGCCAACATTTTCCCCGTCAAGAAAAATAATGGACAAATCCGTGTTTGTATCGATTTTAGAGATCTCAATTGGCACTGCCCAAAAGATGATTTCTAGGTCCTGATTGCTGAGTTATTAATCGATTCAATGGCCATGTATGAGGCTCTATCCTTCATGGAGGATTATTCTAGGTATAATCAGATCTGGATGGCTCGAGAAGATGAAGAAGCCACTTCCATCAGAGCCCCTCAAGGAATATTCTATTACAGGGTCATGCCCTTTGGCCTCAAGAACACTGGCACCACATATCAATGCACTATGCATCATATATTTAAACCATTCCTAGTTGGATTCATTGAATTCTACATGGATGACTTTGTGGTCAAATCAAGACAGTGCGCAGATCACCTATCAGAACTTGAAACCATCTTCAACAAACTTCGACAAAATAGCCTGAAGATTAATCCCTTGAAATGCACCTTCGGGGTTACCTTAGTGAAATTACTTGGATTTTTCATACTCCATCATGGCATCGAAGTCAACCCTGAAAATAAAAAGGCTATCCTTGGCCTTCCACCTCCCCACAATCTATCTTTTTTGAGAGGATTCCAAGGACACATGGCCTACATTAGGCGGTTCATAGCCAACCTGGCTATGAAATGTCTGCTCTATACCAAGTTAATGAAAAAGGGGGTTATGTACTAATGGACATATGATTGTAAAGAGGTGTTCAAAAACATAAAGAAGTACCTCTTGAGCCCACCAGTGCTCATGCCCCGGTTGATGTAAGACCTCTCATCCTATATGTGACGGCCCTAGAGCGATCACTAGGAGGATTCCTTGTGCAAAAAAAATTACCCCGATAGTGAAAACATTCTCTATTACTTCAGCCGAACTATGATCGATGTTGAAACATGATACTCAAACATCGAGAAGAGTTGTTTGGCCTTAGTCTTCGTGGTTGAATATTTGCAACATTATCTGCAGCATCATAAAGTCCATTTGGTCTCACGTAGTGACCCTCTCTAGTACATCTTCATCCTCTTAATGCTGACCTGGTGCCTATCCTGATGGGTAATAATCCTTTAATAGTTTGTCATCCGGTTTGTGCCTCAGAAAGCCATCAAAATCCATGTGTTAGCAGTTTTTTTGGCAGAGCACTTCCTGACAGGGACCACCGTACCAGACGTCGAGTTACCTGATGAAGACATATTCTCGGTTTCAGAGGAGCTCCCAACATGGTAAATATACCTCGATGGTGTATCCTGAACCCCTAAAAGTAAAAAGATGGAGGATCCCAAATTTAACAAGGTGGGGTTGAGGATAATAATCATGTCCTCAGAAAATGCAGTCTAGCCACATTCCTTCCTCATGTCAGAAGGATGTACGAACAATGAGGCAGAGTATCAAGCCCTCATTGTAGGCCTAGAGATCGAACTCCATGCACAGGTACCGCACCTTAACGTATAAGGTGACTTAGAACTGGTCATCAAGAATGTCAATGGTGACTATGCTATCAAAAAGGAGGAGCTGGTTCACATGTTTGACTATGTTATTGGGTTAATGGATGAATTCTCTATAGAACCAGCATTGTCCTATATTTCAAGGTCTCAAAATTCCCTAGCCGATGCATTAGCTGATACGGCCACAGCCTTAGCTGACCTAGACTGGGATAAAAAAACTATCAGCATTGCTCATCGTCAAATGGTCTTGCTGTTTGTTTAGACTATGATAGAAGAAATTAATGAAGTTAGTCCTGTCCCTGAGCCATATGCTCCTGCCACCGGCTGGATGACCCCCATTTCAAACTACCATCAATGGGGAGAACTCCCATCAGACAGGGATGAATGAGAGAAAATAATTAGAAGGTCAATCAACTTTTTCCTATATGGTGGCACGGGTTAGAAAGAGGTCCTCTACAAATGAGTCCATGATGAATTCCTCCTCATGTGAATTGATGGAGAAGAAACAGATGTCGTCGTGAGTGAAGTTCATGTTGTAGTATGTGGAACACATCAGTCATGATCTATGATTTCCCATCAGGTTCGAAGGCTTAGGTACTATTGGCCCACCATGGCACGAGATTGAGAGCACTTTAACACAAAATTCCACTAATTCCAAATTCATGCCAACTTCATACACCAACCCTTGGAGTTACATCATCAGGCTAAGTACTCCTGGACATTTTCCATTTGGGGAATTGATGTCGTAGGACCACATCCTCCTGCCACAACCAAACAACAGAAGTATATCCTCATAAAAACTGACTTTTTTGCCAAATGGGCAGAAGCTGTACCCCTCAAGGAAGTCAGGGCAAGGAACATTGTCAGCATTGTGAAAATCAATATCATCACACGATTTGGCGTCCCTCATACTATACTGACGGATAACGGAACCAATTTCTGCTGTCTTGAATTGGATAAACAATACTAAGAATATGGTATCAATGCTAACCACTCATCCCGCTACCATGCGGTGGACAACGGATAGATAGAGGCTTTCAACAAGACCTAGTCAAAAATTCTCCAGAAAATGGTGGACAAAGACAATAAATCATGGCCAGATAAAATTCATCATGCATTGTGGGCTTATCGAACCACAATCTGCACCGCTACTCGGGATACTCCGTACTCAACAGTATACAGAACAGTAGGGGTCCTGTCCAATGAGCTCCAGTTTCCCTCGCACCATGATTCCATTTGTAATTAGTTATCCAACGATGACCAGTCATAAAAATGGATAGGTGAATTGGAATATTTATATGAGAAGAGTTTTCACACTTTTACCATCTGTAAGTATATCAAAACCGGATCTCACGATCCTTCAATAAAAAGGATCATCTTCGGTCATTCTTGGAAGTAGAATTGGTGTTGGTCCTCCAGACTCCTATGATACCCGGAAAGAGGCCTCCAAAGATAGATCCCAAGTGGGACGGACCATATGTTACACATAAGTTCTACTCCAATGGATTGGTTTCCCTGATCTCCATGGATGTTAAGTTCACTATCTCTCTTACAAACACGAGATTTTGGAAGTAGTTTTTCGCATAATCAAAAGCAATTTTCGTCCAAGCTGTAGGACGTTAAACTGCCAAGCCCCAATGGTCCAAAATCTATGACCCTAAACTAAGAGTAATTCATCCCTACCACATAAAGTTGAACTTTATGGAATATAAGGATTAAAAAAATTCCCTTTTTCCCCCATGTAAGGACCAGACCTGCATGGGGTGTGTACTTGGTCCTCACTGCACGACGTTAAACTACACGGATTTTTAGAGAACTATGTACGGATTGATTCCTACCCTCACAAGATACGTAGTGAAACCATGATCCCCCATCCTAGACCATCCATCCCCAAATAATGTTAAAAATTCCATTTTCCCTCGTGTACAGACCAACCTTGCACGAGGTGTACCCATTTCAGAGAACTACGTACGACTTGATTCCTGTCCATGTAGGATACGTAGTGATGCCAGGATCCCCCATCCTGGCCCAGTGTTTCCTATGTAATTGAGGATTACCTCTTTGATTGATGGTTCAAACATTCCAATTGGTTTCTAACGGGTTTGTTCGTAAAACCGGAAACATCCAAGGAATCCATATCCATTTGGACATACTTTCCGATGGTAGGTGCTAATTAGTTGTGGACTAATGAGGCTTTGGAATTTTTATTGGTCGAGAGAATGAGAGGTCGGACTCATCACACCTTTTTTAGTGGAATTATTGTCTACTCCGGGACTCTATTTATATATTTAAGTTATGTTCGTGAATCCTTATTACATTACCAAGTATAAAATGAGCTTTCCGTTAAATCTGACAATCAATGATTGATATGTACGAAATTTAGAGAATATTATATATGTATTATAGGTTCTTCATCAATAGAGAATCATATGTATTTGTTAGAGATTCTTGGTCGATGGAATCCTTCAATACATAAAAGTCACTTGGTAATTATGATGGCCATACTGGTTTTAAATCCACTCTCTGGGGAACTTGAAGTCTATTGTCATTTAGAATGACATGGATTATTTCAGAGTTGAGATCATACCCGCAGATGGGCTACCTACATATTCTTTGTTTTGGAAAAGGAATCATAACCCACGTAGTTCGAGTAAAGGAGTATGATGTTAATGATTGATGGCTCAAAGAAAGATGTAATAATTACTTTTACACTCTAAGATCACGTGAGTCATTCTCGGTGTGAGAATCAAGAGATATTGGTAAAACCAGACAATTTGTGCCATGAAAGATGCAATCATAAGAAATGATGTGGGGCATATGTATGTATGACGGCCCAAATAGATGATGATTAAGATTTACTTCCGGGAAGAAATCCAAGAATAGGTTCCATAATGTTATATGTACTTCATGGAGATTTGAACACTCTAATCTTGGGGATTACTCCTAAGGAAGATGCCCAAGTTAGGAGGGGACTTATGATTTTGTTTTACTCCTCAAAAGGAATTCCAAATAAAAAGTAAATTAAGACTGGTTGAGAGAAATTAAGACCGAGGCTTACTCCTGAGAAGGAGGCCCAGGTTAAGGGACTTGAAAAATTAAGGGACTTGTGGCTTACTCATAAAGAGGATGCACATATTTGAGACTAGGGATTATTCCAGAAAAGGAATCCCAGGTTAATAGAATTATGGTTGGGGCTTAATTCTAAGGAGGATGCCCATATTTGGGTATTTTAAGACTGGGTCATACTCGTGAGGAGGGTTCCCAGGTTAAGGGAATTATGACTGGGGCTTATTCCTAAGGAGGATTCCCAGGTTAGGGGACTTGGGGCTTACTCTGGAAAAGGAGGCCCAAATTAATGAGGACATGGGGCTTACTCTTAAAGAGGATGCCCTTGTTAATGAAAAGTTGGGCTGGGGATTACTCCTGAAAAGGAGGCCCATTTTAAGGATTCTCTCATCTTAAAAGATGAGGTTGAATGAATGAACTCTCTAACTTTAGTGATGTAAAGATGTGTAAATTACTAGGTTTTGAGAAATGTTCCATAGAATTCCATTCAGATAAGGAATTCAATAAATAAAACACGCCATAAATGGCTTTGGAGAGTGTCTTAAAGACTGAATCTTGAATAGGAGAGGTGGAATGGCATAATAGAGGTGAAATGGGCATGAAGGGCACCCAAAAATAGAAGGGTGTGCATGTCCTGGGGGGTCGCGCAAGTACGACATGGGCACACATGTCTTGGTCGCACAAGTATAATTGATTGGAACATATATACATGGGAAACGATTGACCAGTAAGGTAATACTTGGGCGATCCTTGACAAAATACTTTAGAATTATCCCGAGGTACTTCAAGAACAGTGGCACACGAGTTTCAATGAATAGGTAACGAGGAACACAAGTGTGTCCATTTCCCATAAGGGTAAAACACTTAGGCACACAAGTGTTAGTGAATTCTATCACTTAGACCTTATTCCTCTTGTTTAGGCCTTCCATTCTAGGTAAAGAATTACCTTGAAGTGTTTAGAAGACTTGAAGAAGAGACTTGGGCATTCAGAGCTCTGTATCTTAATTCTGGAAAAAATCATCTCCAAAATGGGGGGCCCACCGGGGTTATTCATAGGCTGGAGAAGACCTGGGTGATTTTCAGAGAGGGCGCACTGGTCACCTGCGCGACCACTAGGCGGCGCACAAGTGTACTTGCACGACCATGCTGGAACTTGTGCAACCTATAGGAAATGTTCTCCTTGTTCATCCCTTTCTCTTTTTTTGATGTTTATTCAAAGGATGAATCAGTTTTTTTGAGGTATTTCCCTTTTCATTTCGTTTAGACTTTGTGATGAAAAGGGAGCGTCAACAAAAGCCCCCCCCCCCTCAGAGTTGGATCCTAAAAGGAATGAGGATTTGATTCTGAGGAAAACAAGAAACAATAGGAAATTAGGGCACGTAGGGTATTGTGTGAAAATGGGCTTCAGGCGCGCAGGGTCCAGCGTGCAGGTGTACGACCTCGTCTATAAATAGATGGCCTCACTTTGTGCAAAGCACCCAGCTTGCGCTTGTTTGTTTTTTGTTTTTTTTCTACTCTTGACACGCAATTGGACTCTCGTCTTTCTCTCTTCCGCGCTTCTTGTTTCTTGCGTCGCACTTCTGTTAAGGTATTTGGAACTGCGCGGTGATACATGCGTGCCCAATACTTGCATGGCCGAAGGAGACATCCACGCAAACTATGGGACTTGCACACATAAATTCCATAACCAATTTTTCAAATTGCTTCACAAATTATATGAAAAAATAACATACTTCAAGAGTTAATTATTCAACTTTTGTGAAGATCCAATGGATCCCAAGGGAATCGGAATGGATGATGAACTGGAAAGGAATTGATGATATGATGGACATCGTTGGCCGTGATTAATCTTCCTCATGTGAAAGTACTCTTCCAAAATTAGCCAAGAACTTGATGAAGCATCATACTAATTTCCCGCACAGTATCTATCTGCCTCTGTATGGCCATGGTTATCTGCAAGATGTCATTATTCCAGAGGCAAAGAACTATCTCCCTTATTCCTTGTTTCAGTCATATACCAACTTTTCTTCAGCAAATGTCTCAATCGTGGGAACATTTTCTAATGATGGAACAGTAAAGAAAGCCTATATGATGCATAATAGCCCGTGTGCACCAGATCTGAAACCTCACAAACCTGAGCTGCAACCACATTGTGATCCCTCAATCATTTGAAATTCGCAGATGGATCAATCCAAAGGCTAGAAGGATAAATGGGAATTCGGTTCTAGAGTAGGGGTGAAGCAAACTTGAATGTGGGCATACTGGGTTGGATAAACTAGTGAAGTGTTTGTCAAGGATCTGAAGGGAGCTACAATTTATGAATCTGTCTCGGCTGGGCAGACGTAGGATTATAGGAATGATTAATTTTCACCAGATTTGCTTAGCCGCTGGAGCCCAAAATCTAATTATTTCTATCTGACCCATGGAGAAGTAGTAATTAGTTTGTGGGATGTCTACAAGATCTCAAGGGTTCCAATTTTGGGTGATATGTATGATGAATTCATCCCTCCAAAGGAAACCTTGAATGATTCGGAGAAGGCTCCAGATTTGGTTCGATAGTTATTAAAGATTTATAATAAGTTCAAAATCTCAAAGACATCAAAGACTCATTTTAGAAGGTATATTCTTCCAAAGGAATGAATGGATGTGTTTTTCAGGAAGAAGAGGGAAAAGGGGCCCACCTGTAGTCATCCTACTCGCAGCCCTAGAGCAGATATGGGAGGTGCACCTGGCACTTTCTGGGCGAATCTGGAAGCAGGAGAGTTTGAGAAATGGGTGTATGAAGTGAATCATAAAATCCTGGAGAAGACCCGTCTGGAAGTATTTTTAGACTTATGGCTCAGTGTCTATCTTTTTCCAGTCAGTGATTCGAAGGGAGGCGTCAGGCCAAGGACCTTCGTTATTACAGCCAAGTTGGCTGATAGGAAGATGGTGGGGTTGGATACCCTAGTTTTGGAAAATATTCATAGGATCTTACTCCATGTCTATATGGGTAACTCACCTTTGAGATTAGTGGGACCATTCCAAGTTTTATGGGGATGGATCGCCACTCACTTCCGGACATATGCTATACAGAATGGAATACAGATTCCTGGAAGTTTATTCAGGCCATCTGTTCAGGCCTTCTCTAGAGTTTGTCATTTTTCCCTCAATGCCTATGGTATTAGGCCAGGTGTAACACCCCGAGCTTCCACAGTACGCTTCTCTTTGAATAATACAGTAGCATGTGTTGTACGCAACTTCGAGTTTTAACACACACCACAACCAATCAAACTAGCCGTTATGAATAGTAATACCTAATTTTTGAAATTATATATATTTTATATTTAAAAATGGATTCCTTTGTTAATTTTTAATATCAAATTTATCCTAGGGTGAAATGTTGGAACTTTTTGGATAACACTTATATTTTGATGAATAGTGAAAATTATTAAATTTTAATTAAAAACAACTTTTTTAATCAAAATAATTTATATTAATAAATTATGAATTTGAGTGGTTTTAAAGTATATTTTGAATATATTTATACCATTTAATACAATTTTGGTCATTGGACATAATTTTACAATTAAACTGGGAATAAACAAGTGTCAATCTTTTGATAGTTATTATCTCTTAAAAACACGCTTTTTGTTTAAACAACGGGAAATAATTTTATATTAATTTCTACCACTTCTGTGTTTTGAATTTAGAAAAATGGATTCCATATTTGGAATCAGGATGTTCAAATTGTGAAAATAGGTAACTTTTATTTTTAGACATTTTGAAAAATTACTGCGGTAAATATTTTATTTACCATGGTTAAGGGTAAATCCGGTAAATAAGGGTTAAAAAATAATATTATAATAATACCAAATTACCCTAAAACGTGTCCTAACCATATTTGTTGATTCATGTTATACTATGGAAATATTTGGGTCGATTTGGAGACCCCATGGTGCCACTTGTAGGTGATAGGGACACTTTATTTTAATTATGTTAAAATGAATACAAAAATGACACAAGAATATATCATTTAGTAAAACAATTTTTACATAGGGTTATATATGTTGTATTTTCGACTATAAATATTAATTAGAAAGATAAAACGATTTCCTACATAATGATATTTTATTTATAATTTTAATATATTAAATAATTTAATTTATTTATGACACAATGATGATGTAGTAATTAACATAATAGTGAACAATTAAAATAATTGATATTATAAATACACAAATGAATATAATTTGAGACTTTTTATCCATTAAACTAATTTTATAAGTTAATATGACTTGTTAGGAATGATTTAATTAAATATATTTGAAGAAATAATTCTGTTATGAGTTTTACAAAAATCAACTATTGAATAGTGTCAAAATTGACATAAAAGAGTTTTTAAAACAAATATTATATTATTAATTGATATTAAATTCCTAAAAATATAATGTTCGGCCAAAAGACTTATATAATGATAGGTGTATCAATAATGGACCACTTGGGGGTCTCTTGGATGTATATAGTATGTTTATTAACAATATTATATAAAAATACAAAGAGACATTGCAAAACTGAAACTAATTAACTAAGAGTTAATACTTAATGATAAGGTTAATATAATGACCAAAACCTGTCTAAATTCTATTAGATGAGATGCTTTTGACCCATCCCCACCTTAAAAGTTAAATAATAAACTTTTGAGCCATTAGAAACCGAATATTAATTTATTATAAATTAATATTTCTAGCTTTTCCAAAGGTGCCCCTTACCCCTCTTATAAAAGGGAACCCCTCCTTCTCATTTATTCACACCTTCAAAACCTTTTGTTTCGGACAACCCCTTCCCAAATACTCACTCAAATTCCATCACTACAACATAGAGGTCTTAGTTTGATCAGAAATCCAACCTATGGAGCCCTTTTGATCAAATCAAAAGGGAGAACCCGAAGAAGAGGTAATGATTTCAGCACCCTTTTTAAAGTTCCTTTCTTATTCCACTTCCTCTTCCTTTGTTGTTACTATTCAAAAATAATAACTCTAGTATAATATATATACTGTGATGTTATTATAAATATAGTACAACCATATTCAGTATTCTATCCATCCTTTGGAAAACATGTCACCATACGTGCGTACGTACGGCTTACCGTCTCCACGTCGTGGTGTAATTGTTATTCAATAAATTATTATTTGGATGGGTATAATAATGATGTGTAAATCATGTAAATAATAAATATAACATGATAATGATTCTGTATATATGATATATCATCCAATTATATATTATTTTAATATCAAAAGAATGATATTTTCGCTCGTGCGTACGTACGGATTACCGTCTCCACGACGCGATGAGATTCATTTCCAAGTTCACCATTCACCGACGATTATAAAAATATATATTACTAATTAGTATGTAATATATTACATAATAATGCTACTGGATATATATATATATATATATGTATAAGTATTTATGTACTTACATATATCTTATTCACTTACTTCCATTCAATACTATATGAAAACAGAAACAGCGTTTATGCGTACGTACGGACTACCGTCTCCATAAACGGTGTTTTCCATTTCATATATATGTCTATTATACATATTTATATTCCAAATATATATGATATTTTTATCATGTTGTATATTCTGGAAGTATTTAAATCATGATCTAAGTGATACAACCAAGAGTGACAAGTTAAAACACGTAGGATAAAGAAAGTGATTATTACCAGAAATGTTAACTTAACATGGAAATTATTATTAAATGGGTAATATAAAGTCATAAATGAATCATGTATGATATCATAAATATTAATATGGTTCTGTTATAATTTAATAACATACTACGATCTTCGTACAAGAGGTTAAACGTACCCTCGACTAAATGAAAGTTCAAGGTAAGGGGTTTTCATCTCACTCCTTATTCCCATGAGATTCATGCCATATTGCCACCATTACCTTTTGTGTGGTGTACTTACTTCCCATAATTATATTCTTTTTGTAATACACTTTAATTTATGTGTATTTACATATTCATTGTATGATACCTCTTTCATGGGTTGTATGTCTCGTAAGTTACCAAATTGGTAAGGGTTTATTTCGAAATCTTTTAATTATCCGAGGTTGTTTATACGTAACAATCTTCTGGGATTTCTTTATCATCCACATCCATGTTTCTTAAAAATGTATTTCAAAATATTTTTACTATTTACTAGAATATGGGTTAGATTAATTTATCCCTTTTTTGACTTTTATAAGTGGTTTATAAAGGAATATTTCCATCATTTTCCAATCAAGTTCCTTTTTAACCTTTTTGACAAAATTAAGGTAAGAATGTTTTTTTTAACATATACGGCGGGTGCGGTTATTCTCTGCCATTATTAAACCTTTGAAGCTTCCTTCGCAATCATATAAAGATATTTTCAAAATAAAGTTTTTCTCTATAATTATGTGACTTTTAAAATGATTTAAAAAAAGAGATATTTCACTCAAATAGTATTGATTTCATCTATGTCAACATCCTTTGATAAATTTTAAACTTGTTTCAAGTTGATTTATTATGATACAAATCATCCATATTGTATTTAAGGTTTAGTGATATTTTTGACTATGGATGAGTTATTTTTATGCCATTGATGGTTTATGATTAAAGTTTTGACATTTTGTATGTTAGTTTTAATACGAATGTTTATGTTATATTTCATCCTCGTCTTAAGATGAATGTGTTGGACTAGTATGTTTCGGGTTGGGAACTGGTAAAAGTAAGCCCTTCGGGTTGGTGTCCGGTTATTAGAGGCACTCCGGGTTGGTGTCCAGTTATTAGAGGCACTCCGGGATGGAGTCTGGTTACAGAGGCTCTCCGGGTTGGGTTCCAGTTACAGTTATCTCTTAGGTCTTGGCACGAGGCCTTGACACAGATATTAAAGTTCAGCATCATGCATTCCATCATTATTAAAGTGGTTAGTGATATTTCATGTGATTATTCGATTAGTAGAATATCCATGTAAATAAGTAAATGGCATTATTTCATTTTATTTTTTCCATATTATTCTGAAGTTCAATTTTAAATGGCTTTTGTTTTAGCTTTATACATTTCCTTAAATGTTTATGCTTATTTGTGAAAGTTACTGCTGTATTTCTTACCCTTACTGAGCATTTGAGCTCACCCCTTTCTATGTTTTATTTTTCCCAGGATTCCAAGAAATGTAATGTGATTGATATGCAGGGTTAATCCAAGGGAATAATGGAGTTCATAATGATTATTTATGTTGTTTTGTATTCCATAAAGTGAAAATGTAACATTCATGTATGTGATCTATTTTTCCAAGACTGCTAAACTGATCGGTCCTTCGGGACTTGATTCCTTGTAATCATGCCAATGTATTAAAATAATGCACCGACTCTGGGTAATTGGGGTCGGGGCGTTACAGTTGGTATCAGAGGAAGTTTAGCAATAACCTTGGAAACTTGATTTAGATAAACTCTGATTAGAGCACATAGACCTAAGATAGACGTTGAGGATTAGTATAGAAGAACTTCCTAGAATTTTGGTATTGTAGAGATTTTGTGAGTTTTCCGAGCAATACATCCCTATCTGGATACGAGCTGGTAGAGGCGGCTCTGGCACAGATGTACCTAGGGGTAAAACCCGAAAACACCGCTTTGAGCTAGACTCGAATGGGAACTGGTGCACGACAACGGGCCCTGATGCACTCTTGGTTACGACACTCCCGGGGGATATACTTAGGATAATTATCATTTTCTTTACAAACCATTATTAAGGTCTTATGAGTAAATACTTACTCAAAGAAAACATTTTTATGATTATGGATTATATCCATAAACTGTTCAATTTGTGTTAGGTATTTTATAAGTTTGGTAATTATTCATTTCAATTCATAAACTAAACTAGTTTATGCTATTGTATAGAAATGGCGCCCAGTAGAAGGAATGTGAACTCCCGTAATACGTATGATCCAAAGAGTAAGAAGGATCATATCATTCATGGTCCTATGCCAGAATTTAGAAGGGAAATAGTTTCCCACGTATTATCATCATATGAAGAAATAGTATCATGTGTTGATAAGATGAGTAAATAATTCTCGGAGTCCTATGTCATTGAAGGGAAGCAAGAGAAGAAAAGGATGGAAGAGAGAAATATGGGTATATGGAAGAGGGAAAAGATGAATTTTCCCATATGTGATAACTGTGGGAAGAAACACCCTAGAACTTGCTTGAAAGGAATGAGATTTTGTTATATGTGTGGAGGAAAAGGGCACAAAGTATATGACTGCAAGGGTAATAAAATGGTTTCAAATGTACAATGCTTAATTTTCAAGGAGTTTGGACACTACGCGAACCAATGTCCCAGTCATTAGACTATGCCATAAATGATGCTATTGGATAATAATCAAGTTATGATACAACCACAGATGAAGAGGAATGACTAGTGTTCTTATATTGTCATTTTAGAATTATTTCATTTAAGTGTTGTATCAGTGATGTTCTGGAAATAAATAAGGATTGTACTGCAGTACTATTTAATTAAGGATTTGAGATTTTATGGTACTAAGAAATGTGACTCTATAGAGTGTTAAATATTTTTTGGAAATTACATGGTTGAAGGAAAGATAAAATTTAATATGGTCCTAATATTGAGGTAGTGATTTTGGAATAAGAGATGGTTGATTTTGGTGATTCAGGATGTTGCGGTGTTTTAAAAGAATATATGAGGAAGGCGTTCACGTGTTATTACCTGGAAAAAAGGATCCTCATTATGTTTAACTTCCTTGTAAATTTTGGACTGTGAGTTTGGATAATATTATTTTGGATAAGTCTAATGGTAGGAATGGATTAAGATTGAAAGGTTAGTTTTTTGGATTTTTATAAAAGGACAACACGCAGACCAAGTGACGACCCATCGTGTTAGACAAAGCTATGGGAATCGAATCCACAACCATAGTGCAATTGGGATTTATCACCTACCATTGTGCTACATGATGTTCCTGGATGGTATAATGTAGTTTCTTTACATAAAGGGTCTGATATGTGAAATATAAATTCATTATATTTGGAACCCTATACAATTAGGATAAATAGAGTATTTTTGAGTTGTATTATGTATTGGGGTGAAAGATGAGTTTTTGGTAGAAATTTATTAATGGCTAAAACTCTAATTATAAAGTAAGTATATCTCTTTATGATCTTATCGAATCTCATAAATAAATTCCTCAACATTAAGAAAAGGAACTTAGAACAAAAATGTTGGCCTAGATGGTACCTTAGATCATCACTAATTTATGTCTTTGGGATTGTTGGCCTTTTCATATCCATGTTCTCTACCACTCTCAATCAGATAATTGATGGTTATATTTCTCTTCCATATCCATATTTCCCTACATGGAACCCTAGTATGTGTTATTTTCGGTAATCTTCATACTTTACACTCTTTATTTTAAATAGAGGCCTCATTAATACATTTTTCGATGTGGGATTTCAACTAAGATATTTTGAAACGTCAAAAATGTGTTATTCTAATACCTTATGTTTTGTTGAACTGATGGTATTTTAAATCATCATAGATTGATGAATTTAAGGACCTCAATTTTAAACATGTTTGTGATTGATGACCTCAATCACTACCGATAAATATTTAAGTTTTTCTCCCAGTTATATGTATATAATTTCCACCAATGTCCTCGTAATAGAGATAATAATTTTGTTGGTGACCCTTTCATTTCTCTTTTCATCTTGTTAAGACTAAAATTTTATTAACCAAATTTCCGATGTGGGTTTTTTCCAAAAAGATATTTTCTATTTTCAACCATTATTTTCAAAGAACAATATCAAATTGTGAGGACTCAATTTTTTTAGGGATGGGAGAATATAAAACCACGAGCTTCCACGGTACACTTCTCTTTGAATAATATAGTAGCGTGTGTTGTACGCAACTTTGAGTTCTAACACACACCACAACCAATCAAAATAGCCGTTATGAATAGTAATACCTACTTTTTGAAATTAAATATATTTTATATTTCAAAATGGACTTCATTTTTTGGATTTTGAATATCTAATTTATCCTAGGGTGAAATTTTGGAACTTTTCGGATAACACATATATTTTGATGAATAGTTAAAATTACTAAATTTTTATTAAAAACAACTTTTTTAATCGAAATAATTTATATTGATACATTATGAATTTGAGTGGTTTTAAAGTATATTTAGAATATATTTATACCATTTAATACAATTTTGGTCACTGTACATAATTTTACAATTAAACCGGGCATAAACATGTTTCAATCTTTGATTAGTTATTATCTCTTAAAAACACGCTTTTTGTTTTAACAACGGGAATTAATTTTAAATTAATTTCTTCCACTTATGTGTTTCAAATTTAGAAAAATATATTCCATATTTGGAATTAGGATGTTCAAATTGTGTAAATAGGTAACTTTTATTTTTAGACATTTTGAATAATTACTGCGGTAAATATTTTTTTTACCATGGTTAAGGGTAAATCCGGTAAATAAGGGTTAAAAAATAATATTATAATAATAACAATTACCATAAAACGTGTCCTAAACATATTGGTTGATACATTTTAGACCATGGGCATCTTTGGGTCTATTTTGGGTCCCCATGTTGCCACTTGTAGGTGATAGGGACACTTTATTTTAATTAAGTTAAAATGAATACAAAAATGACACAAGCATATATCTTTTAGCAATACAATTTTTACATAGGGTTATATATGTTGGATTTTAGACTATAAATATTCATTAGAAATATAAAAAGATTTCCTACATAATGATATTTTATGTATAATTTTTACACATTATATAATTTAATTTAGTTATGACACAATGATGATTCAGTAATTACCATAATAGTGAAAATTTAAAATAATTGATATTATAAATACACAAATAAATATATTTTGAGACTTTTTATGAATTACACTAATTTTATAAGTTAATATGACATGTTAGGAATTATTTAATTAAATATTTTCTAAGTAATCATTCTGTTATGAGTTTCAAAAAAATCAACTATTGAATAGTGTCAAAATTGACATAAAAGAGTTTTTAAAACAAGTATTATATTATTAATTGATATTAAATTCCTAAAAATATAAGGCTCGTCCAAGAGACTTATATAATGATAGGTGTATCATTAATGGACCACTTGGGGGTCTATTGGATGTATATAGTATGTTTATTAACCATATTATATAAAAATACAAAGAGACATTGTAAAAGTGAATCTAATTAACTAAGAGTTAATAATTAAAGATAAGGTTAATATAATGACTCAAACCTGTCTAAATTATATTTTTTGAGTTTTTTTCGACCCATCCTCACCTTAAAATTTAAACAATCAACTTTGGAGCCATTAGAAACCGAATATGAATTAATTATAAATTAATATTTCTAGATTTTCCAAAGGTGCCCCTCACCCCTCTTATAAAAGGGAACTCCTCCTTCTCATTTCTTCACACCTTCAAAACCTTTTGGTTCGGCCAACCCCAGCCCAAATACTCTCTCAACTTCCCTCACTAAAACATAGATGTATTAGTTTGATCATAAAGCCATCCTATGGATCCCTTTTGATCAAATCAAAAGGAAGAACCCGAAGAAGAGGTAATGATTTCACCACCCTTTTTCAAATTACTTTCTTCTTCCACTTCCTATTCCTTTGTTGTTACCATTATAAAATAATAACTCTAGAATATTATATATACTGTGATGTTATTATAAATATTTTACTACCATATTCAGTATTATATCCATCCTTTGAATAACATGTCACCATACGTGCGTACGTACGGCTTACCGTCTCCACGTCGTGGTGTAATTGTTATTCAATAAATTATTATTTGGATGGGTATAATAATGATGTTTAAATCATGTAAATAATAAATATAACATGATAATGATTCTTTATATATGATATATAATCCAATTATATATTATTTTAATATCAAAAGAATGATATTTTCACTCGTACGTACGTACGGATTACCGTCTCCACGACGCGATGAGATTCATTTCCAAGTTCACCATTCATCGACGATTATAAAAATATATATTACTAATAAGTATGTAATATATGAAATAATTATTCTACTAGATATATATATATATATATATATATAAGGATTTATGTACTTACATATATATTATTCACTTACTTCCGTTCAATACTATATGAAAACAGAAACAACGTTTATGCGTACGTACGGACTACCGTTTCCATAAACGGTGTTTTCCATTTCATATATATGTCTATTATACATATTTATATTCTAAATATATATGATATATTTATCATTTATTATATTCGGGAAGTATTTAAATCATGATCTAAGTGATACAACCAAGAGTGACAAGTTAAAACACATACGATAAAGAAAGTGATTATTACCCAAAATGTTAACTTAACATGGAAATAATTATTAAATGGGTAATATAAAGTAATAAATTAATCTTTTATGATATAATATATATTAATATGATTCTGGTATAATTTAATAACATACTATGATCTTCATACAGGAGGTTAAACATACCCTCTACTAAAGGAATGTTCAAGGTAAGGGGTTTTCATCGCACTCTTTATTCCCGTGGGATTCATGCCATATTGCAACCATTACCTTTTGTGTGTTGCATGTACTTCCCATAATTATATTATTTGTGTAATACAATTTAATTTATGTGTATTTACATATTCATTTTATGATACCTCTTTCATGGGTTGTATGTCTCGTAAGTGACCAAATTTGTAAGAGTTTATTTCGCAATCTCTTCATTATCCGAGGTTGTTTATATGTAATAATCTACTGGGATTTATTTATCATCCACATCCATGTTTCTTAAAAACGTATTTCAAAACATTTTTACTATTTACTAGAATATGGGTTAATGTAATTTATACACTTGTTGACTTTTATAAGTGGTTTATAAAGGAATCATTCCGTCTTTTTCCAAACAAGGTCCTTTTTAACTTTTTTGACAAATTAAGGTAAGAATGGTTTTTTAACTTATACGGCGGGTGCGGTTATTCTCCGCCGTTATTACACCTTTGAAGCTTCCTTCACAAGCTTAAAAATATATTTTCAAAATAAAGGTTTTCTCTTTAATTATGCGACTTTTAAAATGATTAAAAAAAGAGATATTTCTCTCAAATAATATTGATTTCATCTATGTCAACATCCTTTGATAAATATTAAACTTGTTTCAAGTTGATTTATTATGATACAAATCATCCATATTGTATTTAAGGTTTTGTGATATTTTTGACTATGGATGAGTTATTTTTATGCCATTTATGGTTTATGATTAAAGTTTTGACATTTTTTATGTTAGTTTTAATACGAATGTTTATGTTATATTTCATCCTCGTCTTAAGATGAATGTGTTGGACTAGTATGTTTCGGGTTGGGGACCGGTAAAAGTAAGCTCTCTGGGTTGGTGTCCAGTTATTAGAGGCACTCCGGGTTGGTGTCCGGTTATTAGGGGCACTCCGGGTTGGTGTCTGGTTATTAGAGGCACTCCAGGTTGGTGTCCGGTTATTAGAGGAACTCCGGGATGGAGTCCGGTTACAGAGGCTCTTCGGGTTGGGTTTTGGTTATAGTTATCCCTTAGGTCTTGGCACGAGGCCTCGACATATAAATTAAAGTTCGGCATCATGCATTCCATCCTTATGAAAGTGGTTAGTGATATTCCATGTGATTATTCGATTAGTAGAATATCCATGTGAATAATTAAATGGCATTATTTCATTTTATTTTTTCCATATTATGCTGAAGTTCAATTTTAAAAGGCTTTTGTTTTAGATTTATACATTGCCTTAAATGTTTATGCTTATTTATGAAAGTTACCGCGGTATTGCTTACCCTTACTGAGCATTTGAGCTCACCCCTTTCTATGTTTTATTATTTACCAGGATTCCAAGAAGTGTAATGTGACTGATATGCAGGGTTATGCCAAGGGAATAATGGAGTTCATAAAGATTATTTATGTTGTTTTGTACTTCATAAAGTGAAAATGTAACATTCATGTATGTGATCTAATTTTCCAAGACTGCTAAACTAATCGGTCTTTCAGGACTTGATTCCTAGTAATCTTGCCAATGTATTAAAATAATGCACCGACTCTGGGTAACTAGGGTTGGGGAGTTACACGAGGGCTGGGTATGCATAAGTAATTACACTTCTTTCCCTATGGAAATCCACAGACATGTCGATTTTTTGACGATCGATCAGCCAGCCTGGAACATAGGTCCTACATGCTGGCCTACAGAGATGGTGTACTGGCCACCAAAATTGATGGGGAAATTATATGTGAGGCCTATGATCCATATAGATTTTCACGTGAATTCATGTGTCTTTAGACAAATATTGTATCTCCTCCAGTGCACGTCAGGTTAGAGTAGCATCCAATGGATGCCAGACAACTGTGGTTGCTAATGGATATGCATAGGACTGGGGCAATTTTTGACTTACCAGATGCTGAAGCTGTATGAAATTTTTCCATATGGTATGCTAAAAACTGGATAGCGTCATATCCTGGATAATTATGGAATAAACCTATTTATTGGGTTGGGAAGAAGAAGATAACAATTGAGAAAGAAACAATTCAGGTGGGAGGTGATTCTTCCACTCCTGAAGAAGGTTCACCGAGTTCTTCAACAGAGGTTGATTCATCAGATTCTCAGTAGATTCAACATGTGTAAAAGCGGCCTCATGCCGTATATAATCCTCCTGTCAGAATCAAGAGAGCCACTCCATCAACTCCTGGTGAGTCACTTTATCGAGGCAATTTAATTGCTAGTAACTTTATAGAGTAACAAGTTTTCTTTCCATTTTTATAGTTGTAGGAGCTATAATGAAATTAAAATCCCATATTGTAGGACCCTCTTTGCAGCCTTCTAGTACACCTACATATCTATGACCAGAGGCCATCCAGACATGGTGGGATGTGTACTGTGATACTGAAACTATCTGGCTGGAGCTATGTGAAGGGCTACATCTTCCTGCAATAGGGACTCTTTAGGCTCCTGCAAATATTTATTTCAAGGATAACCCTGATGAATTAATAGCCTATGTCAAAGAGTTGAGGACCTATATACATTCCACTGATGATTCTATCCCTATCACCAAGAGGGTGAAGGAAATGATGGATCACTGTGCCACTGATGAGGAGTGGCATGAGTACGTGTCTCCTCAAGATGTATGTTTTCTTTCCTTATTTACTTTGCAACTCGATTTCAGTCAAATCATTCTTATTCAAGGAACTTAGTTTCTTTATCCTACAGCTTGCAAGGAAAGGAACTACTAAAGTTCCTTCACCATAGTATAGCCCGTGTGGTACTGCCATCAGGGCTGCTATTGAATCTCCTCATGAGTCAGGCGAGATATCTCCAGGCCAGCTGGCCGTGGATGAGGATCTGGAAATGGCTTTTCATTCTCCAATTCAGGTACTTGTAATGGAGACTCCCGACACTCCCAAAAATCCAAGGAAGAAAAGGCAACGAAGGAGGAATTCCACATCTAAACACTTCATTAGTAGTGGTAAGTCCTTTGGATAATCATGAGTCTTATACCATGAAAAGATTGATCATCTTCCTTAGGATTACATGGACTTCTTAAATTTCCCCTCTGAGGGAGAGGACTGATCCTCCTTTGAGGACCACGGATGGTGCTGTGTAACAAAGGCAAATTCAGGCTGACTTGGCCGCTTCTGAAAAAGATCCAACATCTATTCCCAGTACTTCTCCTGCTGCTCCTATAAGTAGAGAAGAACCTTCTTCTGGTAATTTAACAATGCTTCATAAATTGGTTTATTAAATGTTGAATGAAAACATCGAATAACTTCAGTGCTCTGATATTTTTGGTATAGCACCTGAACCAGAATCATTGGAGGCCTCGAAATTGAATCTTCCATCCTTCCTGAAGAAGCTTTCCTAGGTCCGGGGCCGCAGAATGAGGGTCGCCAACAAGACACATGAAATACTCCCACTGGTGAGACTAACCAGGATTCTGAAATATCATTGGATGAAATGATGAATCTTGGAATGCCTTTCAAAGAATTTTTTGATCATGCTAAGTTATCATGTGATTTAGAAGATCTTGGGTGTGAGTTTTATCCTTCGTCTAGTAAATTTACATATAATTTACACTTCTAATCATGACTAAAAATAATATGCAATTCCATCCAAAGAATCTGTTGAACTGCAAATGCCTGAAGAGGGTGTGGACATTGAAGTCAACCCTACCATTGCAGAAACATTAGCTCAAGTGGATCTAAACCCTGTAAACCCTCTAGAGACCCATCTTGAAGATCCTGTTGAAACTGGGAATGATGGGGAGGAGTCTTCTCAAGCTGTTGATCTACAGTTAAGTAAAGATTGTATTGAGTTTTCAAAATAGAAAACCAAATTTAATTGTTCTATGAAACTAACCATACATTTAATTGAAAAAACAGGGCTATCAACTTCAATGGATAGATCTAGAGGTGAAGTCTAAATTTCCCCCCAAATAGTATTATAAGGCAATGAAACCAGGGTCAGGGGGGAAGGAGTAGAACATGGAACTTCCTTAAGTGCATTAATCCCAGATTACATGCCCCCTGTGATGATGATTTCGAATTAGACCTGGAGGTTCTTAAGGTGCTCAACATTTCACAACGCAAGGCATGGAACAACATATGGAAAATCATATCTGATGTTCCTCTTGAATAAGGGTCATCAAATATTTACCGACTGTCATCCCTGTTTTTCATGGTAGGACTTTGCGGTTTTGGATATCAGGAGATCCATACCATGGTGAAACTGGTCATCTTAAGAAGGGAGCATGATCAAAAGATTCGTGAAGATCTGACCAGGGTGAAACTGTCAATCAATATCAGCAAATTTGAAGCTGTGGTATTTTGAGCTGAGGCTGACTATGCTGCCAAGATGAAGGAGCTGAAGCACAATATCAAAGATAAATTCTTCCAACAAATGCACCTTCAGCAACAGTTAGATGATGATACTGATAAACTTTACCAACTCAATAATTCATTGGAGGGAGATCAAGAAAATGTGATGAAATCCATTACAGATGCCAATAAAGCAGTCCATCCGGCTAAAAGAGTGAAGTTGGTCGAGTGCATAAGCTTCAAGTAGCTGCTGATGAAGCTCGGGATGTTGTACATCAAGTGAAGACTTATGTTTAAAGCCTCTTGTAATTTCCTATAAAAGAGAATAGACTCTAATCTCTGGATGTCCTTCTAATCTCTTGTATACCAAATGAAAAAACCTTTTCATCTACAATCATTTGTGCACGTATTTCCCTTTCTACCTGTTTAGATTTTTTAACCTATGTCAATGGGCCTAGTAAGCATAGTTTTATTTTTACTAGGATTATTATAAATAACCTTACAATCATTGAATCTTTTAATTGCTCAATCTTACCAAAATCATACAAAATGTATGTTTAGTGAGCTGGAACATGAATTTTATTCAGATTTCCCTTATCTTTTTTGGGCAGTTTAAAGTCATGCACGTCAGACATAAATACACTAATGTTTAAGGTCAAAATAGCTTTGACCGAAATGGATTAAAATTGACTCAATTTCTTGAAAATTTATCTGAAAACATATGACCACACTCAAGTATGATGGAAAATATGTAAACTACGACTTAAGAAAAATTTGATTCTGAGGAATGATATGAAAAATAGTTAAAAGGCATTAGAAGAAGTAGTTCCCAAGAATGAAGTTACCATTATTTAAAAAACTCGTTAGGGGTTTGAATTATGTAGGTCCACCTAAGGGCATTGACTGTATAGTCAAATAATAACATCTTTTGGCAGACAGGTCCATTTTGTAGAAAAATTATGCATGGCCGCCTAAGGGAAGGTTCTACATAGTCAGGAAAAAGAACTCTTAGAAATTTACTTTTCTACTACTAAGAAGCCAGTGAAAGTTTATGGGGATTCAACCATTCCAAAGTATAGTGTCTGTTATATGGAAAGAGGTACTTGAATATGGAGAAGATATTTCCAAACAAGATTATCAAATAACTGGATGAATATCACTCCTATGAAGGTATGACCCAAATGTAGGGAAGGAAAATATAAACCATAGAATTGAATACATTAAGATCATGAAAAAGGATATGGGGAAAATATGTTAAGGATGTATATTTTTTGCGGATCCCTACAAATTGACATTAAGACCAATAATGAAAAAATAGGTTTTCGTCCTAAGAATGAAGATACCATAATTTAACAAACTCGTTAGGGGGTTGAATTATGCAGGGCCACCTAAGGGAATTGGCTGCATTGTCAAATAATAGCATCTTTCGGCTAACAGATCTGTTATATAGAATGTTTATGCAAGGCCGCCTAAGGGAACATGCTGCATGGTCAGGAAAATGAATTCTCAGAATTTAGACATTTTTTTATTATAAGTCTAGAAAAAATGTTATGAAGATCTGGAAATATTTAAGGTTTAGATTATGACACATAAAAATGGGTATTGTTCAATGTATGTAAAGATACATAGATCAATGCTAACCATAATCACGTTTTGACTGGGACTTGAATTGAAATATTAGACTTCACTACGTATCCCACAAGGATGGGAATCAATCCATACGTAGATCATGAAATATAAATTAATGTCATGTGGGACTAATGTATGGGAGATCTTAGTTTAGGGTCATAGAGCATGAACCATTATATGAAACACAATGTGTGTTTTCATGGGGATTTTCAGCTAAGGGACTGAATGTGGAACTTGGGGATAGGCCCAAAGACTTGGGGATGGATTCGAGGGACACTCTAATGTTTTTACGTATCCCATAAGGATGGGAATCAAGTCCACATAGTTCTAGAAATACCCTCTGTACAGATTTGGTTTGCACAAGTGAAGGGTGATGGGGGACTATAGTGCAATAATGGTTTGACCCAAAAAATGGTTCGCACGTTTCCATGTATGCATGTATTCTTTGGAATCAAACATTGTTGGAGATCAATTTAAATAATTATATCTTCTTAGGCGAGGGTATCAAATAATGTAGTCGTTTATTGTCATATTGGACAAAAAATGTTGTACAGCTTAACGTCATATAGCAAGGACGAAGTTGAACCAATGTAAATATATTGATTCTGGGGTTGGTTTCAAAAATAAACATTGTACGAGATGCAGGTGAACCGATGTGAAGATATTGGTTTTGGGCGTGAATCTTGGGAGGTTGCCTACGTACCCAGCC
Organism: Viscum album; assembly: GCA_963277665.1. Classification (NCBI taxonomy): domain Eukaryota; kingdom Viridiplantae; phylum Streptophyta; class Magnoliopsida; order Santalales; family Viscaceae; genus Viscum; species Viscum album. The sequence goes on from OY728139.1 coordinate 510,701,952, forward strand.
TAGAAGGTGAGGATCAAATTCTGCATAGTTCAATTGAAGAATGAATTAGTGATGAAGTTGTTCTTGGGGAAAACGACCAAAAAAATGGTGTTGGGACTTACACATGGTTAGAGGAATAGAGAGGGTGTTATGGTTGATGTTTTCTCTAAGCTCACATGAGTCATACTCGGTGTGAGAAACAAGAGGTAACAACAACCTTAACGATTCACAATTTAATGTCATATAGGACATATGGAGGGACTACGTAGTTTAATGTTTTGTAGTTATGACTATTGGTTATGAACATTTTAATTTCATGTAGCAGGGAAAAATTACAATTTAACATCATGTATGACGTATTAAGGGATTTATGTACAGTTTAGCATCATGTTGTTAGGACGATGGGGACAATACAGTTTAATGTCATGTTGGACAAAAAGAGGACTGTGAAGTTTAATGTCATGCAGTAAGGACATAAGAGAACACATTTTAATGTCATGTTGGACATATTAGGGACTTTTTCATAGTTTAAGATCATATTGGACAAAAAAGGACGATATAGTTTAGCGTCATGTTGGACGAAAGTGCGAATAGTTTAAGGTCATATGCATGGACCATTGGTTATGTAGTTTAACGTCTTACTGGATGTAAGGGACATCAAAATAGTTTAAGGTCATATTCTTGGACCGCTACAATATATTTTGTGTTTATACAAAATAATTATTCAGAAATTTGTCCTTGGTTGGAGTAGTGATGAGTTATCCATCCATTGAGATTAATGAATATGCTCCATTGGAGTAGACCTTATATATTGAATAAGGTCCTTCCCATTTTGGTTCAATCTTGGGAGGTTTATTTCCTGGTATCATTAGAGTTCTGAGAACCAATACCAGCTCTCCCTGAATGAATGAACGAAGATGAACTTTTCTGTTGAAAGCTCATGCAATTTGATTTTGGTAGACTTCCAAGTGGTGTAGTGTGCACAATGTTTTCTCATCTAACCATTCCAATTCATCCAATCGCTTTTGAGATTGTTCATCTCTAGAAGACTAATCAAAAATAGCTACTCTGAGTGAGGGTAATTGAACCTCAATTGGTAAGACTTCTTCCATTCCATATATCAGTGAATATGGAGTAGACCGCGTTGTATTGCGGGTGGTGGTTCGATAAGCCCATAAAGCATGACAGAGTTTATCAGGCCATCACCTTTTATCCTTATCCACCATCTTTTGTAGTATATTTGACAGAGTATTGTTGATGGCTTGTATCTGACCATTGGCCGCTACATGATACCGAGATGAATGGTTGGATTTGATGTTGTATTCTTGATACAACATCCTCACCCCGGATGAACAGAAGTTGGTACCATTGTCTGTCAATATGGTATGAGGGACACGAAATCTGGTAATGATGTTAGACTTGATGAAGCTAACAATGCATTTAGAACTAACTTCATTGAGAGGTATTTCCTATTACCATTTGGAAAAGAAGTCAGTAGAAGTAAGAATATACTTAAACTACTTGGATGTAGCTGAAGGATAAGGTCCCACCACATCCATTCCCCATGTAGAAAATGGCCACGAGTGTATAGCTATATGAAGAAACTCTGGGGGTTGATGAATGAAGTTGTCATGTACATGGAATGAATGACACTTCTTTGTGAAATCAACACAAACTTGTATTATTAAAGGCCAAAAGTATCCAAGAATTCGAATATGATCAGACAGGCGGTGTCTAGACTGGTGGGCACCGCAGACTCCGGCATGCACTTCTTTCATGAAAGCCATTGTCTCTTAACCATCAATTCAGCTGAAGAGAACTCCATAAAAACAACACTTGTAGAGAATTTTATCTAGGTGATCTGGGCTATCATAAAGAGTAAAATTGACCCCACATCTCCGGATTTGTTATTTCTCAGCTATATCAAGTGGAGGTGTTCCATTTTGAAGGTATTCCCTAATAGGTGTTATCCATCCTGTAGTATGACCATATGGTTCAGGAATGGGACTAATTTCATTGATCTCCTCTGTTCTGGTTTGAACATAAGGTGAAATTGTACGACGATGGGAAATACTAATGGTTGTTTTGTCTTGATTTGGATCTGCCAGAGCTGTGGCTATATTAGCCAGTGCATCAGCTTGAGCATTATGTGATCGTGGGACATAAGAAAATGTCAGTTCTGTAGGAAATTCTACCATTAACTCTCTGACGTAATCATACAAAGGGATCAATTGTTCTTTTCTAATTTATCAATCCCCATTGACTAGTTTGATTACCAGGTCTGAATCACCTTTCACCCTTGAGTGATTCACTAGTGCTTGAAGAGACAACTCTAATCCTACGATGAGGGCCTGATATTTTTCTTCATTATTGGTACCACCTTCCCACAATAAGAAGTAATAAGTTAATAATTCTTTTTCCGGTGAAATGAGTACAACTCCTAACCCAACATTATTGAACATAGAATCTTCCATTTTCCTCCCTTTTGGACTTCTGGAAGCACCATCAAAGTAAATTTACCATAACTGAGGAATATCTTGAATAGAGAAGTCTTCCTTGTTAGGGAGTTCAATATATGAAGATGTGTCTTCCACTGAAGGGAGTTCATTAAGGAAATCAGCCAGAGCTTGGCCCTTTATTGCCTTTTGAGACACATATTGAATATCAAATTGCTGCAAGATAACTGTCCACCTTGCCAGATGTCCTATAAGCATTGGACGATTAAGGATGAATTTAGCGGGTTATTGTGAGATACCAATTAGATCTTGTGATGTTGCAGGTAGTGTCTCAACTTCTGAACTGCAAAGATTAATGCTAGGCAGCACTTCTCAATAATTGAATATTGAGTTTTTTGCTTCAATCATAGTCCGACTGAGATAGTAGAGTCTGTTTTCATTCCCAAAATCATTCTTATGATCAGGAACGACACCCAATGATCACTCTAAGGTTGTCACGTAGAGGATAAGTGGACTTCATTCAACAGGTGGCATAAGTCACAGTGGACTCTAGAGAGACATCTTTAGAATATCTAATGCTTCTTGACATTTTTTAGTCCACTGGTAAGTGACTCCCTTCATCATCAATTTGGTGAAGGATAAGCTTTTTCCTGCCAAATTGGCGATGAAATGCCGAATATAGGCTATGTTTCATTGACGTCCTATCAATTCTATCAAATTTATAGGAGGTTAAATACCGAGGATTGCCTTTGTCTTCTCAGGACCGACTTCGATACCACGATGGTATATAACAAAGCCAAGAAATTTTCTTGAGCTTTCCCCAAAATCACATTTTAAGGGGTTTATCTTCAAATTATGTTTCTGATGTTTGTGGAATATGATTTACAAATCAGACAAGTGATTAGAATGTTGTTTGGATTGAACCACCAAATCGTCCACATAACATTCAACGAACTTCCCTAAAAAGGGTTTGAAAATACAACGTATGGAACACTGATATGTTGCACCTTGATTATTTAGGTCGAAGGGCATTACCCGATAGCAAAACACACCTTTAGGGGATCTGAAGGATGTGGATTCCTAATCTTCTATATCCATTCATATATGATTATATCCGGAATATAAATCCATGAAGGAGAGTTCTTCATAGCCAGTTGTTGAATCGGTTAAATGTTCTGTAATCGGAAGTGGAAAATCATCATTAGGGAAATGACAATTAAGATCCATGAAATCAATTCAAACTATAATTTTCCCATTCTTCGTTTTCACTAGGACAATATAAGCCAACCACATGGGATATTGAACTTCTCAGATGAAATTAGCTTTGATGAGCTTATCCACATCAGCCTCAATTTTGGAAGCATAGGTTGGGTGTGTTCTTCTAGTAGCTTTTTTTAATCCTCGATGTTCTTCTGGCAAACCTAAACAATGAGTGGAAACATCAGGATCAAGCCCTGGCATCTCTTTATAGATCCAAGAAAATATATCCTTATTTTTATTTAGAAAGGAAATATACATATCTAGCTCTTCAAGAGTCATAGCCGCACTATTTAAAGTGGGGCATGGATCTTCTTTTGTACCCAGATTTATTTTTCTATGTTCATCCATGGTAGTAGAGATACCTTCTTCAAATGATGGAGGAGCATCTCTGAGATCTTCCTCTTCTTCTTCAACATGTGTTATTGCTTATCTTTCTACTTTCATAGTAGATTATGAAGTAGAATTTCCATGATAGAGAGAAGTGTTAAAATTTGAACATCTTGATGAAGAGGCTTCCATTTATGACCCAATTAATGATGAAGGGTCTTCCATGGGTAATAAAGAGGAGATGATGGATTGAGAATCGACATCATTGTAAACTTCTAATGCTGCTATAACGTCTTCTGGCCTGGTTCGCGAACTATAGACTTGCTGGATTTCTGCAGATGAAATGAAGACATCTCCTTTTGAGCTTTCGTCATTTCTTGGTGGATCACCACTTTTTCCCATGCTATCTTGCTCCATTACCATGATTAAAATTATGGATCTTTCTATAAGAGTATTTTTATTTGGGTATATCTTGTCAATTTGACGGATAGGCAACACATAATCTGTACTCACATGTGAAAATGGATTTACTGGAATCTTCTCCAAACCATATGGAGCATTTACTTTGGTAATCTCCCTTGTTGAGGATTTCTCCTTTCCCTTCATATGATAGGATACCGTCTCAATGTATTGAGATTCACATGTCTTGATCGGGACCTTATCACCATATAATGTCCCAAAATTACCATTAAAACAATACTTGAGACATTGATGGAATGATGAAGGGATAACCGCATGTTGATGTAGCCAGGGTCTTCCATGAAAGATGTTGAATGCTAAGTCTTGATCAACAAATATGAAATCAGAATTGGATACAAGATCTCCAAAATAAGTTCTGAGTGTAATCTCAACTAGTGGTTCTTGTTCATTTTTATCATATCCTTGTAACATCATAGTAGAAGGAGATAAATTAGATTCCATGAGGCCCAATCGACGAAGTGTACGAATGGGCATGAGGTTGACTCCTGAACCATTATCAATGAAAGATCTTCGGATTTCTACACCATTGACCTTTCCAGATAAGTACAAAGGTCTAATATGCCCATGCACGGTATCATCTTCATATTCATATGTGAAAGATATAACTACATGACATTCTATGGGGATATTTTCTACGTGGAAGACATCAGCTATAGAAATTTTAGTTTCAAACTCATAAGGACTTGACAAAGCCTCAATGAGTGCCTCCCAAAGATACTTTGATAGATTCAATGAATCCAGAATTGATATCTTGGCCGGTACATAGGCCAGGAGATTCAATACATCATACATTTGATCTGAAAGTCTGGGTTTCGCAATAGGAACATGTGGTTTAGGAGGAGACTTAGAAGTTGATGCTTTGGAAGTTGAGGCATCTTGTATCAGAATAGGAGTTGGTATTATTCATGGATTTGGAATATTAGACCGATTAGATCCATTTACTTGTTGAGAGGATGAAGGTGGAACCTCCAACCGATCCTCTAGAATAATTGTGGCAGGACTAAATCTGTTATTGGTGGAAAAACATACATGTTATTGTTGAGCTCACTGAAGGGATCTGCCACGAGTTTCTGCTGCATACAAAGTTCTAGCTGGGGTAGAATTGGAATAGTGGACTCTAAAAGATCCACATATTCCCCTGTATCCAGATCCTCTAGAACTTCCTCTGATTCATCTGTTTGATACAGGTAACTTGGGATCATCAAAATCGAAACTGTGACTGGCATACAGATCTGTTAATTGGAATATATTAATAGAACCGAAGATCAACTCTTCATAAGATGAATACTCTGCCTGATTATCCTGTTTAGGCTGTGCTGTTTGGTGGGATGGTTCCTGTAGCTTAGAAGTATATGGCATGAAATCTTCCAGAGTTAAAGACAACTTGGATTTTTACACAATTTCATCTTCCTCTAATTGCTTTTATTTCTTCGAACTAAGCCACCCTTTTGAGGATTTTCCCTCTGAAGAGGATTTTGTTGTGGCATCCATAGCAGAAGACACAATTGGTTTCTTCACTTGCATTCTCAAAATGGCATGAGTTTGGTTGATCATTTTCATGACCATCCAATCATCATATTTTTGTGCATTTTTGGTTTTGACTTCTTTCTATTCGCATTCTTCCTCTATAACTGTACCAGTAACACATGCTACCTGGGTTTAAGAGCCTTTTAGTTTGACGGGTCCTGAGTCAACCATCTTTTGCAGGAGGTCTTTGAAGAAAAAACACTTCTATATGGTATTCCCCACCATTTGATGAAAGGAGAAATAATTGGGATGGTCTTCATCTCCATCCTTTTTTGTCCTTTTGGGTCTTGGAAACTGAACCAAATTATTTTCCAGAGCCTAAATGATGTAGCCAGGAAATTGTTCATTTCAAAAAGATTAAACATTGATTTTCAAATCCTCAAATTGTTTTCATCGTCGATCTCTCTGATCAACTTGATGAAACAGTCTTTGTTGTTGACTCTCAGGAGGTAGATCCCTTCGATAAGATGAATGTTTTGAAGTAGAAGTAGGTACATGCGCTTGTTTAAGAACAATTATAGAAGTCTCTGCTCTAGCCATTCTCCTTCCTAGAGTTTATGGAATTACATGAGTTTTATCCTTAGTCTTCATAAGAGAATCATCAATCTGCTAAGCGACCAAAGTAAAGTCTCGAAACCCTCCTCTGTATTTCACAGGGATCAACGGTGTCCGAAACTCATCACGTACATTCTCCACACAGATTGGAAAAAATTCCTCTTGAGGGAGTGATAAGATTAGGGAATATGTTATTCCCTTCCAGTGAGAAATGATATCTGAGACCCTTTCATTCTCACTTTTCTTACAGTTTGTAAGATCAAAAACTTTTGTCTTTGAAAAAATTGAGCTGAATTGAAGACGAAATTGTTGACAAAGATCCTACCACCCGGTAATTGACAGAGATTGCAAGTTTGTATAACAAAAAAATCTAGTCCATAGAAGGTTCGCATGAAGCATCTGAGTTTCACAGCTTATTTCTGTTTTGGACTTCCCATCATTGGATCGCAATAGGACACGTAATGCATCAAATGCGATTCAGGATCGCCTGATCCATTGAAAGTAGGGAATACAGGGTTCCCAAAACATGATGGGGGAGGGATTGAATCTACCCATTCAGGGTAAGCTTTCTTTTCTGGTTGAACCGGAGCACACTTTCACTCCATAGATTCCAACAGAGTTGTTAATGAATCAATAGTAGTTATTAACATTTTGGAAACATCCAGTTGAGCTTTGACCTAAACAGGTGCAATGACTGGAGCTGGTACATATGTGGTAGCTGGTACTGAAACCAATGGTAGCACTGCCGATTGTTTTTGCACTTGACTCGAAGGATTTTACCTATGAGGGTGTATTGATAGAGGTGGATATTCTTGATCCATCTCAGTAGCTGCAACAAATTCTCTTGGCTGACTGACTCCAGTACTCTTAGGAAGAAGACTACCCTGAAGTAGTTCTGCTTTCATCTTCCTTAATTCCTTCATTTCTTCCTCTTGTTGCGCAAATCATTGCTCTAGTGAGAGTGATTGGCCTTCTCTAGAGGAAGGATATGTAACCTAATTCTTTCTCCTACCTTTTTTGGATCCCTTTCGGAGAGGGGGAAGTTCTTTATTTGAAGGAACACCCAAATTCTAAGTAAACCTTTGATTTCATGTACGCATGCCTTCTTCATTTGTGTTTGTGCGTAAAACTTCTTAAGCATGAACCTCTTCATCTGATCCCTCTGAGTGAACCTCATCTGGTGGATCAACAACAACGGCATTGAGGTCATTGATTGATGCATAGTGCATTGCATCCCTTCTATCAGAATTTCTACGATATTGACTTATTCTATGTCCTTGATGAGACATTGCCTTTTTTTATTCTATCCCTTAGTAACTTCTTGACGAACCTTAATTTGGAGGGATTCTCTTGATAATTTGGCTCTTCGTTCCTCTTGAGGCTTCTTCCCCAGTCGAGAGAAGACTGGATTTCTCTAAGGGATGGATCGAGGATTTGAAAAAGTCCCCAGTACGGTGGACTGGGGCTGTTCCTGCTATTCCTGCTCAACTCCTCGAATCCTATTTGTTGATTCCGAGGGTTGTTTTAAAAGAGTCCCCAGTCTGGAATGATGGGCTGGCTCTTGACATACTATATCAGAGACTTTCTAAAAATCTCTCCTGATCTTGTGGACCTTAGTCCTGAAATTAGTTAGATGCATTAACTTGCATCCACTTTTATCACCCCATTCAAAAGACCATTGGATGATTTCTGACACTTTTGTCACTTGGTGATGTGCTTTCTCCAAACAAGAGGCATGTTCAATATTTTCCTTTACTTGATGTAGGAGTAATTCAAAAACGTGTTCTCTGTATGCTTGATTTGGATAAGAAATAGTTGAGGCCCGTTCATTGGAAAGCTTTTGATTACAAACAAAACCCATTGACTGTGGCTATCCATGGGCAATAACATTGCATGAGACCATTTTCGGCGGGCTTTTCTGACTAGAGGGAACAATGAAATGTAGTTTTACATGAACACCCCATCCTATAATATGAATACCAGATGGGGCATTGGTAATTAACTGGCGAAATATTCTTAGTGTGCCAGGCAAGAATGTTGAAGGGCTCTTTGCTACTTTTTAGCCTTCAGATATGGAGAAACTGAGAGAGATGCCAAATCAATTTGGCGTTGTATCCCTTCTATTATCTTGACATGATTTTCATATTCATCATAAGATAATATTTTCATTTTCAACATACCAAGTGTTTTCCATATGTTGAGACGAATATCATGAATTCCATCTTCCTTCAACATCTCTGGAATTTCATACTGAGAATCAGCCAAAGGCCAAAACATAACTATCAATTCAACTTTTTCCAATTGTTTTCTCACATTCAGTACTTCCACTTTATCATTCAATGAAGATTCCACTACCTGATTAGACCAGAGCTGGTTCATTCTTGTTTCTTCATCGGATTCAACAAGACTAGTAGAGAATCCACTGATCAAACTAGAAGATGCATGATTTCGGGGTGGTTCGGAGAATGACCTACAGCCTGGGCTATCTTCTAGTTGAGAAAGTATTTCACCTGATAATTGTAAAGCATCAGACATGACTAGCTTCACATTTTCAAGTGCCTTAAGATAAGAGGGATTTCTCATCACTAAATTGTCTATTGGAGAATGTTCCAAGCAATTTGAATCACTATGACGGAGAGGACTTTTGCAGTGAAATTCATCATCATGGGGAGGATCACCATGGTGGGTTACATCAAAAGATGAAACATTTTTCCCCTTGGTCTTCTGACCACACAGAGGGTTCCTGTGTCTCTCATATGAAGATGAAATTTCGAGATCGACCTAATTGTCATGATGAAAGCATTCATGAGGAATTGTCTATTGAAGACCTTCAGAATTAATGTTCCCACTATTGGGAAATGAGAGAGTAGAATCATGGATGAAAACAGAAAACTGTCTAAGGGCTTCAAGAACTCCAGCATCGAGCAAGGACTTGTTACAGATTGGCTCTTGATTTATTGACTGCGCTGGGTGGGTCCTCTTCTTAGATGCCTTCTTACTCACCATGGAAACCACTTATTGATCAAAGTGTCTAATCTGAGCATGTGTATGTTCCTTATCAGGAGAGATTACAAGGTTAGGCTGGCGATCTCCACTCAAATCAGGTGTATGTACCTGACTTGGTTGTCCGTATGATATGGTGGAGTACGCCCCACAACCCTCTTGGACTGGAACAGAGGTGTGTATCTGCTACAGAGTGATCTATTGATGAGTCACTCCATTGGTAGGGATAAATTTTCATTTCATTCCCTATGATGCTGCTGATGCTGTTATAATATCCTGGAAGGCATCCAGAATATGAACAGGAATTTGCTTCTGCTCTTTCACCATTGACAGAATGTGCTTGGTGACTTCCACTTCTGGAACGGGGATATACGTCCATTCCGTGCTTGGAGTAGGTGTGTGTTCCTATTCTTGTCCCCCTTTTCCTGTCAGTGAATCCCGACAGGACTAATGTGTGGGGGCAGATAATTGAGTCTACCTTCTGTTTGTCGCCAAAGCTTTCTGACTAACCTCTCCTAGTGCTACCAAACGAGACTATTGGTAGGCTTGATCAATACTATCACATGTATGTGCCTACTTAATGCACTCTTCCAAACGTGGTTGACGAGCTTCCTTCATCACTGACAGACGAGGCTGCAGGAAGGATTGATGAGTGTAAGCAAGTGTATGTGCTAATTTACCAGTGGTCAATATATTGGGTTGGCGGGATCCATCATATATAGTCATACAGGCCTACTGATTAACTGATGATTTATAAAAAGGTGTATGTTCCTGTCTATAATACTCCACCAGAATTTCCTGGCGAGATTGGCACGCTACTGCCAGACGAGTCTGTTGGAAAATGGAATTAAAACGGACGGGTGTGTGTGCCTATTCGTTTCTTTCCACCAAGTTAGGTTGGTGGACTTCTCCGGGGATGGAATAGATGAGAAACTTCACACTATTGACCGGGTTTCTCCTCTGGCGATTTGTCTTGCCTACTCGGGTTCGAGAAACATAATCCAAATTCCTGGAGATGACATCCTCATCATGTTGAGGGCAGACTGCCACACGAGTATGGCGGAAATTGTTGATGGGAGCCCCCGGGAAGGACTCCTGTATCTTTCAGTTATGTCCCTGAGGGACCTGCTCATTCACTTCCCCAGAATACAGGAGGTAATGGTGATTACATTCTAGGGATAACGACCCACAACAGTTGGAGACGGTGGTTGGCACCACCTACTTCATAATCACGGGTCGTCATTGTCCGGATGACCGGTGTAAGTTGTTCACATGGAGGGCTTGTCGGGAAGCCTCCAGAGTTGGAATAGTACCGTGTTGAGTGTACTCCCTATCTAGTGAATTCGATACACAGCATTGAAGATGCTGAGTAGGTGATATCGTCTTCAGAGCGGAAAGCGATCTAGTAAGAATTTGCGGTAGATGCATTCAGAGTAGAGGTTTTCACAGCAGAATTATTCAGAGTCATTAACTTAAGAAAATCCATTCTTGTAATCCATAAGATTTTGGATGAGCACATATGTTATTGATTGCTTTGTTGGCCCTCTCATTGAGTTTAAATAGGGGCCTAACAAATAATTAAAACATCATTTTATCTTGGTTAAGGATTCACGTCAGGTTCACAATTTTTTGTTTCCTCTGGAATTTGGGATGACCTTATTGATTGAAGGTTCAAACATTCCTCGGTTTCTAATAGGTTTGTTCGTAGAACCAGAAACATCCAATGATTCCATATCCATTTAGACATACTTTCCAAAGGTAAGTGCTCATTATTTGTGGACTAATGAGGCATAGGAATTTTCATTGGTCAAGAGGATGGGAGGTCAGACTCATCACACCCTTTTTAGGGGAATTATTGTCTACTCTGTGACTTTATTTATAGATTTATGTTATGTTTGGGTATCCTTATTACATTACCAAGTATAAAATGAGCTTTCGTTTAAATCTGACAATCAATGATTGATATGTAAGGAATATAAGGAATATTTTATATGTATTCGAGGTTCATCATCAATAGAGAATCCTCTATATTTGTTAGAGATTCTTGGTCAATGGTATCCTTGAATACATAAAAGTCTCTTGGTCATATTGGGGACCATACTGGTTTTAAATCCACTCAGTGGGAAACTGGAAGTTTATTATCATTCAGAAGGACATGGATTATTTCAGACTTGCGATAGTACCCGGAGATGAGCTACCTACATATCCTTTTTTTGGAATTGGAATCAGAACCCATGTAGTTCGAGTTAGGGAGTATGATGTTTATGATTGATGGATCAAAGGAATATGTCATAATTACTTTTACACTCTAAGCTCACATGAGTCATGCTCTGTGTGAGAAACAAGAGATATTGGTAAGACCAGACAATTTGTGCCATGAAAGCTCCAATCATAAGAAATGATGTGGGGATTACGTATGTATGACTGCCCAAATAGTTGAAGATTAGGATTTACTTCAGGGAAGAAATCTAGGAACAGGGTCCATAAATGTATATGTGCTTCATGGAGAATTGGATACTCTAATCTTGGTGATTACTCATGAAGAAGATTCACAAGTTAGGAGGAGACTTATGATTGGGTTTTACTCCTGAGAAGGAAGTCCAAATCAAAAGTAAATTAAGACTGGTTAAGAGAAATTAAGACTAGGGCTTACTCTTTAGAAGGAGGCCCAGGTTAAGGGACTTGAAAAATTAAGGGACTTGGGGATTACTCCATAGAGGATTCCCATATTTGAGACTGGGGATTATTCTTGAAAAGGAAGCCTAGGTTAAGAGAATTATGGTTGGGGCTTACTCATAAGGAGGATTCCCATATTTGGGAATTTTACGACTAGGGCTTACTCTTGAGGATGATGGCCAGGTTAAGGGAATTATGACTGGGGATTATTCCTACAGAGGATGCCCAGGTTAGGGGACTTGGGGCTTACTCCTGAAAAGGAGGCCCAAATTAATAAGGACTTGGGGATTACTCTTAAAGAGGATTCCCTTGTTAATGAAAAGTTGGACTGGGGATTACTCCTGAAAAGGAGGCCCATTTTAAGGATTCTCTCATCATAAAGGATGAGGTTGAATGAATGAAATCTCTAACTTTAGTGATGTAAAGATGTGTAAATTACTAGGTTTTGAGAGATGTTCCACGGAATTCCTTTCAGATAAGGATGTCAATCAAGAAAACAAGCCATAAATGGTTTTGAAGAGTGTCTTAAAGACTGAATCTGGAATAGGAGAGGTGGAATGGCATAAGAGAGGTAAAATGGGTCGGAAAGTCACCCAAAAATAGAAGGGCGCACAAGTCCTGGGGGGTCGCGCAAGTACTGCATGGGCGTGCAAGTCTTGGTCACGCAAGTATACTTGCGTGACTCTTATATACATGGGAAACAGTTTACCAGTAAGGTAATACATGGGCGATCCTTGACCAAATCCTTTAGAATTATCATGAGGTACTTTCATAAGAGTGGCGTGCAAGTTTCAATGAATAGGTACAGAGGTGTGCACGTGTGTCCATTTCCCTTAAGTGTAAAACACTTAGGCGCGCAAGTTTTAGTGAATTCTAACACTTAGATCTTATTCCTCTTGTTTAGACCTTTCATTCTAGGTAATGAATTACCTTAGAAGTGCTTGTATGACTTGAAGAAGTGAGTTGGGAATTCAAAGATCTGTATCTGAATTCTGTAAAAAACCTCTCCAAAAATCGGGGGCCCACTGGGGGTATTTATAGGCTGGAGAAGACCTGGGAGATTTTCAGAGAGGGCATGCAAGTCACCTGCGCGACCACTAGGTGTCGCACACGTTTACTTGTGAGACCATGCTGGAACATTCATGACCTATGGGCAATGTTCTCCTTGTTCATCCCTTTCTATTTTTTTTATGTTTATTAAAATGATGAATCACTTTGTTTGAGGTATTTCTATTTTCATTTCGTTTACACTCTATGATGAAAAAGGTGCTTCGACATCCAGCCACCCCTGAATGATGATTCAAAAATGACCTTTCCCTCCGAGTACGGACCAGACCTGCACGGGGTGTATTATATTCTAAATGAGTACATACATCTTGATTCTTTCCCTCGAAGGATACGTAGTGACGCCAAGATCCCCCATCCTGGCCCAACCATCCCCAAATGAAGCTAAAATACCCTCATTTTCCCCCGTGTATGAACCAGACCTTCACGAGGTGTGTTCCCCATCTTTACCGCAAGATGTTAAACTGCACGGAATCCGTCCTTACCTCATGAAGTTAAACTGTATGGAATTTAAAATTCCTTCATCCTTTCCACACGACGTTAAACTGCATGGATAAGAAAAATAAATATTACCCCTTCCCACCGTGTAAGGATCATACCTGCACGGGGTGTACTCCAAAAAGAACTATGTGTGTCTTGATTCCTACCCTCACAGAATACATAGCAATGCCATGATCTTATCTCCTAGCCCAGTGCCGAGAAAAGAAAACACAGGTATATATACTTCTCATCCTAACCGCACGACATTAAACAACATGGAATTCATCACGACCCACCCAAGATATGTGGCGAAACGAGATGGGAATACTCCTTGTGCATTTGGAAGCATCCTCTCCATATATCCGACTCCACGACCCATATATTTTCGGATCTTCATAACCATTCATGGCCATCGGAAGCAGAATGTTATCGACCACTGGACACCATTGCATGACTATGCATACCATTCCCCCAGCGGATCTTCATATTGATAGCCCCTGGCCTATCTACAAAAGGAAATATTTCTTCAGGCGACACTCTTCCTAGATTCGTACGCTTACCGGCCTCAAAGCCCCCATGACATATCTCCCGATCCAAAAATTTATGGAGCAGTGGTTTACAGGATCATTCCCCTCTCACATCCAAATGTTGCCAGGGTATCCCTACCTAGTTAGCCTATGTTTATCTGCATGTGGTTAACATGACAATCTGAATTTACAATCATCAAGCCAGGGCTGGGCTACTTTGACTCGATAAGAAATTGTGGTGACGAGGTTTCTCGTATGCTTGGACATCATTATCCCCATATGCCGAACTCTGTACTTTGAGAAATCTCAGATCCTCATAATAATTCATGGCCTCAAAAGTGGAAAGTTATTGACATGTGGACACCATTGCATGACTATGCATACCATGCCCCCAGTGGCTCTGCATATTGATATCCCCTATCCCATCTACCAAAGGCAAGATTTCCTCGGGTGATACTCTTCCTTGCCCCGTACACTTACCGGCCTCAGTGCCCCCATACCATACCTCTTAATCCGGGAAACCCCAGAGTTACAGTTTACTCCCTCATTCCCTCACACTTGTTCAAAGAATACCAGAGCCTCCCAACTCAGTTTTCTTCCGGGTAATTGTAGTAATAGTCACCCAATGGTCCGAACTATACGACCGTTAAACTAAGAGTACTTCATCCGTACCACACGACGTCAAACTACATGGAGTAATGGTATACCACCTGAGTAGATCAATCAGCATAGTAAACACTTTATGTTTTAATAGAAACTGGGGACGAACATCCCCGACATGTCCAGATATTTCCTTACCCAATGACAGACTTTGTGGCCCGGTAAATCAAAGATCCTCATAATCATTCAAGGCCATCAGAAGTGGAAAGTTATCGACCCATGGACACCTTTTCATGACTATGTGTACCATGCCCTCAGCGGCTCTTCATATTGATAGCCCTTGGCCCATCCACCCAAGGCATGTTTTCCTCAGGTGACACTCTTCTTACCCCCATACGCTTACCAGCCTTAGAGCCCCCATATCATCTATCCTGATCCAAGAATCACCAGAACCTTGATTTACACCATCAACCCCTCTCCACATCTTGGAAATGCTGAGATATTGAATCCCAGTTACATTCTAATCAATAGTGTCCTTTGCAACTACGTCCTTACCGCATGATGATAAAAAATGCACGGAGCATGTCTTTTCGGCTTGGTGTGATGATACAAAGACCACGCATTAAGCATCTAGAGAAATGACTTCAATTGCAAGAATTTTCACAAACTTAAAAATGCCCCATGTCCTCACTGCACAATCATAAACTACAGAGGGTCTTTAATAATGCTTCCCATATTTACTGCATGACGTTAAACTGCACGGAATTTAAAATGCCTTAATCCTTACTACATGACATTAAACTGCACTGTTGAACATGTCTTGGGTTCAGTCAAGAATTGAGGATCTCCTCTGTCCCTCAATGCACGGGCTAGGACTATACAAACCACCGTCTCACACCAACGTGAAAAGGAATTACTTCCCCCATTCTTGAGATGTTTAGCCTAGATGTTTCTCCCATATTCAGGAACCCTCTCCTCATAAATCAGACTCTGTACCCAGAAGGAGCTTAACCCTTGTAAGCCACCCCTAGTGGTCCCAAATCTCAACTTACCTGAAGTTTATCAGATATAGGGAGAATACAATCATTGACCTACAGACACCATTGCATGACTATGCATACCATGCCCCCAGCAGCTCTGCATATTGATAGCCCCTGGCCCGTCTAACAAAGGCAAGAGTTCCTTAGGCAATGCTTCTCTCCGTACACATCTTGGCCTCTGATCCCCATATTCGTCCCAGGATTTGGAAACCTTCTGAGAAGCAGTTTACCAACCTATTTCACAACCCTACCTGAATATGGTGGAATGTCTCTGATGAGATTACCGAGAACTAGGAGAATCCATTCCATTTTGAAGAATGTCCCACCTATATGACTTTAAACTGGGTCAAGATCCAACCCACCTTCACGCTAACTAAATTCCTAGGAAATTGGCCTCCTGACCACACTCCTGATTAGTACAGATGTTCCCAAACCCTTTCAGACGTCACACACCCTTTCTGAACCACCCCTGGTGGTTTTCATAATTATTCAACCACCCAATGTGGTTTCTATAAGCCAGACTTTCATAAAGTCCTCAGACCATCGGAAATGGATAGCCATTAACTTAAGGACAACATTGCATGACTATGCATACCATTCCCTTAGCAGCTCTTCATATTGATCACCCCTGGCCTGTCTATCAATGTAATGTTATCCTTAAGTAATTCTTTCCTAATTCAGTATGACGATACATCTCCCATGCCTTGAGTCATGCCCTACATGTTGTTCAAATGAAAACATGTTACCCCCACGTGCGTCTGAAGGGTATTGAGACATCTTTTAATCAACCAAACCTTTTCGGGGCCCTCGCCCCACTGTATCTGGACAAATCTTTTCGACCAAAAACATCAGTAATGATAGACTTGTTGGTGAGACTTTAAACCGGTCACAAAAAGCGGTGCAATGCCCGTTTGGCCGAAAACCAGAAAAGGGTGACATGAGAAAAATCTGAGCCATACCAGTTGGGTTCACACCGAATGGGCCCACGATAAATTAGGGTATTCACAGAAAAGTCAAAAATATTGTGGGGGTTTTTCTACAAAACCCTAGAAATAGTCAAACTATGCTCGTTGAGTCCCTTATCTCAGGAAAAATTGACAGCATTGTCAAATCACTCATCGAATTTCAGGACCACTCAACATCGGAATAGCCTCCTCTTCATTCTAATCGTACCCCATTCTAATGGGGAGAATTTGTAGGGTCCTGAAAATTCCTCAAGGGGGAAATCCAATTACCCCAAGACTTGGGTAAGGATAGAACCGGTCCTTGTACCAGCTCCCTGCAATAGTACGTGGCTGGTTCGGCAAACCGCAATTCCATGGACAAGCATCATCCGTGAAACGGAGGCGGGAAGCCCTACGAGGGTGCGAAGCAGGACGAGCGCTAGGCCGGTTCACCAACACAAACTACCCCAGCCATGAACCGCTTCAACCTGCCCATACCGCATACATCGTCATTCACGGAACAGAGGCGGAACCCTGCACAGTCACGAAGCACTCCCCAAACTAGTTCGGTTTGCGAGGAAGGTGTGTTCAATGCCCCCATGGGTTGCGGATTGACCAAGTCATCCGTAAACCGGGTTTCCAGTCATGGGAGTCTACAAAGGGTGCTGCATGACCACATATACATCTCTTTCCCCACTCTATAAAAGGAGATCAAGTGGGAGAAGAAGAGGATGAATCAGAGACGGGTGGAAGGATTTTGGAGGAAGGAGCTAAGGATTTTGCAAACAACAATGTTCCGATTTGAGAAGCAGAACATGTATGAAGCAGGAAACACATTAATAAGGAACCAAAAACGCATAAAATTTTGGTGAATCATGAACATAAAATAAAAAAAAGACTGCAGACCATGGACCCTCCACGGATGCACTCCCCACGGACCAGGGAGTTTATTCCCCCTTTTCAATTTGACGTACCACGTAATACCACATAAATAGGCGAAGCCCTAACTGACGAACCCTCGACTAGCGTCGCCCTTGGCCACCGCTGCTCATGTGGACTCCCCCGCATACAAACCTTGTACGCGGGCTGAACCTGAAGCCGCATACCGCCCCGGTACACGGGGTTCCTATCAGTCCGCGTACCACCCTGGTATGCGGACAGCCTCTCCAGCCACATAGCACCCCCCTACATGATGGGAGCCACTCCTCATACACCTGTGTGGCCTACCAAATCCTTTGGTGTTCCCATTCCCTGAGTCAGATAAAATCCTTCCAATCTAGCATGATCCTTCGTAACCCCCTCATTGGCCCATTCATTGTCCCCAAGCCAAGGCCCCCACTAAAGCCCCTGAACCCGTATTATGTATCGTTCAGGCGCATACTCGTTCCATCTTGATTTCAGATACCCATGGTAAGCGATGGAAAAGGGGTTGCTCCAACACTTGAGCTGATTCACGAAGCGTTCCTGGGTTTACATTCCCACGGTAATGTAGGGTCCGAGCATGAAGTCCCATTTATACCTCTCCACTCGCCAGATTGGGGGACCCCTCTTCAATTTCCCTTAAACTTTTGTGGTGAGCACTTCTCCCCTATTCTGGGAGTCAACAGGCGGCCATCCTGGTGTAATCCCCTAGCTTTTCTTGCAGCAGGTAGCACCAATGCACCCCCATAATTCCCTAGTGCTAGGGCCCAAGGGGAGAGTTAGACATAGGGGTTTTCGTTATCCATTCCCTCACCTATTTATATTTTTCACCATCGTTCCTCCATTATGGATTAATCCCCGACATCACGTGCCACCCTATGCGTAAGCCCCACTTCGCTTCCCACGGACGCACCTTTCGCGACGTGATCGTCAGGTATCTGCTACATCTGGTTTCTCATGCCAATCATGACTCATGTGGGCTTAGAGTAAGCACCGACCCTGACCCCAACCACCGATGAACTACTAGGACTTTGATCAATGTCAAGGCATGGTACGTAGAAATCCTCCATGAGGTTCAAGCCCACCACCTGGTCGTTCCGACCCTCTTCACGTCGGTTCATCCTTTATCCTGCGTGACGTTAAACTGTAATCCCGAACTACATGGACTTCGATCCCTTTATCCTAGGCGGGGTAAGTAGGAAGTCTCTCTGAGGTTCAAGCCCATCAATCGGTCATTCCGACCCCGTTTACGGGCCTCCTCAGAGTGTGAGCCACATTTTAAACCGAAATATGAGGATTCTGATTCCTCTAGCAAGGATATTTAGGAAGCTCATATCACAGGTTCGATTCAAATTCTCAAGTCGTTATCTGTCCCCCTGGATGACAATAAACTCCAGAGTGCCTGGTTATGGGGCTTTAAAATTGATCCATCTTAGTGAGTCCAAAGTCCTCAGAGTCATTAATCCAATGATGGATGGTAAACCTTGGGCCTAAATGATTCCAAACCCCTATGTTCAGCTGACCATTTCCAACCATGAGTAATCTGTGGATAATATGCTTGGGCATAAACCAAAGATTCGCAAACATATGAGTACTTCTTAAATCTATAAGAGAGTCCCGGAATCAGCAAAAATTTCCCCCCAAAAGGGTGCGATGAGCCCGACTTCCCATCCTCTCAACCAATGTGAGTTCTTAAGCATCGCTAGCCAAATCACCCGAAGAACGCCAACTTTTGGAAAACAGGTCCGCGTATCGTTGGATATGGAAATGTTGGTTGTTTCAAAATGAAGACTGATATACCCGACCTTCGAGATTGAGCGAAGCTCAGCCCTCTGTGGGATCGACAGTCGGGCATGTCGGTCCACTACATCTGATTCATCACGAAACAATGATAATACGATTATCTTACATGTACTACAATTTTATTGTGTTTATGGAATATCTATCACAAAAAAAATCTTCTTCTCTTCTTATTTTAGAAAATTAATGCATCTTCTGTGACATGTTGATTCACCACCTTCGGGGATCTTGAATTTTCATTTTCCTTTACCACCGACAATGATGGACACAAAACCATTATTATGATAATTTTTTTTGTTAAACATATTTAAATTTATCTAATTTTATGAAACCAATATATAAACATGATATTAAATGAGTTGATATATCTTTGTGATGGTGGTAAAAACTACCAACATAAATAAAATCTTTTTAATTTACCATTTGTCTATTGAATATTCCACATATTATAATACAAAATTGTATATGGTATAATTTAAGATTATGGAAATATATTAAATAAATTTAATTCTATTTATGGATTTATTATTCTACTTGAAAAGAAAAAATATAATGAACCAGCAGTGGAAACCATTAAATAAATTCACTCGATACAATAAAAATAAATAAATATTTTCACTAAAGGGGTGAAAATATTTTATAAAATGATCAAATAAGTTATTAAATATATTAATAAATTTATATAATATTTTAATAAATCTATTTAAAAAATTATACATGAGGTTTGAACATGATTTAAATAATATTACCTTGAGGTAAGTGGCTTTTCATTAAAAAAACTTTTAGATTTATATTTTTATAAAATTCAAAAGGAATAATTTTATGATGAAAGTTTTGATGTTTTAGGATTATTATCTAGTTATTTTGAATTCGTTATAATAAATAGTGGGACCAATATCTCCCTCCAATGTATTGGGTAGGTTTAACTTGTAGGTCGACCATATGGTTACTCCAAGTGTATTAAAAATGGTTACATCTTAAGGTATCTTTTAGGGTTACATTGGAAGGTGGCAACAAGGGTTATAAATAATATGGTATCAAAGGGGGCTAAATCAAATATAAATAACTCCAAAAGTTAAGTGTATAGTTATTTTTAAGAAGGTATGGGGTCAGGCCTCCTAATTGATCATGACAAAAAATGAGATATATCTTTTAGATGGGGCAAGCAGAAACCCATTACACCAAGGCCACAAAGCCTTAATGCATGAGCAAAAAAGATCCTACAAGTCCAAAAGAATGAGATTTACCAGAAGACACAAGACAATCTCATCGCCCAAATGCCAAACAATGCACTAGAAACCCATTTATAGTTTTTTTACATTTTAAATGTTTTAATGAAATCTATTATTTTCACAACATAATTATATGATACATTATGGGTTAGAAGTAAGTCTTTGTTAAACAAAATTCATTTGTTTATAAGTATTATTGAATTAATGACTATTTTCTTTTCTATGTCCCTTATTGAGATTTTTGTTCTTATCCCATGTTTTAATGTGTTATTAAAAATGTTTAAGGGTGGGTTGGTGAAAATTATATAACCAGTTGAATTTTGTAATGATTTTTCATGAAAAATATTTCTAGTTTTATTAAAAATAATAATATTATGGGAGAAATAGAAACTATATTAGTATTACCCACATTTTTTCCTTGTGGGTGGAAATATATGTAATATGTCCCAATTTAAAAATACTATTGAATGAAAATATCCCGGGGAATGTATGAAAATGAATTCTAAAATAATTTAATTGATTATGTAATATTTAAGTTCATGTATTTATTGTTGGTATCAGAGTATAGTATATTTAATTTTGGGGTTTATGGTGATGTTAATAGAATACCATATATTATTTTTTTCCTTATTTTAATTTTCAAATGTTATATAATGTAAATATTTAACTATTGATTCATCAAATATATGACTTTTTAGAATGGTTATTCATAGTGGAAGCATGGAAGGCGAAGATGGAAGGCACGTAGAGGATGATATCTTTATGAATTCACAACCTGGATTGGTGGGAATTTGAACCATGTAGATTGAGATAGTAATGTATTAGTGTATGTAGGATAAAAATGTGGGTGGAATCTACTATAGTTTAAAATTAGGGATTCCAAAAATGAACATGGTGAATGTGGATCATTTTATACAGCATCCCCTTACCACTTTTAGTTTTTCTTCTGACCCAGTGTTGGATGAAGTGTTAATTAAATACCTTTAAAAGGCATTAATCTTCATGAAGTTATTTGATATTCAAAAGGATAGAATTTTTATTTATTGTATTGATGTTGAATTTTAAAAATAGTGATAAATGTTCATGAATATCAGATATTACAAGGATATTGAAACCATGTAGTGGGATGAATTTAAGAACAATTTACTTGAAATTATTTTTCTTAAGGTTGTTCATCATAAAATGGAAAATAAATTCCTTTAATTGAAACAAATGATATATTATTACGTCGCTGTTTATGAATAATACTTCAACTAATGGAAAGGTACGTTCCAAATCTTATTCAAGATTTTGATAATAAAATCAATATTTGTTACTTAGGGATGATTCCAAGATACCAATGAGAATTTCCTTCCTAAAAATTCAAATGTTATGAGAAACATGATAGATGTACTGAGAGGGTCTAAATGGTTTTTACTAATGTTCACATGTACATTGTAAAAAAAAATAATGGAATGTATAGATTGGAAGAAATGAATCATAATCAATCAATTAAATATGAAGGTAAGAAAATTTTGGTTCCAAATTGGGTAAAGTGTGGGAAAATCATTAGAGGGAACGAGTTAAAAAAATATAGGTTGTGATACTGATGTGGTATGTTTGGAAATATTTCACTATATTTTAATGAAAATGATATTAATTTGAATTCTAATAAGAAAAGTATAAATTGATATAAATGTGATGAGGTGGGGAATTATGAAAATACATGACCAAATAAATATAGGAATGATGGAATGTAGCCACTTTATATGAATAAAGGTGTAATGAAAACATTAGGAACTATGTTAATAGATTTTGAATTATCTAACAAAGTAATATCAACTACTTTTCTTACTCAGATTTGTTTAATATATTATTTGATATATGGTCTACACAGTACTTAATTTAGGATAAATATTTCATTATGTTATTAATTTCACCTAATAAAAGAAACCAAAACATATATTTAAAACACCATAAAGAAATATTAAAGGGAAATGATTTATTAGAATCTTACTATTCTTGTCATTGGAATGAAATTAACTAAATAGTATTTGGTTTTTCGGTTAGTGGAGGTTTATGTTATTTTGGTTATATATTAGATTATTTATCATACTGGGTTTATTTTATAGATATAGAAGTTTTTTTTCAGATGGAGTTTCATTTCATTTACACAATAACGAACACATAACACTTATAACATATAAGGAATCTGAGAAATTGATAAAAGAAATAAATTAATGTTATCTTGCACATATTGTGGAAAGAAATGAAACTATTCATATTAACTATGTCTTAGTGGTAAAAAAATACCTTAATGTTTTTTCTGATGAGTTTTCTAGTGATATTACTAATCGGTATGTTGAATTTACCCCTAACATAGATTAGGATGAAAATCAAATATCCAAAACCTTGTATTGAATAACACAAGTATATCTTCTAGAGTTAAAAAAATATTTGTAGGATTTTCTTGGTAAGGTCTTCATTCATCCTAGCACATCGAATTAGGTTGATCCTTTTTTGTTTATTGAAATGAATTATGGTTCCATTTTCGATTTTCATTTATTATAGAGATTTGAATAACAATACTATTATGAATAATTATTCAATTCCCCTTATCGATGATTTTTTATCAGCTCCTAGTAGATTGGTATTTTCTTATTATTTACATGAGATCTAGGAACCATTAGTTGAAGTAGAAGGTTGATTAAATTCCAAAAATAATGTTCCGAGCTATATAGGTTCTTTAATTGTTTGTCAATATTCCATTTTATTTGAAAAATTACCTTACAGTTTTTTATGGATCTTATGAATAAAATATTCTGTGAATATGAAAATATGATTTTTGTGGTTTTTATTGATGAAATTTCGGCCTTTTAAAAAATTTATGAATATCATGGAAAATAGATAAGGATTTTTTTCCAACACTTCAAAAACATTGTATGGGAAATTTAGAAAATGTGATTTTTGGTTGCAACTGATTTCCATTGTTGGGTAAATTATAAATAATAATGGAATAAAAGTTAATATTGTGAAAAAAAATTTGTTAATGGGTGATGAGGACCTAAAAATGTAACATAGATACATAGTTTTCATCTATTTGCAGGTTTATCGATGTTGTGGTAAAAACATTGTACAGTTATCTGGCCTACTATGTATTTTAACATAGAAAGGTGTTAAATTTATTTGTATAGAATAATGTGATGTTTTCATAAAAGGAAATTAAAATAAAATCTGGGAATGTTGTAGTGTTGTCACTAACATCCAGAAATAGAGATTTGTGTATATATATTGATGATTCATTAAAGGGATATGGTTGCATTGTGATGTAGAATGATTAGGTAATTTCTTATAAATTAAGAAAAATAAAACATCATTATAGAAATTATCCCACACATGATCCAAATCTACAAGAAGTAGTTTTTACTTAAAATATTTTGAGACATTATATATAAGTTTCTAAATATGAATTATATTCTGACCATAAGAGTTTAGAGTATATATTCACTCAAAAGGAACTGTACATGAGCCACATATTATGGGTTTAAAAGATAAAGGATTATGATTACATAATCAATTACCATTATATAAATAATAATTATTAGGTTTATTCCTTGATTTGGAAATGACATGCTACATTAATAATGTAACATTTGGAACATGAAACCATGATTATTGAATTTAAGAATATTTCCATTAAACTTGTTTATGTAAGAAATTACACTATCTTTATTATAATGATTTTCTAATAATATCTCTCAGAATGAATTAAGAAATTCTAGAAGGAATACATCGTGTTGCAGAAAAAGAAATAATTGGTAAATAATTATAAATTCCATAAATTTAATATTGTTAAATATTGTTCCTTCAGATTTGGATACATAATATGTTTGCGGTTTAGTTATTTACTGAATGAATCATTATTATGTGAAGCTCATAGTTAACCATTTTCAATTACTCTTATAAACATTAGCATGTTCAAATACATTTAGCAGTATTTCTAGTGGTATGGAATGAAAGAGATAATGCTGATTTTACGTTGAAATGATTGACTTGTGAACATGTGAAATAAGAAAAGAAATTATCAAGGGTTATGATTCACCATCTTTAAAATTTATAATTAGGAATAGGATAACATATCCATGGAAATCATATTGATACCACTAAATACTTCTCTAGGTAACAATGAGATTTGGGTTATTGTTTATCGTCTAACAAAATGTCAAAATATCATTCATATCCGGGAGACAGATTATCTATACAATATTTCTCCTAATAGCCTCAAATACATTTTCATGTTTCATGTAGTTCTTCTATCCATTATGTCTAAAAAAGGTCTTAGGTTCACTAATAACTTTTGTAAACTCCTTCAAAAATATTTTGGAATTGAATAAAATTTCATCACTGAATTTCATCCAAAATGCAATGGAAATCCCGAGAGAACAATTAAGACATTGGATGACATGTTATATGAATGTTCAATAGATTAACAAGGAATTTTTGATCAATATCTTTAATTAGTGGATTTTTTTATAGTAAAAGATTTCACTATAGTATACAGATGGAACCTTTTGAAGAATTATATGGAAAATGGTGTCACACATAGACTTTTCAGTTGAAGTTGGAGATAATAAGTTGATGGGACTAGGATTATTAGAGGAAGTAGTAGATAAAATGAATATTATCTAACAAAACATGAACACATCTCTTATTTGGTACAAACGTTCTATATATAAAAGAGGAAAAATATTTCTTTCAAGGTAGGTGATATTTTTTCATAGAATCTCAACATGGAATGGTTTTGTTCATTTTGATAAGAAATGATATCTAAGCATATACTTAATTTGGAATTATAAAATCATGGATAATTTTAGACTAGTTTCCTACTATGTAGTATTACCTATGATTTTATAATAGGAGCGTATTTTTTTCAGGTTTCAATATTAAAAATTTTTATTCCATATTCATCTAATGTTTTGATCTAGAAATAGTTCAACCTCAAACAAAACCATTATTTTGAGTAAAATTAGGTTTATATTCTTGATTGTAGTGAGTAATTATTATGGAATATGGTAAATCACTGGGTTGATGTTTTTTTTTGAGAAACCAAATGGTTGAAGAAGAAACAAGACAATTGTAAACTTTTAAAAGGAAAATATATCATCACTAGTTTAATAAGTAAGAAAAAAATTGTATGGATGAAATTTCCAAAAGGAGTGGAGAATTTATCAACCCAAGTACTAATAAAATAAAATAAAATCATTCTTGAATGAAATAGTTAAATCCATTGTAAAAGTATAATAAAAAAAATGGTGTTTATAGAAATTAATAAATCTATACCAATATTATAGTAGACCGATATATGAGATTAAATAAAATTCATGTATCTTTAAACTGAATATATGATATACTTATATTTTGGATTATGTAAATGAATGTTTTGAAATAATAAATTATGCCTTGTTATTTTTGTAAGTAATAAATAATAAATTAAAACATTCTTATTAATATTATTTTATAAATGAAAATATATTTTCAATAAATAAATTAATATATTATTATTTTTCTTTCTTATGAATATAAGATAATTTTATTAAACCTTAATTAATTTTTTTATTTGTTATAAAACTGATTTTAGTTTTAAAATTTGTTTTTTTTCATATGTTATGATTTTAATTAAAAATTAAATTTCTCATACATTGAAATTTATTTTTATAATATATTGTTCTATTTTTAATTCTACTCATTGAAGAATGGAAATGGTTGATTTTTTTTATTTTTCTAAAATATATGAATATTGGGTGAATAGTATAATACAGTAAATTATAGTAGGTATTCATTATATCTTAAATAGGATATTCCATTAGTATTTTTTAATATACTCACAATAATATCAAACTAACAATCATTATTTATAAATATTTATTTATAATACTATAAATATTCATTTTATTGAAAAAATAGAAAACTAATGAATAAAATAATGAGATAACACCCATCTCATCTACTATAAATACCACCCCCTGGACACATATTCTCCTCACATTCCAATCCCTTATATATTTTTTTAATTTTTATACTATTGAATTTCCAAGCCTCTTCCCAACATCAAATACCTTATGGTATCACCAAAATTCAAAAACCAACTCCCTTAAGGATGTCCTTAAGGATAAGAATTAGATAGGTAAAATCCTCTTTCATATTCATTTATTTTCTTTTCAATTTATTTTCTTTTATTGTTCTCTAATACCTAGCCTCATACAAAGATACATTTTTACTCCATTATCTTACATATACTTTAATTTTATTTTCTTAATTGAAATCATATCATCAAACCTCTCTGCTTCTTCTATTACTTAGTAAAATTAAAGCATTGTCTGTGACGTGTCGATTCACTTACTACATGGATGACACATATTAATTTTCCATTAACTCTATCAAGGATAATCATAAAACCATTATTATTGAATAATTATATTTGATTAAACATATTATAATTTATATAATGTTTCATAACTAATATATAAACATGATATTAAATGAGATGATATAAGTTTGTGATGTCCATAAAAACTTCCAAAATTAATTAAATCAAATTTATTAACGTTTTATCTAATGATTCATTCTCATATAAAATATATATATATATGATATCATAGAAAATTGAGGATAAATATCAACACTATTTCATTAAAATGTTATAGATTTTCTTCCATTTTACATGAAACCCCATAATCAACCAAACATGGAAAACATTAAATAAATGCACCTAAAAGTGTAAAAACAACCAAATATTATCAATAAATTGGTGAAACTTTGTATTAAAAATATCATATATGGTATTGATGATATTTATATAGTTCTTTATTATATTAATAAAACCCTTTATCTCGTTATACAGGAGGGTTGAAACCGTTTTATTTAAGAAAAACATAAGGTATGAGACTTTTCTATAAAAATATTATTTTATATTTTTATTTTTACATAATTGTAATGGAATATTTTTATAATTCATGTATTACTATTTTATTATTATCATCTGGTTCGTGGGTATTTCTTTACATTGAAGGGGGAACTTTTTTTCTCTGACCAATTCATTGGGTGTGTTTATGTTGATGGTCGACCTTATTATAACCCCTAGTGTTAATTTGATGGTTACATAATATGTTATCTATGAGGGTTACATTTCTATGTAGTCATGAGTGTTACAAATAACATCATTGATTTGAGTGTTAAAAACATAAGTATGTAATTCCTCGTGTTTTATTTACGGTTTTATTTTTTTTCTATGTTTTATGGAAATATCTTGTTATCACAATTTTAGTATATGATAATTTATGGGTGAGAAGTATTTCTTTGTGAAAATAATTTCATTTTTCATATAATTGTTTATGGTGTAACTATTTATTTATATTTATGTCCTGTAATTATTATTTTTGGGATCAACCCATGTTTTAAAATGCTTTCCCCTTGTTTTATGTATTGGTAAGAGAAAAGGAAATCAAAGATGAATGTTTTGAAAATTTTTAATTAAAGGATTTCCTGTTTTATTAGAAATATTTGAATTATGGAAGAGATATAAACAAGTTATTAATACCCACATTCTATTCATGGGGGATGATATCTAGGAATTATGTACTAATTTTTTAAAACTATAAACTGAAAATATCTTTTGTAATATAATAGTGAGAGTTCTAAAAGAATTTACTAGATAAAGTAATATTTAAATTTATGTCCTTATATTTGGTATTATAGAACACATTCGAAAACTTTAGTGTTTGAATAATTTTAATGGAATAACATAAATAATATGTACCATATTTTTATGTTGAAATAATATATAATTTGATTATAACCAAGTTTTTTCATCTATGAAATGTCTATTTAGAATAGGTTTTTATAGAGTAAACAAGGATAATAAATATAGAAGGTCCAGATAGGATGATATCTTAATGAATAAGCAACCTGGAATCATGGTAATTAAAACTAAGAATATTGTGATTATAATGGCATAGTTGACGTTGGATATAAATGGAGGTGGAATCCATGGACGAGAACAACCATATGTAACAAAAAGGATCATTGGGAGAGTGGAAACTTATATGGGGAAACACCCCCCTTCTTTTAGTAGAAATTATCACCCATTGGTGGCTAAATGGTGGGTTAAATCCCTTGAAATAAAATTCCATGCCATGTGATGTTCAAATCATCACATGTTTTGTCATTCTATTTATTATTTTAAAGGATTATTTGGAAAATTATGGAAAATGGTCAATAATATCATTGATTTCAAGGATATCAAATCCATAAAATGGGATGAATTTAACTATAATTACCTTGAAAAATGTTTTCCTATGGTGTTTAGATATAGGATGGAAAATAAATTCATTGAATTCAAACAATTGTACTAATAACCAGTGGCCATTTATGAATAATAATTCACTCTATTTGAATGGAACTCTTTAAATCATATTCAAGATCATGGTTGTAAAATCAATCATTTTTACCCATGATTAAAGATATGAAACAGAAGGGTATTTTCCACTCAATAATAAAAAAGTTATGAGAAACATGTTTGATCTACTGAGATGGAAGAAATGTATTTTTCATATGAGCATGTTTACTTTTAAAAAAAGCAGATGAAAAGGCCTAGATGGTATGAAATGGGTATAAATAAATCATATAAATATGAAGGTAAGATAAATTAGATTGAATTTTGTGGAATTTCTAGAAGAAATTACCATTGGGAATTCCATAGAAAATATGAGATGTGTTTTTTATGTGTTCTGTTTTGATATATGACATGAGATTACAATGAAAATGATCTTAAGTATAATTATGAAATGAAAGAAATAAATTGTTTTAAATAAGATGAGATATGGAATTATGAAAATACCTTCCTAAAGAAATATTTGAATGATGGAATTCATCATGATTATATACTGAAAGGTGAAATGAAATCATTTGAAACTATGTCAGAAGATGATGGGCCATACAATAAATTTGTATCAATCACATTACTCTATTACTTATATTTTTCTAATTTATTTTTTCATAAGGAGTCTATACATTCTATTATTTATGATAAAATATCTACTAATTTATAAATTTCACTGTAATAAATGAAACTAGAAATTACCTTTAAAAAACCAAGGGAAAATATGAATGGAAAAAAGGATTTATATATATTTTCCTATAAGTTCATATTTAAATAAATTACATGTTACCTGTTTTTTACCATATTATAGTTTAATGTTATTCTGAGTATGGATTGTCATTATTTCTTTCATGCTATGATTGATTGTAGAGATAATGGGTTTTTTTCAGAAATAGTATCAGTTTTTATACAATAATGATCCAATGACATTGATAACACCTTATAAATATATGAAATAATTAAATTAAATTGATTAAATTTATCTATCACATATTGTTGAAAATAAGTGAACTCTTCATATTAATTATATGTCGGTGGTAAATGAATACACAAATGTTATTCATGATGGGTTTCCCGGTGTTATACATGATCGGGAAGTTAAACATTCAATTGACCTAGATTCTAATGAAATGACAATATCAAACCACCATATCAATTGTATGATTTAGAACTTCTTGAATTGATAACGAAATTATAGTAATTTATTTATAAATTCATATATCATCATATCCCTTCACCGAGGGGTCCTCCAGTTTTGTTTATTAAACTGAATGATGGGTCCCTGAGGCTTTCCATTGATTATAGAGATTTAAAAAACATCACTATTATAAATAAGTATCCACAACCTTATATAAATACCATTTTTATTAGATCTTGAGAGCTCAGTATTATTTCAAAATTGACATGAGATTAGGGTGAAATCGGTTGAAGATGAAGGAGGGTGAAATTCCAAAAGCAGAATTCCAAAATAGATGTGGACATTATGAGTTAATTGTTATGCCATATAACATATCAAATTATCATTCTATATTTATATATCTTATTAATAGAATATTTTATGAATATTCGGATATGTTTTTTTTAATTGATGATATTTTGATATTTTACTAAATTTATGGAGATCCTAAAAAACACCTAATGATTTCCCTACAAACACTTAAAGAAAAAATTTATACAGAAATTTAGAAAATGTGATTTTTTATTGAAACTAATTTTTTTATGGTATCATTGTATATAAAGATGGAATAATAGGTTATCATACCAAAAAAAAGGTTTTATTTAATGAACTATTCTTAAAAATGTTATATAGATTCATAGTTTTCATATATTGGATTGTTATTATTGATATTTTATTGAAAACACTTCGTGGATATTAATACCTATAACTATGTTAACAAGAGAATGTGTTAAATTTATTTGGACAAAACAACGTGATATTTCATTTTAGGAACTTCAAAAGAATGTTAACAAACATGTATTTGACCTACCTACCAAAAATAGAGATTTTTTCATCTATAGTTATTCATCCTTTAAGGAAAATGGTTGTGTGTCGATACAGAATGATCGGGTAATTTCTTATGTTTCAAGAAATATAAAATCTCAAGAGTTAAATTAACCCACACAATATCTAGAATTAGCAGTTTTGGATTTGTCTTTAAAAATTTGGTGACATCATTTATATATATATATATATATCAAAACATGAAATATATATTGACAACAAAAATTTGTGTATATATATTCAATCACATGGAATTGAACATGAGGTATAGAATATGGCTTAATCTGCTAAAAGATTACGAATTCATTATCAATTTCTATACTACAATAGAAAACAAATGGTGGATTATTTGATTCAAAATAAAAATGCTTCATTAATAGTAATACATTTTTGATATTTACCCCTTGATTAATGATTTTATTAATAATTTCATGATGTTGGTGGTGCAAGAAATTACTCTATCTAATTTCAGATGTTAGTGTAGTTTAATATCTAAAAAATAAATAAGAAATTGTATGTCATAGATCATGAGTTATAGAAAAGGGATGAATAGGTTCAAAAATATAAATATATTAAATTTAATGATGATAATTATTGTGTATTGAGAATTATAAAGATATTATTTGTGAAATGTTATTCCTATCCAATGTAAGAATTATTAAGTGAAGTGTATAGTTTACTATTTTCAGTTTATCCTAGCAATAATAATATATTTAGTGACCATAAGGAGTATTACTGGTGGGATGGAATAGAAAGATATATTTCTAATCTAATAATGAATTTTTGACATTCTAATAGGTTAATAAAGAGAGAAAACTACCCATGGGGATGATTAAGCTTTTTTCCAGTATGTGAGTAATCTTGTGAAAATGTATCCATGGTCTTCATGGTGTGACTATCAAACACATCTTGAGGTAACAATTTAATTTGGATTATTTTTGATTGGTAGAATAAATCTTCACATTTTATTTCCTATTTGAGATACTCATTATCTAGATTATATTTCCCAACTATACCTCAAGTAGATTATTAGGTTGCATGAAGTTCATATATCTAGTGTATCTAAATGAGACATCAAGTCCACTTATATCTTTTGGAAGGTCCTTCATATGTTATTGGGAACTAAATTAAATTTCTCCACAACCTATTATCCTCAATACGATGGGTAGTCCAAGTGAACAATTTATACATTGGAAACCATGATTCTTGTCTATCTATAGGATTACTTGGGAATTTGGTGGAAAATATTTAATTAGTAGAGTTTTCTTAAAATAAAATATTTCATTCTAGTTTACAAATCATACCATTTAAGGGATTATAAGGAATGTGGAGTCGAAATCTAGAATTTTTGGATGAACTAGGGTAGTAAATTCTGATTGGAGCATAATTAGTAGTGTATATATCCAATATTGTGGCGATGATCCATCAACACATGAGAACTTCTTAGAGGTGACAAAAAAGTTATATAGAAACAAGAGGAATGTATATCCTTTTGTGGTAGATAGTCCTATTTTTCAACAAATATCACCTTTGAAATTCATTAAGAATTTTGATAAAATAGAATAATAATTACGAGGATTTTTGGGCTGTATAAAATCATGTAGAATTTGGGTCTATTTGACTATAATGTTTCTTTACCTCCATGTTTATCTTAGATACGCAAGGTGATTCATGTTTCGATGATAATAATGTATCTTCTTGATTCATCCCCTGTATTGTCCATATATGTAGTTCAATTAGAAGATAAAAATTATTTTTAGGATAATTAGGTTCATATTCTTGATAATAAAGAGCATGTATGGTAGAATATTATAATTCACCATGACATAGTTTTGTGGAGAAACCCTATGGATGATGAAGAAACCTTGGAATATCAAAATGCTATGATGAAAATATATCATCACATTTTTAATAATAAAATAAAAAATGTAAGGACACAATTCTTAAATGTTGGGGACAATGTAACACCCCATATACTTATAAAAAAAATTCATAAATTTTGTAATGAAATAGTTAAATTCATTATAAATGTACAATGACAAAGTGGTATTTATAGAAAGTATAGAATATATACTAATAGATTCGTTGTTTCATCTATAGGAGTATAAATGAAATTTATGTATCATATTATTGAAAATATACAAAATTTATATCATGGATTAGGTAAATAGATGTTTTGAAAATGAGTAATTAATTGTGGGTGTTCTGGAAAGTCATAAATATTTAATTAAAATATTATAAATAATCAAATGATTTAAAATAAAATATTTTTTCATAAAATTAATTCTTAAATAATTGGTTTCCGAGTTTATGATTGTAAGGTAATTTAATGATCCCTTAATTATAGTTTTATAGTGTTATGGAATTAGTTATAAATTTCAAATTCATTGTTTCAAATAAATTAGTTTTTAAATTAAAAAAAACATTTTTCTTATTTTGAAAATTATTTTTATAAAATACAGTTCATCTTTAAAATATACATGTTAAAAAATGGAAAGGGTTGTTTTTTTGTATTTTTCTAAAATATTTGATGTTTTTGAATAGTAAAGTATGATAATTTATGATATATATACATTAAAAGTTTAATAAACTATTCCATGAGTCATAAGTTATGTAATTAAAATAATATCTAGATTTCCCTTATTATTTTATTATATTTTAAAATTATTCTCTAATTATTCATATTCATGAGCCAAAAAAATAATGTAACAAATAAAGATAGTTTCTTTATCTATAGAGATTCATCATTTAGGGGAATTAGTTCTGTGTTGATACATATGTTTTAGGTAATTTCTTATGTTTCAGGAAAACTAAAACCTCACGAGTTAAAATATCCCACACAATATCAAGAATTAGTAGTTGTGGGTTTACCTTTACTAATTGGGAGATATCATTTATATAAATCCAAACATGAAATATATATTGAAAATAAATGATTAATGTATATATATTCACTCACATGGAATTGAATATGCATTAGAGAAGATGGCTTAATCTTCTAAAGGATTGTGAATTCATGATCAATTGCCATACTAGAGTAGAAACAAATTGGTTTATTCCTTGATTCAAAATTAAAATTCTACATAAATAATGATAAATTTTAAAATTTACCCATTGATTAATGATTTGATGAATAATTTCATGAATTTGGTTGTGCGGAAAATTCCTCTATTTGGATTCATGTGTTAGTGTAGTTGTATCTCTTAAAAATAATTAATAAATTTCATATGGAAGATCATGAGTTATAGAAAAACGAATAATTGGTTCAAAAATGTA
This sequence comes from Viscum album, assembly GCA_963277665.1. Classification (NCBI taxonomy): domain Eukaryota; kingdom Viridiplantae; phylum Streptophyta; class Magnoliopsida; order Santalales; family Viscaceae; genus Viscum; species Viscum album. The sequence goes on from OY728139.1 coordinate 510,736,518, forward strand.
AATTTATTGAATTTAAGGTTGATAATGATTTTTTCTTGGGATTTGGAAAGATATTATGTTGGAAATTGGATTCCAATCCAACATAATAATTAATAAGTGAAGTTCATATCTCACTATTTTCAGTTCATCTTAGCAACAATAATATATTTGGGGACCATCAGTAGTATTACTGGTGGGTTGGAACGAAAATATATATTTATGATCTATTAACGAATGTTTTTGAATTTCTAATATGTTAAAGAAGAGAGAAAAATTCCAATGGGGATGATTCATCTTATTTCCAGTACGAGAGTAATCATGTGAAATTGCATCGATGGACTTCGTGGTTGGACTACCAAAGGCATGTCGAGTTAACAATTTTATTTGGGTTATTTTTGATCGGTAGACTAAATCTACCCATTTTCATTCTATTTGAGATACTCTTGATCTTGAATAGATTTATCAATTGTACCTCAAGTAGATTGTTAGGTTTCATGTAGTTTCTATAACCATGGAATCTGAATGAGATATTAAGTACACTTATATCTTCTGGAAAGGCATTCTGATGTTATTGTGAACTAAATCAAATTTCAGCACAACCTATCATCGTCAATATGATGGATAGACCAAGTGAACAATTTATACATTGGAATCCATGTGAAATGCTTATACAGAGGAAAACTAGGGATGTTTAGATGAAAAAGTTTTCATTAATTGTGTTATATTATAATAAAACATTTCATTATAGTGTAAAGATGGTACCTTTTGAGGGATTATAAAGAATGTGGAGTTGAAATATATATTTTTTGGATGAACTAGGGTAGAAAAAGTTGATGGGACTAGAATTATAAGAGGATATAGCTGAAAATGTGGTGATGATCTAACAACACATGAGAACATCGTAGAGGTGAAAAAACATATATAGAAAACAAGAGGAATGTTTATCCTTGTGAGGTAGGTGATCTTATTTTTCATAAAATCTCACCATTGAAATTCATTACGCATTTTGATTAAAATGGAATGATAATTATAAAGATTATTGGGCCATAAGAAATCTTGGATAATGTAGGACTAGTTGACTATCAAGTAGCTTTACCTCCAAGTTTATCTTAGATACATAGTGTGATACATTTTTTAATGATAAGAAAGTATCTTCCATATTTATGTCATGTATTGTGCATATATGTAGTTCATTTGGAAGATATACCTTCTTCTGAGGATAATATGTTCAGATTCTTGATGATAAAGAGAATGTATTGTAAAATACGTCAATACATTATTTTATAGTTTTGTGGAGAAACCACATGTTTGAAAAAAAAACATTGGAATTTGAAAGTGCTTAGACAAAAATATGTCCTCGCATTTTTAGAAAGAAAATAAAAAAAATTGAGGATACAATTTAAAAAAGAAGGGAAGAATGTAACAACCCATGTAGTTATAAAATAATTTTCATTGATTTTGAAATAAAATAGTGAATTTCATTATAAATGTACAATGAAGAATGTAGTATTTATAGAAATTAAAGAATATATTTAAATAGAATAGTAGTATCTTCTATAAGAGTATAAATTAAAATTATGTATCCTATTTTTGAAAATATAATATATTTATATCAAAGATTATGTAAATAGATGTTTTGAAAATGAGTAACTAAGTTTTTGTATTCAGGTAAGTCAGAAATAATTTATTGAAATATTATAAATAAGAAGATGATTTAAAATAAAATACATTCTCATAAAATAAATTCTAAAATTGTTATTTTCTTAGATTATGGTTTTATTATAATTTAATGAATCCTTAATTATTGTTTTAACGTTTAAGGGAATATGTTATAATATTAAAATTGGGTGATTTGAATAAATTATGTTTTTAACATAAAATTTCATTTCTCATATTTTGAAAAATATTTTCATAAAATAGCATTAATCTATTAAATATACATGTTGAGAAATGGATAGGGTGAATTTTTTTTAGTTTTCTAAAATATTTGAATTTTATTGAATAGTAAAATATGGAAATTTACCATATATATACATTAAAAGTTTAATAAAATATTCCTTGAGTCATCCGTGATGTAATTTAAATAATATCTAAATTTACATTGTTATTTTATTCTATTTAGTAATTATTGTCTAATTATTCATTTTCATGAGCCAAAAAAATAATGTAACAAATGAAATAATTTGGATACACTCATCTCCTTCACTACAAATACCTCCCCTCACCACCTCTTTTCCTCACACATAAATGATATGTAGCTTGTTTGGAATCATTCCAATTCACATTCCAAGCTTATTACCTATGTCCAAGACATTGTAGAATACTTATGAGGACAAAACCATGTGTTTTATGGAGGATCTCAGGGAGAATAATTCAAGAGGAAAAATCCACTTTTATTTTATTTTATTTTATTTTCAATTAATTTTAGTTTCTTATTCTCTCCTCACCTCCACTCATATAATTTGTAATTATATCTCTGGTATAATAAATAAAATATAATTTAAATTTATAATGGAATATCCATCATCAAACCTCTATATATCTCTTCTGATATTATAAAATGAGATCCTCTTCCTTGGCATGTCGATTCACCACCAATATGGGTGATGAGTTTTCATTTTCCATTACTACCATCAAGGATGGTCATGAAACCATTATTGTGGTAAAATAATATCTTAATGGACATATTATATCTAATATAATGTTCTTGAAGCAATATATAAAAATGATATTAAATGAGATGATATAAGTTTGTGATGGTCATAAAAACCACCAAAATAAGTTAAATCATTTTCATTGACTTTCTATCTAATGAGTTATCCTAATATTACACAAAATGATATATGAGAACTTCTAGAATTATGGGAAAAATATTATTACCATTTAATTTAATTTTTTTGTTTTTATTTCATTCAACAAGAAAACCCACAGTAAATCGGCCATGGATTCTATCAAATATTAATATCCAAAACATTTAAAATAACAAAATATTATCATTATAATGGTACATATTTGTTATAAAAACATCATATATGGTATTATAGATACGTATATAATTCATTAATATATTAATGTCAATCTTTAGACCACTTGATAACACCATGGATATTTTTATATATCAGGTAATTTCCTTTGGATTGATGAAAACTACTGAAACGTACCCATGTTTCATGTATCATATAGTTATTCCTATATTTGGATAAATATCCAAATATAATTTTGATGACATGGTGGTCAAATCCCTTCAGCAATGTGATAACTTCAATGATCGTCAAATTATCATCGAAATATTGTGACAACATAGTGTGATGATTCATATGATAAAATTTAATTTTTGGGTAACATCGAGAATGTTATTCAAAAATTTGGTATGAAACCATAGAATTATGGGTGGCCCATAAAATACTAATTCATTTCAAAAAAAATATTCAACCCACATAAACAATAATGAACTGATGGGGATCTAGGGGAACCAAACATGCATTTGGAATTTATTTGGACACCTAGAGGGAAATTCTATCCCCTTTCACCATCCGAATGATATATTGGGTCACCTATTAATAAGATAATGATTCCAAAAAACTCATTAAGAGATTCATGAATTACATTCTACACCCCTTGGTCCTAGTGTCAGCTGAGGAAGGGAAGAAACTCATCTTTTATACAGCCACCATGGAATGCTCTCTTTTTGATCTTCTCATGAAAATGAATGATGTCAGAAATGATAACTATAATTACTCCCTCAGCTGAAAAATGCAAGGTACTGAGACCAGATACTTTTATGTCTAGAATAATTATCAAAAATTGATCTTCACAGTATAAGAGACAATGCATTACTTGCATAACCACAAAATCCACTTGGTCTATTATATTAATCCACCCATGAGATTCCTTGGCTTTCTAATACCGACTCAATGCTTGGCTCGATGAGTGGTTATTCTATAACAGTATGTAATATAGTTTGTATCACAAAAATCAATAAAAGCGCATTCCCTAGAAAATTTACTCATAGCACATCCCACCATATAATGTACACTATTGTACTCTATGCTTACAAACATGGGGAAAATTTATGCCCATGTAACTCCTGAGATATAGAAGATATATTTCTGTGGACCTCCCTATTTCCTAGTAGATTATGGATAGAAAGACAAAATCTCATCAAGGTTGGACATGAGATTTTAATTTTTTATCTATAAAATTTAATATCCCCCTTCTCTTTCTCACTATATGAATGCTACCTGAAAATGGGGCTAAATACAAAGCCCTCATCACTTGCTTGGAAGTATCCCCTCTGTTAAGATTAACCCACATGGGAAACAAGGGGGATTTATATCTTCTAATCATTCATATAAATGGTGATAATTACATTATAAAATAATGATCAACCCCTCTCATTGGCTACATAAAATAAATAATGGAATATTTAACTTTTTATCCCATAATAAATCATGTTCCCTAATCACATAATTCTTATTTTGGTGCATTGATAATACAACCATAGTCTTGGTTGGCACTAATCAGGAATAATTAACCTTCTAAATCACACATCAATGAATATTCACATAATTCATTGTATTCAACAGGGAGTAAATATGTAGCGACTTGAGTTTTTGGTCCTGTCAAACTTTAGATTATTTCTACAAATAATTCCAGAGCTAGGCGTGAAGATGGCGTGTGATTCCGAGACCCGGTGTGCCCAGAATTAATTTTATAAAAATATTAATTATTTTTATACTATGCACGTGGAAGGGGTGTGATATCTCCTAAAAGGTAGTATAGAATGGAAATCTGAGGGCATGATTGCGTCCGGAACGTTCCTTTTATCCTAGGAGAGGTGAAAACTTTGCGGGCACGGGCCTGCTGTGGAAAGCGCCACCAGGGGCGTTTTCGTAAATTAGTGGAAAAGTTGGTTTATGAGCATCGGCTCAAATAACATTTGAACGGAGTCTTGGATTGAAAATCTGAGTCCTCTGTTGCGTTCATAACGGCACGTTTACCCTAGGGGTGACCTTAACATTGTCCACATCGGGCGTGGAGTCGGGGGCGTGGTTTTAAATGAATTTTTTTAAATATATTAAAAAAAAGAAATCATATCTCATTCCCGCCCATCTCCTCCTACACATGGTGAATCCCACCCTCCCTCCTCCTATTCCTCGCCGATTTGAACTTCGTGCGTCCGTTTTCAGCGCTGATTGTCAGTAGATTGAGCTCCAGCGCGTCGCAGGCGTCGTTCTGCACCCGAAGCTTCGGCGATCCACCAACAGGAAGGCGGTTTGAGTTTTTAAATCCCGGACCCTGTTTTTGTGTTGTTTTTCTTCAAATTTTTATAATGGTTGTATAGTTCGTGTCCACAGCTTTCCGAAACATGTTTTGGATCTGATTTTGGAGCACCGGGGTGCTCCCGGGGGTCCACGGAAGTTTTTCGGCGGAAATCCCGGATTCGGGCGGTGGCCATGCCGGAATCCGGTGAGGCAGGGGGGCGGCACGGTGGCGGCGCGGTGGTTTCCAGTGACTGTAGAGGCAGCGCGATGGAATCTGGCAGCGGCGCGGTGGTTTCCAGCGAGGCTAGCGGTGGTCCGGCTAGAATTTTCCGAGGGTTATTTAAACACCTGTAACTCGCAAACCGAAACTCCGATTTATGAGCTGTTTGCGGAAACACATTCCTTGTGTCGAGACAGACCTTGTGAACTCACTTTTAGAATTTTATGGTTTGGGATCATGGCCCGAGAGTTAGAAACTTCGTATAAAATAATAATATTTTATTATTTTACGACTTCAGGCCGTTGTAACTTCTACCCGGAGCGTCCGAATGACTTTTCGTCAATGTCTTTGTTACCCTGATAGTACGGCGGACGTTTTGAGGTGGTTTCTGGGTGTTGGGACTAAGAACGAGGTGCGGGCCCCACGAGGTCAGGTTTTGGCATTTGCGGAGAAACACAGCTTTTGCACCAAGAGTCCGATTTTGGCGGATGATTAGTCGATCCTGTGTGTTTTTCTGAGAGGATCGCAATGGTGTTATCTGTTCGATGTGTTTAGGAATCGAGGCATGGGCCCCACCACAGCTGGCATTGGTGAATAGTACCTTTTTCACCGGGTGTCCGTTTCGGACGAGCGAGTAGTCGATTCCGCTTGTTTTTTCGAGGGGATCACAGTGGTATGATCCGCTCGTTGGGTTTCAGGATCATTGTGTGGGCCTCACATGAGCTAGCTACGTTGAATAGTGCCTTTTTCACCGGTGCTCTGTTTCGGGCGAGTATGCAGCCTATCCTGCATGTTTTTCCATGTAGATTGTGATGGTGACCTCAGTGTTGGCCTTGGAGTTGCACAATGTGGCATTGTTTTGAGTCGCTTGGGTTAGCGACATTTTGGACCAGCTGTGGTTGAGGGTACTCCCCTGGTTCGTTCCCACGAGGGTTCGTGTGGCATCACAAACTTTTTATAGGTTTGTGATCCTCTCGATGGGATGTTTAAATTGTTAGAGATGTGGCATCCCTCCGGTGGGCCCTGAGTGGGATCCTCTAGCATCTTTTCCCTAGATCAGGTTCTCAGTATCGTTGTGACCGCTTATTCACGGGCAGCGATCCTCTATCTAGCAGGTTAACCTCGTAGGGTTTGTGGCATCATCGAGAATATGATCCTCGACATAGTGGGTTGTGCTCAGTAGGGTTGTGGCATCGTTGGGTATATGATCCCCTACTCAGCATCAGGTTTATAGGTTTTCGGTATCGTCAGGTTTACGATCCCCTACTCAACATGAGGTGTATAGTAGGGTTGTAGTGACGTTGGTTATGCGATCCCCTACTCAGCATGTGGTTTCAGTAAGGTTGTGACAATATCGTCGGTTATATCCCCTACATCGCGAGTTATACCAGATAGGGTTCCGGTATCGTCGTGACCACCTTTATATGGGCGATGATCCTCAATCTGAGTGATGTGATTCTGTCGAGCGCCAGATCGGGTTATGGTATCTCCCAATGGATCCTGGGTGTGATTCCCTATTTGTGAGAACTACGTATTCCAGATCAGATTGTGGTATCCCCCAGCGGACCCTGGGAGTGATCCCCTATGTGGGCTACGTATAGCGGAGTAGGTTTTGGTATCCCCTAGAAGACCCTAGCAGGGATCCCATTTCCAAGGAGTTTGGTGGTTATTTTATTTCGGTGAGTTATCCTCAATGATGCCAACCGACGAGCGTGATCTCTCGGGTGAGCGTTTGAGAGGTTTGTGAGAAACCCGATGGAGTGTATCTATCGGATGAGTGTCATCTGGGATGACAGTGATCATGGGGTGTACTCTTCTGGTTGTGGTCAGATGCTGGTGATGAGGTCGGTACATCTTGTGGCTTGGTGCGTGAGATGAGTATAATTGGATTCTTCAAGGAGTATGTATGGGCATACACCTGAGCTGAGCTGACTAGTTGTGTTTAGCCGAGGATGGTCACGAGATAGAGTTTCTCTCTCGTCTGGGTTCTCTCTGGCTAGGATGAGTGGATTTTTTCCTATCAATTGCTCTCTTTGGTTTTCGGTTTTTTGGGGTGCCTACTGAGTATGTTTACACTCACCCCTGCACGGACTTTGCCCATACATGTTTGTGTCTTGTGCAGACCACATGCCTTTCGACGGAGTCCCAGGAGGACCCAGAGCAGGCAGATCTGAGTGAGGGAGACTGACTGGGGTGTTTGTCGGTGCGGTGCCGAGGGAGAGTTTTGGCGGGTGTTTGTAGAAGCCTTTACTTTCTTCAGATCAGGTTGGATGCGCATTGTAGTTTTCCTTTGGTGGGAACTGTTTTTCCCCTTTGTATTTTTTCTGTTGCACTTTGGTTGGAATAGTTGTATGCATGCATTTTCTTTTCAGTTTTAAATATCTATGCACTGTTGCATGGAGGTGTATGTGGGTGCGTGTGTATAAGTACCTTATACTAATGCCTCCCATGAGTGTGATAGCCTACTCAACGCTAGTCGCCAGCCCCTAGCATATTGGAGACGGTCTTGGGGAGTCGCAGCTCGAGCCCCGTTGGGTCGGGTCGTGATAGAGTTGTATCAGAGGAGGTTCCACCTTTGGGATCTCAGAGCGTAGCTTGTCTAGATGTGAGTTTGGTTAGGGTTGCATAGCAGCAGTGTTAGAATGTGCTGAGTTCGTTTTTCAGGCCAGTGACTCCAGTGTTGGTGTGGTGGCCGACTTATCCATACACCAGGACTCTGATAACCTTCCTTTTGACTCGGGACAATCGTCCACTGGTCGCAGGGACATAATGGTACATGAATCATATAGGACTGGGTTTTTGGGGTTTTCCTTTTCCTTCTCGAGTCAGCTCTCCAGATATACGTTTTGACTGTGGTGCGTCATGAATGTTTTTTAGGATTCCTTCACGATGACAGATAGTAAGGGTTCCACGGCAGGATTGTGGTGACGATCCGCCCCGTGCAGAGGATGTGGAATAGGGCTCAGGTTATGAGGTTTCACCTCCAGGTGGTCTGCCAGTTGATCCACCACATGTCGAGCAACTGGTTATGTTGGCAGTGCAGGATGAGGTTGCACGTAGGCTGAGTGCGCTGCACGAGTTCCAGAGGCAGTGACCTCTGAGGTTTCGGGGTGATCTAGATCCCCAGGCAGTTGATGACTGGCTTGAGGCAGTCACCCGAGTTTTCCGCCTAATGAGGACACCTCCAGATCATATGTTGGTCCTAGCGGCAAGCCTTTTTCATGGTTCGGCGGGGCGATGGTGGAGTTTGGTGACGCAGTCCCATGATGAGGAGACGCTCACGTGGGTAGAGTTTGAGCGGCTCGTCATGGAAGTGTTCTATCTCGTGACGCTGAGGTCAGTGCAGATTCAGGAGCCTCTGCAGCTTCGACAGGAGGGCCTGACTGTGTCGGATTACTCAGTGAGGTTTACAGACCTCTCTCACTACTCCTTGGATATGGTTTAAGACTTTTTCATTAGGGCTCGGACCTTCGAGCAGGGTTTATGCAGGGACATCCGAGTTGGTGTGGTTTCCTTGTGCCTGCACAACTTTGGTGGAGTGCTGGAGTGTGTGTTGGTGGTGGAGAGTTTTCTAGCTGAGCAGCTTCCCACTATTAGTATTGGACACGCGAGAGTGGAGACGTCGACATCTGGTAGCCGACGGAAGATGCAGGGGACTGGGCGTGGGTGCCATTTTAGGAGGCGACCCCAGGATGGAGGATCTAAGGCTCAGGGCTCGCAAGCCAGTTTTGTTCAGCCGCAGGAGAGGTGGTGTTACGCTTGCGACGGTCAGGGACATCTTTCTAGAGATTTTCTGAACCAACGTGCTGTTGAGAGGGAGTCGGTCAATGGACCGCCTTGGCAGAGGCAGCACCTCGAGCAAGGAGGTCTGCAGGGCGGCAGACGTGGCAGCGGAGCTGGTGTAGTAGGAGGAGGTGGTAGGCAGTATCAGTTTCCACTACCCCCAACACCAAGTGATCCTCGCCAAGCTCAGGGAGCTGGTGAACGAGGGCGAGGCCAGCTACATGCCCTGGAGGCTGTTGACCCAGAGGCACCGTGAATGGATAGAGGTACGCCTTGTGTCCTTTCTACATACTGTAGTAGTTTGTTAGACACTGTTTAGCGGTACACTTTCTTTTTTGTTGCTTGCTCGAGTTTTGTTCAGCACGTTGGTAAGACCCTGTGTGGGTGTTGTTTGGCATGCCTCGAATGTGTGAGGAAGAGGGATCCATCCCCCACGAAGACACTTTTTTGTGATGTGATTAAAACCGTTCGGGCGAGTCAGTGCCCCCCAAAGCGGATAATATTGAGGTGTGGTAGATGAGCCCCTCTGATTTATGTGTTCGGTCATGGGTGTTTGTTGTTGAACTCGCTGGTGTGTGAGACCCAGCTGAGAGTCTAGTCGCTTTCCTTGTACTTATGGATTTCTAGGGATGAAATGTTCTATGTGGGGGGGGGGGATGTAGCGACTCGGGTTTTTGGAGCTGTCTGACTTTGGATTATTTCTACGAATAATTCTAGAGCTGGGCGCTAAGACGGTGTGCGATTCCGAGACCCGGTGTGCTCGGAATTAATTTTATAAAAATATTAAGTATTTTTATACTATGCACGTGGCGGGGGTGTGATATCTCCTAAACGGTAGAACAGAACTGAAATCTGATGGCACAGTTTCGTCCGGAACGTGCCTTTTACCCTAGGAGAGGTGTAATCTTCGCGGTCACGGGCCTGCTGTGGAAAGCGCCACTAGGGGCGTTTTCGTAAATAAGTGGAAAAGTTGGTATACAAGCGTCTGCTCAAATAACATCTGAACGGAGTCTCGGATTGCAAATCTTAGTCCTCCGTTGTGTTCAGAATGGCGCGTTTACCCTAGGTGTGACCTTAACTTTGTCCTCATCGAGCGTGGAGTCGGGGGGCGTGGTTTTAAATGAAGGTTTTTAAATATATATATATATAAAAATGAAAACATATCTCATTCCCCATCCCCCATCTCCTCCTATGAATGGTGAAACAAACCCCTCCCTCCTCCGGTTCATCGCCGATTTGAGCTCAGGGCGTCCATTTTCAATGCCGATTATCAGCAGATCGAGTTCCAGCGCGCCGCATGCATCGTTCTGCACCCGAAGCTTCGGTGATCCGCCAACAGGTAGGAGGTTCGAGTTGTAAAATCCCGGATCCTCTGTTTTTGCGTTGTTTTTCTTCAAATTTTCATAAGGGTTGTAATGTTCGGGTCCCTAGCTTTCCGAAACATGTTTTGGATCTGATTTTGGATCACAGAGGTGCTCTCGGGGGTCCCTAGGAGTTTTCCGGCGGAAATCCTGGATTCCGACGGTGCCCATGCCGGAATCCGGTGAGGCGGGGCGGCAGCGCGGCGGTGGCGCGGCGGTTTCCGGAGACTTCGGAGGCGGCGCAGCAGTATCCAGTGACGACACGGTGGTTTCCGGCGAGCCTGGAGGTGGTCGGGCCAGAATTTTTCGGGGGTTCTTTAAACCCCCGTAACTCGCAAACCGAAACTCCGATTTACGAGCCGTTTGTGGCGACACATTCCTTTAATTAAGACGAACCTTTTGAACTATCTTTGAGAATTTTATGGTTCGGGATCGTGGCCCGGGAGTTAGAAACGTCGTATAAAATAATAATATTTTATTATTTTACGACTTCGGGCCGTTGTAACTTCTACCTGGAGCGTCTGAATGATGTGTTGTCAGTGGCATTGTGACCCTAACGGTACAGCAGACTTTTTGAGTTGGTTTTAGAGTGTTGGGACTGAGAACGAGGTGCGGGCCCCATGATGCCAGGTTTTGGCGTTTGCGGAGAAATTTAGCTTTTTCACCAGGAGTCCGATTTTGGCGGATGATTAGTCGATCTTGTGTGTTTTTCCGAGAGGATCGCAATAGTGTGATCCGTTCGATGAGTTTCAGAATCGAGGCATGGGCCCCACCCGAGCTGGCTTAGGTGAATAGTACCTTTTTCCCCAGGTGTCCGTTTCAGATGAGCGAGTAGTCGATTCCTCTTGTTTTTCCGAGGGGATCGCCGTGGTATGATCCGCTCGATGGGATCCGGGATCGTTGTGAGGGCCTTGCACGATCTAGCTACAGTGAATAGTTCTTTTTCACCGGTGCTCCGTTTCGAGCGAGTAAATAGCATATCCTGTGTGTTTTTCCGCGTAGATCACGATGGTGGCCTCAGTGTGGTCCTTGGAGGTGTGCAGTGTGGCGTTGTTGTGAGTTTCTTGGGTTAGCGACGTTTTGGACCAGCAGTGGTTGAGGTTACTCCCTTGGTTCGTTCCCATGAGGGTTCATGTTTCATCACAACCTTTGTATAGGTTTGTGATCCTCTCGATGTGATGTTTAAACTGTTAGAGTGGTGGCATCTCTCCGGTGGGCCCGGAGCGGGATCCTCTAGAATCTTTTCCCTAGATCGGGTTCAGGGTATCGTTGTTAGTGCATATTCATGGGCGGCGATCCCCTATCTAGCAGGTTAACCCCGTAGGGTTTCTGGAATCATCGGGAATATGACCCCCTACATAGTGGGTCATGCTCAGTAGGGTTGTGGCATCGTCGGGGTATACGATCCCCAGCTCAGCATCAGGTTTATAAGGTTGCGGTATCATCGGGTTTACGATCCCCTACACAGCATGAGGTGTATAGTAGGGTTGTCGTATCGTTGGTTATTCGATCCCCTACTCATCATGTGGTTTCGGTATGGTTGCGGCATCGTCTGTTCGATCCCCTACATCGCGAGTTATACCAGATAGGGTTCCGGTGTCGTCATGACCACCTTTATATGGGCGATGATCCTCTATCTGAGTGATATGCTTCTGTCAAGCGCCAGATCGGGTTGTGGTATCCCGCAACAGATCCTGGGTGTGATCCCCTATCTGTGAGAACTACGTATGCCAGATCGGGTCGTGGTATCCCCCAGCGGGCCCTGGGAGTGATCCCCTAAGTGAGCTACGTATACCGGAGTGGGTTTTGGTGTCCCCTAGCGGACCCTAGCAGGGATCCCCTATCCGAGGAGTTTTGTGGTTATGTTGTTTCGGTGAGTTATCCTCAGTGATGCCAACCGACGAGCGTGATCTCTCGGGTGAGCATCTGAGATGTTTGTGAGAAACCCAATGGAGTGTATCTCTCAGATGAGTGTCATCTGGGATAACAGTGATCGTAGGGTGTACTCTTCTGGTTGTGGACAGATGCTAGTGATGAGGTCGGTACCTCTTGTGGCATGGTGCGTGAACAGAGTATATCTGGATTGTTGAAGGTTTATGTATGGGCATACACCTAAGTTGAGCTGACTAGTTGTGTTTAGCCGAGGATGGTCACAAGATGGAGTTTCTCTCTCTTGTCTGGGTTCCCTCTGGCTGGGATGAGCGGATTTTTGCCTTTCAGTTTCTATCTTTGGATTTGGGTTTTTGGGGTGCCTACTATGTATGTTTATACTCACCCATACATGGGCTTTGCCCGCACATGTTTGTGTCTTGTGCAGACCACATGCCTTTAGACGGCGTCCCAGGAGGACCCGGAGCAAGCAGAGTTGAGTGAGCGAGACTGACCGGGGTGTTTTTCGGTGCGATGCCGAGGGAGCATTCCGGTGGGTGCTTGTGTCAGTGTTTCCCTTCTTCAGAGTAGGTTGGACACGCTTTGTAGTTTTCTTTTAGTGGGCCCTGTTTTTTCCTTTTGTACTTTTTCTGTTGCGCTCTGGTTGGGATAGTTTTATTCATGCATTTTCTTTTCAGTTTTAAATATCTATTCACTACTTCATGGAGGTGTATGTGGGTGCAAGTGTACAGGTACCTTAGGATGATGCCTCCCATGAGTGTGATAGCCTACTCGGCACTAGTCGCCAGCCCCTGGCCTATTAGAGGCGGGCTTGGGGAGTCGCGACTCGAGCCCCGTTGGGTCAGGTCATGAAAAAATCAACTAGTTCAACACCAACCATGATCATTATGAACTGATATCCACTACTATATGATTGGATCCCATAATTAAGTATCTTCACAATTGTGTTTTCATAATAGAACATGATGGAAGGGAACAAATCTAGCATTGGGCGGTGAGCTTTACCATATGGGTTTGTCCAAATGAGATAAATTCACTCTACAAGTGAGGCATTGATAGAATCCTCCGTAATTTCATAAAAGAAAGTGAGATTCTCTCTCTCTCGGAAGAAGTCCATACATGTTCATATATCCCTCATTAGTATGGGACCACGTTCTCCAACCAAACCAAGTGGCTGGTTTTTAATAGAAACCCATGATACAAGACTATGTTGATTTCACAAGGAAATGTAATACATTCCAGATTACTGAAAACATCGACCATCAAGCCTAGGAATTTTTATATATTTATTAATATTCATGGTAAGTCAACATTAAGAAAATTTATGTTTTGGTTCCACATCCACCATCCACAGTTAAGAAGATCAATTATATCCTTACTATAACAGACTTATATTCTCAATGGGATGAGGCAATACCCCACAGGGGAATTAGGGAAAAAATTATTTCATATTCATATAGTACAATATCATCACCTTTTATAGTATCCCTGACATAATATTGATAAACAATAACACAAACATCTAATATTCACGGTTGAGGAGTATTTAACATTAGTAGAACATGCAAGTCAATCACTAATGACATTATCATGTAATAGAAAACAAATAGATAGAGGCATTCAGTAAAATTTCATTAAATATGCACTAGATGATGGTGAATTAAAACAATATGTTTGAGATAGAAAATATACTCAATGATGTCTATGCATACTATACCACCATAGACCCTACTACACAAGAAACACCATATCTAGTATTGTATAGGTTCATGGTAGTGTTTCCCATATAAGTACTATAACAACCCATACTTTAAATACTTTGTTTTTTTAATTAAAAATTAAATCACACTTATTACAACATACAACAAAACCATGAATGGACCTTATAGGTATAGTGTCTTTAGAAACTTGGAGACATAAACAACTGGTTCATAAATAATCTACACTATCTCCCTTTTATTTTATAATATCTAGAGTCGCTTTTGGAAAATCTCATTTAATACCCTTCTTCCGGACCTGGGGAAAAGAAAAGATTCAAAAGGGTGAGCTCAAATTCTCAGTAAGGTTAAACAAAAGAAATATCAATCACATCATATTCATAAAAACCTAACATTTTTGAAATCATAACCTGCAAAAGAGATCATAATTTCATAACATGGGATAAATCATTGTGGTGAAATGTAACCCCAATAATCATAACATGAAACTTTCTGGCATACACACATAATCATAGAGAATCATTTCTTATTAGTCAAGACTCATTGCTAAGATTATCTTGGGGCACAAAGTCCATTTCTAAACCAAGTTCACTCATCATTTCAGTCTTATATCACTAAACCAGTTTAACCTACCATTCCTGCCATGTCTATCTCATGAGATATAAATCTTGACCCAATGCATTGGAGGGAGATATAGGTCCCAACAATCTCATAATGATACCATTATTATGTGTTCCACAAGATCATAAATCATACATCGTAGCAGAACCCATGAAATAAAAATGGGATTCTTAAACATCATGCCATCATATCATAATCCATATAAGATAAAATGATATCATAAAAATAATTACATCATAACATAATCAAATCAATGTAAAAATAGGGATAGAAACAAAACCCTATATTATCTTATATGGAAAATAATTTTGATAAAACACTTGAACATCATTCTTGTGGAAAATATCCTTTATACTTGAAAAACATTTTTCCTTTCTTAACATGTCATAAAATATTAAACTAAAAAAAGTTGATTATAAATAAAAATGAAAACTCGTAAAGGAAGCTTCATGGAAATAATGTTCTAAAAATCAATTCATGTTGTATAAGTTAATGAAAAACATTCTCCTCGTACTTTGGCTGGAAAAGTGAAAAACAATACCTCATACGAAGCAAATGAGAAAAGATTCCTTTCATATCTTTTACTAAAGACTCACCGAAGGGTGAAATATGATTTAAAAACTGTAGGAGGATAGAAATAGTATTTCATATTGAGGAAACATGGATGTGGATAATAAATATTCCCCAGTAAATTCTGAAGTATAATCAATCTTGCATAAAAATGAGATTGTGATATTTTCCCTTACCTTAGGTCCGATTTGCTTCGTACATTTCCTAACCTCCTGTATAATGATTTAAATAATGTTATTCACTTATTCCAGAATTTTAATCATTATTATTATATCATATATAGTCATATTCTTATCTTCTTATTAGTAATATTTCATTAATACTTGTTATTTGGGTGTTTATTGCTTTTTGTTCTTATGCGTTTTTTGTCAAATAAATTCTTATTCTTATTTTTAGGTTATAGATACCACATATCCAGAATGGTATTAGTGTAATATATATAATATTTATTCATTAAATTCATTTATATAATCATTATTCATTGAAGATCATGTAGAACAAGTCGCATCACATCGTGGAGACAGTGGGCCGTACGTACGCACGAGCGATGATATCGTTTCCATGATCGTGGAATTGTATTGAAGTGTATGTATACTATTCCAAAACCAATATCACTTTACAATAATAATATATAGTTATTATTTACACCATTATACCCATCCAAGTAATTTGGTGGTGGAAAACAGATTACACCACGGCGTGGAGACGGTATTCCATACGTACGCACACATAGTGATTTCTTTTTCTGTGGGATGGATAGAAGGTGAAATAAGGTTGTTTCATATTTATAATAAAATATCAGTATGTGAGTGATACTTATGTTATTACTACATAATTAAATAACTAAATAAGAATAAGTGTAAGATGAAATAATGTTGAAAGAATCAGTAACGGACATTACCTCTTCTTTGAAGCGCCTCTTCTTAACCTTCTCTTAGGGCACTGAATATGGTATTTTAAGAAGACCATAACCTCTAGGATGTTTCTAGGGAAGTGGAGAAGAGAAATAGGTAGGGATTGGTCGATCTTGAAGGCTCAAATTGGTGTCATAAGGAGAGGGAGGAGGTTCCCTTTTATAAGGGAGGAGAGGGGAACCTTAGGAAAAACATAAAATATTATTTTATAATTAAGTCATATTCGGTTTTTAATAGATACAAAGTGATTTATTTAAGAGATAAGGTTTGGATGGGTCGATATCCTCTCAACCAATAGATTTTAGACAAGTTTTGGTTACTATGTTAACCATATAATTTAGATTTATCTCTAAGTTAAATAATTTAACTTTTACTGTGTCTTCTTGTTTTCTTACACTATATGGTTAATAAACATACTATGAAAATCCAAACGAACCCCAAGTGGTTAATTATTAATATATATAACCTTATCTAAGTCATTTGGCCGAGCCTTAGATTTTTATGAATAAAATAACTATTAATAATATAATATTTTTTTAAAAAACAATATTATTTAAATTTTGACACTATTTGGTAAATGATTTTTGTGAAAATCATAACAGCTTGATTAGTTCGAAAAAATTTAATTAAATCAATAATAATATGTCATATTAACCTATAAAATTAGTGTAATTCATAAAAAGTCTCAAATTAGATTTATTTGGGTATTTTTAATATCCATTATGGTAGTATTTCCTAAATAAGGCAATTACTGCATCATCATTGTGTCATAAAAAAATTAAATTATTTAAAGTCTAAATATTATAAATAAAATACCATTATGTATGAAATATTTTTAGGTTTCTATGTATTATTTATAATCGAATTTAGCTTATATATAACCTTATATTAAAAATGTTTTAGTTATTAAACTTTGATTTTAACTATTTTAACCCTTCTTTAAATAAAATAATATTAAATGTCCTAATATAATCCATGTGGACCTAAATGGTCATATTTTATTCCTAAGGTTTTTTTTGGTCAAATTAAACTTATCCAATAGAATTAGGACATGTGTTAGGGTAATAATAATACCATTTTTATCCTTAATTACCCTATTTAATTTTAACCGTGGTAAATAAAAGTAAAAAGTTACTATTCACCGAAAATTATTTTTATCTTATTGAACCAAATTTTACTCCTTGATATTAACCGTGTCTCTTGAATTTTCGAAATTTCAATCACAGAAGCGGTAAAATTAAGTTTTATCAAAATTTTCAAACTCTACTCGGAGGTGGGTAAAAGACGGTAAAAAGTTCAATAAAATTTTTATAAATCTAAAATTATTATAAAATGACTCCAATGAAATAAATTGAACTTATATAGGTATTATGTATCAATTTTGACCTAAAGTAAATTTAAATTAAATAAATAATTATTTTAATAATAAGTCGGTTTTTATAAAGTAACCCAGTGTTTTCACTATTCATCAAAAATTGAATGTTTTCACAAAAATGCCAAAAATTAACCCCAGGCTAAATTCGATTTTCAGAATCAAAAAATGAGGTACATTTTGAAGAATAAAAATTAAATAATTTCAAAAAGTGGGTATTACTATTTATAACGGCTAGTTTTAATAATATTTTAATAGCATATCGTTGTTTAGTGAAACACAGTATTGCGTACAACGAAAGCTATCAAGGAAGGTTGTGAATTCTTGTAAAGAAAGCCAAGATAGTGTTGTGTGTAGTGAAAGATTCCATTGATGATTTATATAACATAAAACCAAAATATTTCTCATAAAAATCTCGAGTGTTAAATTCTACCCCCCTTAAAATGAATTTCTCCCTCGAAATTCGTCACTTTGTAAAAAACAGATGAGGATACCTCTCCCTCATCATATCCTCAAGCACCCATGTAGCTTTTTCTAACTGGTGGTTCCTCCATAAAACTTTCACCAAGAAAGTGGTCTTGTTCCGTAGGACTTTTTCGCTTTGATCTATAATCTCTCTCGACTGTTCATCATAAGAAAGATCTTGGTCCAGCGGTACAACTTCTGTGCTGAGTACATGTGAAGGATCGGGTATGTACTTTCTCAGGAGAGATACATGGAACACATTGTGAACTTGAGAGAGATTCAATTGAAGCATCAATCGTTAAGCTACCTTCCCAACATGATCCAGTATTTCGAAAGGATTGATATACCTAGGGCTCAGCTTTGCCTTCTTTCCAAATCTCATTACTCTCTTCCATGGAGATATTCGTAGGAACACTTTATCACCCACTTCAATCTCTAGGTTTTTTCTTCAGTTATCGGCATAAATTTATTGTCGACTTTGAGCTTCTCTTATGTGTTGTTGAATAGATCGGAACTTTTCCGCCATCTCATCAACAAGATCAGGTCCTAATAGCATTCATTCCCCAACTTCATCCCAACAAGTTGGAGTTCGGCATTTCTTTCCATAGAGAGCTTCATAAGGATCCATATGAATATTGTAGTGAAAGATATTATTATAAGAAAATTCCACCAAAAGAATGTGTTGATCCAATCCTCCTTTGAAATCCATATAGCAATCTCTCAACATATCTTCTAGAGTTTGAATTGTCCTCTCAGACTCACCGTCTGTCTAAGGATGATAAGCAGTGCTGAAACTCAATTCTATATCCAGAGTATGTTGACGAAATTTCCAAAACATTGAGGTAAACCTCGGGTCCCGATCAGATATAATGGAAAGTGGTACTCCATGCAATCTTACCACTTCCTTTACATATATCCTGTCATGCTGATCAAGAGATAAATCATATCTATTAGCAATGAAGTGTGATGACACTATAAGACAATCAACTTTGACCCAGATAGCATTATTGTCTTTATATGTTTTAGGAAGTCCGGTGTAAAAGTCCATAGTGATGTTTTCCCATTTCTATTCAGGTATGGATAATGGTTGTAACATCCCCTTAGACTTGTGCCTCTCAGAATTAACATGCTGACAAACCATGCATCGAGAGACATATTTAGCAACATCTATTTTCATGCTATCCCACCAGAAGTACTCTTTCAGGCCCCTATACATCTTCATGCATCCAGGATCAATAGATAATGAAGAACTATGAGCCTCATACAGTAGATCCTTCTTTAATTCTGGGATGGGAGGAACACAAACCTAATTTCTGAACCTTATTATCCCATCACAATCGAGGTTGAATACATGAACATTTCTCACCTTCTTTTGTAACTCTACATCTTATTTTTGCACCACTTTAATCTTCTCATGTATAGATGGTTGAACATTCATTTGAGAAAGATAAGATATTTCCCCTTCCATTCTAATTCCAAGATATATCCTTTGTAAATCCACAAATATTGGATCTTTTTTGATCCTCATCATGGATAACCGAGCACGGTCTTGTCGACTTAATGCATCTGCCACCTTGTTTGCTTTCCCAGGGTGATAATGAATTGAATAGTTGTAGTCCTTAATTGACCACAACCATCTTCTTTGGCGCATATTCATCTCCTTTTGTGTGAAAATATACTTTAAACTTTTATGATCAGTATAAATATCACAACTTTCTCCATAAAGATAATACCTCCAAATCTTTAATGCAATGATTACCATAGCTAACTCCAAATCATGAGTTGGGTAATTTTGCTCATGGATTTTCAACTGCCATGAGGCAAAGCTATCACCGTATCATTTTGCATGAGAACACACCCCAGTCCCTTCATGGACGCATCACTACATATCCCAAACCTTTATCAACTACAAGGCAGTGTGAGTATAGGTGAAATGGATAACCTCCTTTTGAAATCCTAGAAATTCTATTCACACCCCTCTGTCCAAGCGAACATAACTCCTTTTCGAGTCAACATGGTGAGTGGATTAGATAATCATGAAAAATCTTTCACAAAACGTCGATAGTATCTAGCCAAACCAAGAAAAGTTTGGATCTCAGTTACTCTTGTTGATGTCGACCATCTTTCTGTAACCTCTATTTTTGATGGATCCACAGATATCCCCTCTTTTGAGATTATGTGACCAAAAGATTCCACTTTTAGAAGCCAAATTCACACTTTGTAAATTTGGCATAAATCTTATCCTTTCTCAGGGTCTTTAATACAATTCTCAAGTGATCTTCATGTTCGTACTTACTCTTTGAATAGATAAGAATATCATCTTTATAGACTACCACAAACTGATCAAGATAGTCTCTAAAGACTCTATTCATTAGATCCATGTAGATAACAGGGGAATTAGTAAGACCAAATGGCATCACTATAAATTCATAGTGTCCATACCTTGTACGGAAATCCGTCTTTGGTATATCCTCCCTTTTGACCCTTAACTGATGATACCCTGAATGAAGATAAATCTTGGAAATGTATTGAGCTCCACTTAGTTGGTCAAATAAGTCATCAATGCGTGGGAGATGATATTTGTTCTTGATAGTGATCTTGTTATGTTCTTGATAATCAATGCAGAGTCTCATTGATCCATCTTTCTTCTTAAAAAATAGAACATGTGCTCCCTAAGGTGATGCACTAGGGCATATGAATCCCTTATCAAGATTCTCTTGTAGTTTCTTCTTCAATTCCTACAACCCAATTGGGGCTATTCTACAGGGTGTCTTTGAAATAGTAAAGCACCCGGTACGAGTCCTATTCAAAACTCAACTTCACGATTTGGTGGAAGACTAGGAAATTCCTCCGGAAAGACATCATCAAACTCTCGTATAATGGGCATGTTCTTAATTGTGAGTTTCTCTCCTACCATTTGAGATAAATAAACTTCATTTAGTAGAATCAAGACCCACAGGATGGATGAAATTTCCACTAGAAGGTTATGTTCATCGTTGCATCTATAGACGATCATAGATTGATCTCGAATATGAAATGTGACTTTCCTTATTTGGAAATTGATATGAGCTCCATATAAAGAATGCCAATCCATGCCATGAATCAAATCAAATTCCACTATATGAAGTATCACATGATTTGCAGGAAGCACATTCCCAGAAACTTCAATCGAAGAAGAATTGTAAACTTTTGATTCAATTGTTGTGCCATTAGGGGTTGTCACAGCTAACTCAATATCTAACTGATGAGGTAATATGGTGATACCCTTAGAAACGTCTTTAGAGATAAATTAGTGGGTTGATCCAGAATCAAATAAAACATTTTCAACTTTAGAGTGGAAGGTAAGTGTACCTTTCACCACATCGTTATCATACTCCACATGGCCGATAGAAATTGCATGTAACATTCCTTTTTCTTTGGCCTTATAAGTTTGTTGACATCGATCATCATACAAAACCCTTGGATTAGGGCATTGATTGGCATAATGCCCCATTTCCTTTCACTTTTAACATTGAAGTGTAGGAGGTGCTCTCTGTGTAGCCTTTTCTTTGTTTGCATCATTAGACATCTTCTTCCCATTATTGTGGCATTCAAATGCCCGATGACCATCTTTTCCACATTTGAAACATTTACTTGTCCCCTTAAGAAAACTCCCTCCATGTTTCATTCCACACTTTTAGCATAAGGGAAAACTCGTCTCCATTTCAGTGTACTCTTTATATTTCCCTTTGAATTCCATTTTTTCTTCTTATCAAACACATATGACTGATGGGTTACTCTAATCTTCATCTCAACCATGAGAGAACATCGAATGATTTCCTCGTAGCTATTGAAGTCCCTTATGTCTAACACCCTTCAAAGACTTGGTTTTAATCCACTAAAGAATAAATCGACCTTACTCTCATGTTGGATAATAATCCCAGAAGTGTACCTTGAAAGTCTTGAAAAATGTTCTTTGTAGGTACCAACAGATTCATCATCCTTTTTCTTTGGTTCAATAAACTCCTTCTCCATCTTTGTTCGAAGAATATGAGGGAAGTAATTATTGAAAAATAAGTTCTTGAACTCGTCCCATTCCATGGGCTAAATTTCATCCCTTTGGATCATATTATTAATAAGATTACAACATTGATCAACTTCACCTTCGAAACGATATACTGATAAGATGACTTTATCAAGTTCAGAACATTGATGAACTGAAAATATCTTTTCAGTGGTACTAATCCACTGTTCAGCCACTAATGGATCAGTAGACCCGCTAAACGAGGGTGGACACTGCCTCATGAAGGATTCAACATAATGGTGCTCCTTCTATTGCTCATTTGGATGTCCTGCATGATTCATATCTTGAGAATGTTGTGTGAGCATGGCTACAAGATTTTTAATTCCAACTCCCATATCATTTGGTTGCTGAAGGGACAATCATTGCATTGCCCGTCACATTCAGCATTAACACGGTTCCTTCAGGTTCCAGCCATTGACTAAAACCAATAAGCATAGGGTGAGAAACACTAATCATAATTGGAAAACCACATAATCAAGAATAAAATTTAACACCTTAGGTATAGGTTGTTCATGTCCACTTCTAAAAGACTAATATTGTGTTCTATTCTTAGACATATCCTTAGGGTTCTTACTAAGGCTTTCACATCCTAGTTTCCATTGGATGACTATATCCTCCCTCTGATACCAACTATAACGACCCATAATTTACATAAATTGTTTTTCTAATTCAATTTTGAAGCACACTTATTACAACACACAACAAAACCATGAAAGGACCATATAGGTATAATGTCTTTAGAAACTGGGAAACATAAACTACTGATTCATAAATCATCTACAATTTCTCCCTTTTATTTTATCATATCAAGAGTCCCTTTTTTCATATCTTACTTAATACCATTCTTCCTGCCCTAGGGAAAAGAAAACATACAAAAGGGTGAGCTAAAATGCTCAGTTAGGGTAAACAAAAGAAATATCAATCACATCATATTCATAATAACATAACATTATTGAAATCATAACCTACAAAAGGGATCATAATTTCATAACATGGGATAAATCATAGTTGTGAAATATAACCCCAATAATCATAACATGAAACTTTGTGGCATACAAACATAATCATAGAGAATCATTTCATTGTAGTCAAGACTCATTTCCAAGACTATCTTAGCAGACAAAGTCCATTTCTGAACCGAGTTCACTCCTCGTTTTAGACCTGTATCACTGAACCGAATTGACCTGCCGTTTCAGCCATGTATATCTCATGAGATATAAATCTTTAACCAATGAATTGGAGGGAGATATAGGTCCCACCCATCTCATAATGATACCTTTCTTATATGTTCCATAAGATCATAAACCTTAAATCATATCCTAACCTATGTAATAAAAATGGGATTCTTAAACATCATGCCATCATAACATAATCCCTATAAGATAAAAAGACATCATAAAAATAATTCCATCACAAAATAATCAAATAAATGTAAAAATAGGGATAAAAACTTAACCCTATATTTTCTTATAAGGAAAATAATTTTGATAAAACACTTGAACTTTGTTCTTGAAGAAAATATTCTTTCTACTTCAAATTTTTTTTTCCTTTCATAAAATGTCATTCAATTTTAAAATAAAAGAATTTGATTAAAAATAAACTTTAAAAAATTTAAATGAATCTTCATGGAAATAATGTTATAAAAATCCATTCATGTCGTATAATTTAAATAAAAACATTCTCCTCGTACTATGTCCAGAAAAGTCAAAAAAAAGTACCTCGTACAAAAAAATGTCAAAATATTACTTTCATATCTTTTACTAAAAACTCACCGAAGAGAAATATTGTATTTGAAAAATTGAAGGAGGATATAAATAAAATATCATATTGAGAAAACATTGATATGGATGATAAATATTCCCCAGTAAATTATGAAGTATAAACAATCTCGGATAAAAATGAGATTGCGAGATTTTCCCTAATCTTAGGTCTGATTTGCTTCGTACGTGTCGAAACCTCCTGTATAATGATTTAAATAATGTTATTGAATTATTCTAGAATCGTAATCATTGTTATGATATCATATATGGTCATATTCTTAGCTTCTTATTAGTAATATTTCATTGCTACTTCTTATTCGGGTGTTTATTGCTTTTTGTTCTTATGCGTGTTTTGTCGAATAAATTCTTCTTCTTATTTCAGGTTATAGATACCTCATTTACAGAATTGTATTAATGTAATATGTATCAAATTTATTCATTCAGATCATTTAGATAATTATTATGCATTGAAGATCATGTAGAACAAGTCGCATCACATCATGAAGACGGTAGGCTGTACGTACGCACAAGCGATGATATCATTTCCATGATCGTGGAATTATACTGAAGTGTATGCATACTATTTAAGAATCTATATCACTTTACAATAATCATATATAGTTATTATTTACACCATTATACCCATCCAAGTATGGTGGCGGTGGAAAACATATTACACCACGTCGTGGAGACGGTATTCCGTACGTACGCACGCGTGGTGATTTTGTTTTCCGTGGGATGGATAAAAGGTGAAATAGGGTTGTTTCACACATATAATATCATATATGTATATGAGTGATATGGATGTTATTACTTCATAATAAAACAACTAAATATGAATAAGTATAAGAAGAAATAAAGTTGAAAGAATCTGTAACAGACATTACTTCTTCTTTGAAGCACCTCTTCATAACCTTCTCTTAGGGCACCAAAGATTGAATTTGAAGAAGACCAATACGTATAGAATGTTTCTCGGGAAGTGAAGAAGAGAAATTGTCAGGGTTTGGCCGAGATTGAAGGCTCAAAGTGGTGTGAGAAGGAGAGGGAGGAGGTGCCCTTTTATAAGGGGAAGAGGGGCACCTTTGAAAAAACATAAAATATTATTTTATAAGAAAATAATATTTGTGTTTTAATAGCTCCAAATTGATTTATTTCTAAGATAATGTGGAAATGGTCCGGGATCCTCTCAGCCAATATATTTGAGACAATTTTAGGTTATTATTTTAACCTTATCATTTAGATTTAACTCTAAGTTATATAATTTAACTTTTACCGTGTCTTCTTATTTTCTTACACTATATGGTTAATAAACTTACTATAACAAGCCAAACGAACCCCAAGTGGTACATTATTAATATATATAACCTTATCTATGTCATTTGGTCGATCCTTAGATTCTTAGGAATAAAATAACAATTAACAATATAATATTTGTTTTAAAGAATATTTTAGGTCCATTTTGACACTATTTGGTAACTGATTTTTTTGAAAATCATAAAAACATTATTTGTTCGAATAAAGTTAATTATATCAATACTAATATGTCATATTAACATATAAAATTAGTTTAATTTATAAAAATTCACAAATTACATTTATTTGGGTATTTATAATATCAATTATGTTAATATTTCCATAAGAAGGTAATTACTACATCATTATTCCGTCATAAATAAATTAACTTATTTAAAGTCTAAAAATTATAAATAAAATACCATTATGTAGGAAATATTTTTTGGGTTTCCAATTATTATTTATAATCGAATTTAACTTATATATAACCTTATATTGAAAATGTTTTAGTTATTAAACTTTGATTTTAACTATTTTAACCCTTCTTTAAATAAAATAATATTAAATGTCCTAATCTATTCAAAGTGGACCTAAATGGTCATATATTATTCCTAAGGTTTTGTTTGGTCAAATTAAACTTATTCAATAGAATTAAGACATGTTTTAGGGTAATAATAATACCATTTTTACCCTTAATTACCCTATTTACTTTTAACCGTGGAAAATAAAAGTTAAAAGTAACTATTCACCAAAAATTATTTTATCTTATTGAACCACATTTTAATCCTTGATATAAACCCTGTCTCTTGGATTTTATAAATTCTACTAATAAAAGAGGTAAAATTATGTTTTATCTAAATTTTCAAACTCTCCTAGGAGGTGGGTAGAAGACGGTGAAAAGTTCAATAAAAATTTTATATATCCAAAATTATTATAAAATGACTCCAATGAATTAATTTGAACTTATATAGGTATTATGTATCAATCTTGACCTAAAACAAATTTAAATAAAATAAATAATTATTTAAATAAAAAGTCGGTTTTTAAATAGTAACCTAGTGTTTTCACTATTCCTCAAAAATTTAATGTTTTTAGAAAAATACCAAAACTCACCCTAGGATAAATTCAATATTTCCAAATCCAAAAATGAAGTCCATTTCGAATAATAAAAATTATAAAATTTCAAAAAGTGAGTATTAATATTCATAATGGTTAGTTTTAATAATATTTTATTAGCATATCATTGTTTAGTGAAACTCAGTATTGCGTACAATGCAAGCTATCGAGGATGGTCACGATTGCGTGTAAATAAAACCAAGCTAGTGTTGTTTGTAGTAAAAGATTCCCTTGATGATGTATATAAAATTTAAAAATATTATTTCTCATAAAAATCTCAGGTGTTACAAGTGCCACATCCATCACTATTAATTGTATTTTGTGGACATCTCTACGATTATTACCAATCAAAAAAACTACATGATGAGCTATAGTAGATCGATGAGAAAAAGTTGCATACATTTTAAAACATTGATGTCCATCTACATTGGACCACATAATCATTCAACAAAAAGGATTTCCTCTACAAATTACATCAAGGAGAATAGGTATTAGTCCTCATAACCCCAATTATACAAGGTAATAAACCTCTTAATATGTTAGAAAAATAGGATGATCCTTATATCATACATAAGGTATATCATAAAAAAATAATAGTCACTATCCAAAATGGATGGGGTGCATGTCACACCCCCACCAATGTGAGTATTCATAAGAAATATTTTTTATAGCTACCATCATGTGTATGGTCTTGTATGTAAGACATTCAATGAGAAATTGAATATCTCCTGAACATCATGATATTAAATTTCATTGAAAGTGTCCATACAAAATGATGTTAAACTATATGGGTGATTTCCTTATAGGATGATCTTCTACTGAATAGAAATCATCATCTCAAAAATGATTCATTACACATGAGTTACAGCTATGAGATATAAAAATTAAATTATCATATACTTGTCTATGAGTTATATCCACATTGGAAATAAAATCATTAAATAAATTTTTATTGATTGATTCCTACCATTAAAAGATACACAGTGACCCCTAGACCCCCATTCATGGGACCACCCATGACATTATTTTTCTTCCAAGTCGGGTGACTCTTTTCTTTACTACCAGTTGTTAAACTTCTTGCAATATGACCATTCTTCATGATGTTAAACATCATGGAATATGAACTTAATATATTAAAAAATACATAGATCCCCATCACTCCCCTTCATTAACTATGTGTCACTACATCCTTACCGCACCTCATTAACCTACATGTCTGATGTCCTCCCCACATGACACTTAATTTTATTGTTTTATAGAACTATGTAAGTATTAATTCTCATTTAAAATGAGATATGTAGGGATTGAAAAGACATATAGATTGACCCAACTATCAATTGATTCCAAAGTACCTTGTCATAATTTTTATATTTTATCCATGTCATGAAAATAACCCTTTACATTCATTTTTTATCACACCTTTCATGGATTATATGAGCTTATTAATTTGGGAAAGCAGTTACCTCATAAGACAGAGACATACCGATTAAATACATTGTTATCATGGTTCTAGATTCTATAATATAAATGGAACACAACAATTTCTTATTTCATGATGTTAAACTACTTTTCTTATCTAGAAAAATGTGTGGCTTGATTACTTCCCTAATATAATACATAATGACACCCATATTCCCTATCCTAGGACCACATTCTAAAAATACACATAAAACATACCTTGCATATGTATTTGTCATACCTACACATAGATAATTCTAATCATAATTATGTGTACATTTATTCCTATAATCACATGATATGTAATGACACTAAAACTATTCATTCTCTATTTTAGTCACACTATTCCATTATCACATAAGGGATTATATTTCCTTACTGTATGATTATAAACTAAATGGTTTCTTAATAATAACATGTTTCATGATTCCTATAATCATAAGATAAATAATTATTCCTTATTCATTAATCCTTATCCCAACTACAACAATCAACCAGAACCATTCCCCACTACATGAATGAGTTATTCATATATAGATATTTTTTAATTCAAGAACATTGTGTATCTTATGTGTTGTTATCACAGGATTCATAGTGATTCCTACATCATCAATACATGGCCCAACTACAATAGTCATCATGAATATGAACCCCAACTATATATGGGATAGAACTATTGAGTAAATTTCCTAGCAGTGTTTCACTAAACGGAACAACAAAATCAATATGTACCCCTTTTAAGAAGGGGTCAATCCATACAATATCATTTCACCCATTTACAAGTTAGATCGATGTACAAATCTTTTATGTGATTGATATATCTATGCAATATGGTTTCTGGCATAAAACTACCCACCAGTAATCATGTACATGTGTAAAAGATACCCCCTTCATATAAATTCTCCCTGAGTAGTGAAAAGCATCCCTAAGTACACATTGAAATATTTTTTACCTTTGTTCACAATACCTTACCATAACTGTCAAATTTAATGGAAAAATCATACTTACCAGATGACATTAAACTAAAAGTAAAATGAACTTATCACAATGCATGAAAACTGTATTCCAAATAAATCCCCACTACATGAAGTTAAACTGTGTTGGACATCACCCATTGTTATTTCATATCCAAGGACCACAAGATAATGACCTCAGTCAACTAGATAATGTGGTGCTTCATTCATCTTTTTATCCCCTCATTCCTAAAATCAAACATCCTATTTGGAAAACCTCATGATGTCGTAAAACAATAAAGGACCATGTTATGGAAAATTTAACTCTCCATTTTTCAATTCAATTGATGAATATGGTCTTTCACCTAACTAAAAAAATAAAAATATCCTTATATTTAGTTATTTCTAATCCATGTGATCCTAATGTTGATGGGGCAGTGCATTGCAGTCTAGATTTTCATGGGCCATCCCCAAACTAATTTCCCGATATAATTACACATGACCAGAGAATCTTGATCAATGAATTACAATACTTTAATTTACTTTATAGAAGGATATAGGATATAATATAGAGCTTCGGTATTATAATTAGTCTATTTCATGACATTCCATTCAGATTAGGTCAACATATGTCATAGACTTGAAAACATCATACCCTCTAGTCAATACTATAATAAAAAAACCCATAATGGTTCAAATCCCAATACCCAAAATAGGTAGTAATGATGAAACAAAACCTATAATGATTAAAAATCAAAAAATGGAATCCTGAGAAAAAGTCATATCTCCACTCAGTGAACTATTCATATACATTGTTTATTATGAAATTAGAGAAAATTTTAATAATAAATAAATCACATAGGGACTACTTTGTAGCCCAAATCGATCCATTCTATTCTCAATAGACTCCATGGTATAGGAAAAACCTAGCCTAATGGTTTTCACATCTCCTCATTATGATAACATGTTCACTATGTGGTGACACAACTTTTAGGATTCCCAAAAACATCTTGAATATTACGACATTCATAAACCAGAGTATTGGCTTCTTTGTCTGAGCTAAATAAACTAGTTCATTGAGTTAATCACCTTATATTAGAACCCCAATGACCGTGGGATTCTTATATCTAGGAAATTCCCCATTTAATCCCAGTAACACGTATTGGCTACTCTAAATAGAGCATTTGGTCTTATGAAGGCCCTCCATAAATCCAATAGTTATTGTCCTTACTCTGTGAAAAATAGATATTCACATCATTAATAATGGTTGAATTTTACCCACTAGAACCCACCTCTAGATAACATAGATATTAATAGACTTGGATTTATGAGCCCCAAAACTAGAATATTCTAGCATATTCAATACCATTGAGGCTATATCAACATTTATTGTACCCTTTCTCTATAAAGAAATGTGACACTATATTCTCGGAAATTTTGATGGCCCACACCATTTGACTCGAGACAAAA
Organism: Viscum album; assembly: GCA_963277665.1. NCBI lineage: Eukaryota > Viridiplantae > Streptophyta > Magnoliopsida > Santalales > Viscaceae > Viscum > Viscum album. Next base: position 510,766,788 of record OY728139.1, read on the forward strand.
AGGTGTTGGTAGAATCTTCTCAACATAAAATCAATAATTCCTTATTATTACATAACCCTTCCAAGATAGTTCCCTTCCCTTTTCCTCACAAATTGAATAGATGATTGATTCATCAAAAATATTTCATTACCCTCAAAAATTATTTGGGATCAACTCTACTTGAAATTTCTTGTATGACCTATGGTATAATACATAATGGATTTATCCTACCAATTAGAGGCACATACTCCTTATTGCAAAAGTACTCCCACCCTTGTGAGATCCCATGACACCATGGTTGAACTCAAGAAACATAAAGGTTTTTATTATTTCCCATTATGTATGACCCATCCCATGATTCATTGATTGAAGATCCTGGACATATTATTTACATTATCCATGGTAAAAATATTCATGTGGACTCAGATTCCGTAATATTTCACCTAAAAATTATTAACCATATAAATCCTCCATGAACCATGGACAAAGAGTGGGGAAACCCCTATTTTACCATGAAACTAAAGCATAATGAATTTATCCTACCAATAAGAGGCATCCCCTCATTGGATGAAAAGAACTAAAAACCTCCTGATCCCTGAAAACCCCATGAAATATATGAGAACATATGGGTATATTAGGTTATATAGGTCTTCTCAATCCCGTTACAAATATTTCAATCAAATACTAGTTGGAAGGCATTAAATATAAAGTGTTTTAAGTTATCACATTTAGACAATAAACTCCATGGTATATCAATTTACAATCTAAAAGGCCGAAAACTACAAATATATAATTATAGAGATAAAAAACATCAAAAGTTGTGTAATAATATTTCTATAAAAAATAAAGTGAACTGGATTAATAGAAGGTTTTTGATAAAATTCTGTAAACTAATGAAATAGGACAGAGCTAAAAAACCCTAATCTATAGCAACAAAATGTTTAACATAAAATACTATAAACTATAGCACTAGAATGTCCACACTAAAAGACCGTGAAATATATTTAGAGAAGACTAAAACTAAGAGAACCTAATAAATAAAAAACATGGTATTGGACAAAAGAAGAAAAACTTATTTAGTAGAAGGTCCAAGTTACAAAACCCTAAACTTAATCAACATATTTTCTTATCTATAATTTCCTCATCTACATCAATAGGTGGTGTGGGATAAAAGCCCCTATACCAATGAAATTTAATTTCCATGATAAAATAAAATAAAATAAAAATATATAATTACTTAGCTAATATATACTAATTATACTATAAATTAATGTCCCATGAAAGAAGACACTTAACTATAGCACATGGAAAATTTATATTGTAAGAGACAAATAATTCAAAAAAACTATTAAGTTAAAATCTCATAAGAGGGAGTCATAATAAATATCTATGTTATTTCATGATAAGTATCACCTTTAATGAATTTTGGGATTAATTAGGGAAATATATTTAAGATATAAGAATATTGTGAGACACCCCATATTGATTCTGAATATATTGAGTTATGCTCAGCATGTCCATTAACATCAAAAAAATAAATACCTCTCTCTATAGTGAAAATATTCATCCTCGATTATCCTTATATGAATCATGTAATCTCAATATAATGGGAATGGATACATTAGAGGAGAACCACATTTTTGGAGGAATTCATTATCTTTCACATGAATAATCCATTAAAATATTCAAATCGAAATATTAATTCTTACATAATAGTATGAAAAGAGTGGGTAACATTGATGACTGTTATGATGTCAGGTAATTGAAATTTCATTGACATCATGAATAAAATAAATATAGAAAAAATAAATAATTTTCGGTAGATCCATTCATTGATAGAATACATAAAGAGAATATTATAGATTTTGAATCATGTCTAATTGTTTCACCAGAACAATGATAAACATATATAAATGAAAAAATTACCAAAAACTATAATATACGATGATTTATCTAGATTAGAAAGAGTATGATGGAACACATTAAGGAAGAAATGAATTCCCCCCCCCCCTCTCTTTTTCAAAAGATGTGGTTGGTCAAATGGTTTTAATAGGAGTATACATCACTTAAATTTTTTTGAGTGTTACCCAATGAAAATGATGGATCTAATAGGTTAAACATTGATATTGATAATATGTAATCAAATTTCTATATATATTTTAATGACACACATTCACACCTCCATCTCATATGTGAATTTAGCGCTCCTTTCCAATTCCTCTAAAGCTTCCTTCATTTATTTAGATAGGGGATCCCTATCATCAAAATCACACAATCTAGTTTCACCAGTTGATTACCCTTTTTGTGTCTGTATGACTTGACTCATGATTAGATATAATGGTTAGAGGCCAAATATTCTTTCCCCCAAAGCATGAAATATTTGAAAAAGACATTATTCTTGATGAAAATAAATTTCTAGAGGAGTTTCAGTATCCAATGTATGAATATGATTCTAAATGATACTATTATATTCCTGATCTTTATATGTGCCTTCTAGAATGGTCATGTAATAAATAGGAATAAAAAGTTTAGTTGATGATGATGTGGTAGAGGATTCCCCATATATTCTCTCCTAAATAGTGGAATCATATTTTTTCAAATGGCTAACTTCATTGACATATTTTTCCTCACTGGCGATATGGTCTTCGATATGATGAGGATGTATACTCAAAGGCATTTATAACTCTTGAATAATCCCCATCATTTATATTGATATGGGTAAGTGAGGAAAATGGTTCTTCCATAGAGATGACATGTCAGTTCATCAGAAAACTTAGGTTGTCCTCTACTCATGCTTGGGGAGAACATTTGAAAGAATGATTGAGTCATTAGTGGGAAAAATAATGATCTCAACATTTGTATGATCACATTACAGTATCATACAGATCATGTTAATGATATTGGGGTTTCAATTTCCCCAAATTTTGGATGAATGGAGTGGTGAAACCCTTTGGATGAAGCCAAATTGGTGATTTAATCGATATGAGGTCTGTGACTTTTGAAAGATCAGTTTACCCATACTTGTAGCTAGAACCCCATCATGAAAGGACATATAATCTGGAAATTCATGAAATGTTTTTCCACCACTATCAACAATTTTCTTGGTCGGATAATGACAAGAAATGTAAGTCAAATGATAAGATTGTATCAACATTTTGATAAACTCATCAAGACATAACGACATTGCTTTATAAACTCATATGTCTAGAAACCTAAGATCAAATAAGACACTCAGGATATGGATGTTATTTTCATATCAATAGTAATAGAAATGTTCTCTAATCTATCTAAATAATGACATAAAATGAATACCAATCCTATAATGGATTATTCCCTTTTAAATGATGCTCAAGAGATGGTAATGGCATGCAGGATTTGTTATCCCTAGATTGAGTGGTCATCCCATTACTAATTCTGATGGCATCAGTAGTGTAGTGACCTGGATTATATTTCCCACATCTCCATATATGAATATACACCCATCCAAAAACATGCCCATGAATCTCTCCAACCAAAATGCCATATAAATCTCAAAACTCCCCATCAACCCAATGTGGTATGATGTTTAGTTTCCATTATGGACCAATATAAATTAGAACTGTAAAAAACAGGACACAAATTACACCAATGGGGGAGTGTATAACTCTTCTATGCATTAATTTGATAAAGTAAAATATCTAACCAATTAATAAAAGAGATGATCCAACTCATATTCATGTCTATTCATAACATTTCCATCAAAAACATAATTTTCCCTCTCTAAATCCTATTTTTTGTGTGTTCATCCTAGATGTCCCCATTAAGAAGGAATTCATCATACATTACGACAAGGGGGATAGCCTACCCAGAATATAGATATCACATAGAATAACTCCAACATTATAATGGGATGGATGGAATGATTTTCTACCCTAGTAGAAATGTATAAGAAGTTCAGTAAGAATATTAGAGTGATGATAAAAAATTATTGGGAAACCCGTACCACTTCATAATGACGGAACACACGATGATGGTTTGAAAAATTTATGATGCTCTGTGTAACCCATAATGGCCATTCCAATTATTATAAATAGCTTCCACTAGGTGGAATATCCCATTCAGACTCTAGTTGGCAGACAATTTTATTAAAATAAAAGAAGATTATAAAATAATAACATTGAATAATGGTATGATGGGTGAAATTATACACATCTAAAACCAAAGGAGTGTTATTTATGGTATAATAGAACACCTAGGATATTTATAATACCAATTAAATATCCTAAAAAACATTCTTTTTAATTAAATCCAAGGAATTTGATACCCAGAAAGGTTTCAAATTGTATTCTAGAAAATGGGATGGCAATGTCATGTAGCAGGATAAACACATATAGTGTAATCTGGTGTGACAAAGGAAAATTATGGATCTCCGAAAGTAGAATCGTTTTATGGACATTATATTTAGAGACAAAAAGATACCGAGGGTCCAAATTATAATTCCTAGAAATAATATCCATCTGGTTAGATATAATAGAGGAATTATAAAGATATATGGAATCCATCTTTAAAAAAAGAAAAATGTATAATTAAGAAGATTTAAACGAGATCAAGATAAATTAACAACATTGGAAGCCTCGTGTTGATCACATGTCTCACAAGGGGATTATGAACTACATATAGGTTTCACGATCCATCCCATTAAGATCTCACATCCCACATAATATTGTCAAATATTGTGAGACCAAAAAATATTTCACAATACTCGTGATCTTATAAACTGGATATGGCTACACTATCAATATAATATTTGAGTGATCATTCGATCAATGTGGGAGATCTTGGGAAACGTTAAAAAACCCTTATAGTTATATAACCAATTTTCAAAAAATTAGAAATGATTGATTTGTGTTTAGTTAAAATATGTTCTTGGAAATGTAGTTATTTTGAAGTAGTTTTCATGAAAAGGTCTCAAAAAAATTCCACAAGATTTTTTCTAGTGGAAGGTCTTCGGATTGGGTCATAAAAAAGATGATATATCACAACACAATTGATATATTGGGTACTTGTTTAATTATTATCTATATATTAATATATTTATAAGGACTTACATGGAATACAAAACATCACCTGAAAGACAGACCAGCGATAAAGATACTAATTGGTGATAGTGGAAATGCCTCAAGTGGGCATTTACATTCCTTGGATTTGATCCCTTGTCCTTGTGGTCATCACTATTGGGGGGTGAATATGTTGATACACTCTAAATGATATTAATAAAATTTATGTGTGAGGAAATAACCAAGACATGGATATTATTATCACAATAATAAAATAGATGAAATGGTTTCCAATACACACAGATAACGTAAAATTTAATAGGACACATGATGTCATTACCTTTGGATGGTCATGAGAATGGTTATATGTATTATGAATCATATTTTAATATCTTGTGGACACCTTTGGACACTCCATCCTTTTTCTTGAGAAATAATTTGATACATTGACAGAGTATAAGATGGCTTTATCATGTCTTCCTCTGGACCACACAAATTTTTAATCGGATGACGCCTCCTAACCCATCAAAATTACATTATAAAATAATAAGGAAAACATCCAAAAGGAGTGATAAATTCATGGTCTTAAAATTCATGAGACATTCCCATGAAATTAAAAAGAAACTATAGAGGTCCTCACATCATTCATTCCTTGTCAGGCCAAATTCCACTAGTATGTTTCCCTTATCATAAAAGTTACCATTCACAATTCTAAGAAGATTTTTCCTCTTATTAAATGTCCCAAGAAAAATATAAGTGTTTTCCATGATTAATTCTCATGCATCACCATTTGACACATTGATGTTCACACAAAGAATCATTATTGAAGTAGATTATTGTCTTTGACAACACCCATAAAAACATGGGAGATCAAAAACCTTCGTAAAATAATCAAGGAAATAAAATGGATAATTATTTATGATTCATGTGAAGGGATGATATAATGATGTGTATTTATAAACATTGAGATATTATTTTTGTCTCTTGGTTGAATCCTTATTTTCCACCTCCATCTCACAGTGGTCCTCAGACATGTACTATCTGATCATTTGAATTCCTATAAATCGTTTTCTTGATATCACCATGTCTTTTCGAAATATCATCACGGCCTTATATAATTCTATTTTCTTGCAATAATATTTTATAAATTTAACTTTAATTATCCAAAATCCAAATAATGATGCATTTAAGAGGTTCTTTTTCTGTCGAGGAGAAACATGTGATGTGCTTAGGATGACCTACGATATGGTCTTGTGAATGGAATTACATTAAATCACTCCTCTAGATCCATCATGGATCTATGAGATACATGTCACAAAAATAGGTGTATAATTGGGGTGTAAAGACCTATCAATAACCTACCCCATAATTAAAAAATTCATCCTTATATCCATGTATCAACACACCCCAAAAATAAAGAATACTTCTTAGAGTCGATGATTTCACGATTGCATTGGTTTTCCATCATGTAAAAATTGGGGAATGACATGTTTATCTCAAGGAATGAATTTTCACATTGTGTAATCACATGATAACAAGATATGGACTTGTGGAATATTAGCAAGATTATGAAAATATTAACCTACATATCTAATGAGTCATGTGAGAGATAATCAACATAAAACCAAAAATTATATGAAACATATAAAATAAATGGGTGAAAAAATATTAAAAAAATTAACATACTTATTTGAATGACATACATGATGATCCTAATTCACTTCACATGAACCACCCAGGTCATACAATAGCACAAATACATTTCTCCCATATCTGGTGACACTCCACAGATATACTATTAAAATCATGTGACATCCCCCTAAAATGTCAAAAAATGGCGCAAACACCCTTAGGTCATACACCAATGTCACTAGAACTCCTCTCGGTTTACTATCCATAGTATGGTATGTCCTTTAGACATGTCACCCAAATCATGTAGTTGAAGCAATGCATGTCAGCTGGGTCTCAAAATAGCAGTTAGACATGTTGAATGGTTCTCTCAATGTCCTCTGCAAAAGTCAATTAGATCTTGTGCGACCCGCTAGGAATGTTAAGCATATCTTGAAATGGAATTTTGACATATAATTAGTCATGCATGTTGAATCAAGTAAAAGTGTGCCATATTATTTTACGCCCTCCAAGAATGTTAAGTGAAATTGTGTGACATCCATCAAAGAAGTCACTCTAGGTCATGCGATTGACCTTACACATTCCATTCATTTTATGATGCATCTCTCAGAAAATAAAATTTTATCATATAATTGTATTTGAGATTCTTCATGATACGAAAAAAATTTCCTCTCACATGTTAGGAAGACATTAAAGGCTTGTGATGAAGGAAATCATTTAATTTTAGGCAGAAAATAAATGTGGTTTGGAAGATATCCAGGCCGATGAAGAAGGATCCATAGATCATGAAAATGGTTTCTACCATCTATATCAAGGAAAACCTCAGTGTGTCACCCAAAATAAACTAAATTAAAAAAAATTGATTCCTAAAATAAATATGATATGTTGTAAGACTCATGAGCCTCACTCCCAAATGGAAGTATACGTTAATATTAGCTTCATCATGTATCTGACATTTCATCAATCAAGAACCAATAATTACACAGGGATGATAATTCTACCTCACACATCAGTGTAATATAAAATCAAATAAACTATAATTACTATAATTCATGCAGTAACAAAGATACATAAGATTTCATCTTACTGATGGACCTCAAATGGGAATCCACTTCAGTGTATATCCCCTCATGTCTTAGATATTTAAACCATCATGACCCAATCATTTACATGGGATGATAATTCTACCACATCAATTAGTGGACTAGGAAATAAACTCATATATGAGAACTATGAATCCTATAATTACTAGATTATGTAAGTGTCCTTCTTAAGGCATGAGATAAAAAAAACATAGGTTATTTTTTTCCTCCATGTCTAACATTTCAATCCTTGAGACTAAATCATTTTCATGAGCTTATCATTCCACATAATTAATTATTGGGCTCATAAGTCAAAAAAACTTTGAGAACATTAATACCATTAATAATTAGGTCATGTAGGATCCCTCTATAAGGCCTAATGTCCATATTAAACATCCAATGGAGAGTACTATCAAATAATCCCCACATCTATATGTATTGATACTGATTAGAAAATATAAATTATTTCTGACAGTAAGAATTGATCATGTAGTAGTGGGGTGTTTAAATGTTAATATAATTATCATTAGGTATCTCCTCCATTTAGGGAAACATCACGGTGTCACCCCTAATTAGTGGAAATATATTACCACCCCTATAATGGTATCCACATAGAGGTCTATACCAATGGAGTGTTTTAACTATGATTAATCTAATTCCTATAGTGTCTGTGATAGGTGAGAATTTTCCTTGAGACTCAATTTCAAATATATGTTTCTTATGTTTCTACAAGTATGGCCTTTCCTCATGATGTAAAACATCTCGGATGTAATTAAATATGTGTGTTTTGATTCATTATTTAAATTGGATATGTAGGACACCTCATATGTTTCAATACAATCCACTAAATATTAACCGACTCCCTACATAGAAAAAATTCCATATTTCCAATGTACACAACTTTGAAATATAATTAGCATCCCTTCATCATGAAATTGTTGAAGAACCTCAGATACATACATATCAATCCACCAATAAGAATATTATTTTTTGTATAAAATGGTTTAACCAATGATAACCTTTTTAGGGTAATTGGTCCTATATCAGTATTAGGAAGAGATTATCGAACATATCTAAAATTTATCAGTGTATCCCATAGTTTGATAAAATTCCCCCAAAATGGGTGTGATGAGCCTAACCTCCAATCCTCTCGACAAACATGAGTCCCTATGATTTGTTTACACTGAGTCCATAATTGAATGCCTATCGTTGTAGAGAACATATGTTCCCAGTTGTGGATGTGGGAATCCTTGAAGGATTCTATGATAGATAAAAATGAATGGTGATCCCAACATTAATTATTTCGAAAAAAATTTATCACCACCCATAATAAATTATCATTCCATTTTTTTGACAACGAGGTCGATCACCATCAGCATGCCGATATTTACGAAAAATGGTGAACCCATTATAAATGATTGGGGAAAACATTTAACTCCCCCCATATACAATGAGTCATCATCCCATTTGGTCTTGCCTCATGGGTGATCACCATTAACAATGACATCATTCATGATGAAACAACATTCATTCAAATTTTTATTTTTCCCTATATTGATAGATAATAGATATTTAAAATAAATAGGTTAAAATTTTGTAATATTTTATTATTTAAATATTATATTGATCACTTTAATGAAAATTCTGAATTAAACATATATTTTTTTGAATAAGGTTATAGTGGATGAATTTTATACATCAAATAATATTTCAAATGAAATAATAGGACCTTATTACTTATTTGTAACCTATATTAACACAATTTAACTTTAACTGGGTTGATATATTTTACAATGTTTAGAATTAATATTGATATAAAATGGGCAAATTTTAACAATTTTTTAACGTTGTGATTAATAATATTGTATCCATTTTACAAACATAATTCTTTATATATTGAATAGTTTTATCAAAATAGAAAAGATAGTGAAAATAGTTGTTTAAAAAAATTTCATATTTATACTCAATTTTTTTAAAAATTAATTCATGAAATTGATTATAATGAATTTTTTGGATTATTAATAATATAAAAAAACTAGATTAAAATAAAAAAAATTTATTCCTTTAAAATTCATGAAACAAAATAATAGTTGTCAATAAAAATATGTATATTTAAAAATTTACTGCAAAATCAATCTTTCTTGAAAATATAAAAAAATTGACAAAACATAAAGATGATACAATGAATTAATTTTTTTTACTTTTTTTAAAATAACATATATGATATCCATAATGTAAAAATAAAATATTTTAATTAAAACTAAAAATATATTTTGAAGAAAGCATAATTTTTCAAAAATATTACAAAAAATGAGTTTTTATTTCTTAAGAATCAAACATTAAATTTGTATGGAGTATGTATTTGTAAAAATATTTAGTAATTAAAATAATATAATTCATAACCACTAATTCTGTGTTTATGTAATAACATTCATATTTAAATAATAATATTCCACGGTTTGTTTCTGAATAGTCGTGCATATCATATATGCTACTGATTATATTGTTCGTTTAAAATATCAAGGTGTCACATTAAGATCTAAATAAAATATTCTCTATGAAGAGTTTCTAAAAAACTGCCCATGTTCTCCCACTCTCTATGATAAATTTAGAAGTTATACAGTGAGGAGAAGTAATGTATTTTACTCATTCACCAATGGTGGTAGCTAATATGATTGTAAGAAATTAATTTCTAATTTTCATTAGTGTTTCCCTTTAGTAAATCTATTTCACTAACATAACATATGAAAATATTATTTTTGGATTCCAATTATAAGAAATATCAAATTTGACCTTTATATATTATGGTAAGATAAATATTATTAACATTAAATTGGGTAATCTAGAACAACCATTCCTTGTAAAAGGGTATATGTATTGTATTAGTATTAAAATGGATTTTGGACTTTAGATAATTTAGGTATTTATGGGTGGAAAATATAATGTAGAAATAAAATTTTTAACATATAAACTATTAAACATTAATGATTTGAAAGAATATATAATTAAATAATGTATATTGGATATTCTTGGAGAAGCGATGAGGCATAATAAGCATACAAAACATGCCTACCCAGATCCACCACCTCCTCATTCAGACATGACTGTCCACTATGAGTTTAATGTTTGGGATACCTAGATAAATATCAAATCATAAAAAAATTTAATCATACATGGGTATAATATTCATCATAAGATTATGTTGTTATGTCATGTAAGTGTAGGGATATATGATACTATCAATACAACTACACTTATTCCACTACCAACTGAGGAAGTGTCCATAGTTGGAATTGATTGAGTAATTTTTTATTTTTCCAACTAATTTCTATCATCTACTAAGATATGAGGTATAACATTTTTTCATTATATTTAACAAATTCATAATTATATTAAGAAAATTATTGTACTTAAATTATATATTTGTATTCAAAATTGTTTGAATCACTTTCCAGGATAGAAAAATTATATGTTTCAACACTTTAAGATACACCTCCTTAAGATGATGGGGGTTCCAAACATAACATATATATATTAATAATTTCACTGTTAATATGAGTTGTGATATCTGTTGAAGTTATTATATATTAATTTTTTTTTAAAACTGAAATCTTATATGTTTTAATGAGTGATTTTTTGAGTGTTCCCTTTTTTTGTTCTTTTCCATGTTAATAAATTTCAATTATTATTATTTATATAAACATATATTATATTGGCTTATTTAATTACTTTATTAATTATATATGTCGACAATATTTTCATCATATACAATTTTTATTTTTAAGTAATTTTTATATATAATACATTTCAATAGTTTTAAAATACATGAACTAGGAATCCATAATTAATGATATATATATATAAATGATTAAGGACCACAAAGATAACATGTTTCATATTGTTATTCCATAACTTTGAAGAATATATATATATATATTTTATAATATAAATTTTACTATTTTTAATTCTATATGTTTTATATTTTAGTTGGAATAGTATTTTATGAATATTGTTCGAAAATAATGTATAGAATATTTTTCATTCTCTTTATTGGATGTTTTTTGAAGAATAATTAGTAGGTTATTAAAGATAAATGATTTATTCTAATATTTGTGTTGCACAATATTAATATTTCATTTTATATTTGTTTATATTATTAATATGAAAAATTATAATATGTATTCAATTGAGTTCAATGGGGCTAAATATTCAATAGTGGAACTAAAAAAATTGAATATGTGGATTTTTTGGAAGATATCCTTTCTATCACAGAATAAATGTTTTCACACATATATAGTGAATACAATTTGAAAATATTTTTTCTAAATTCAATTTTCTCACCATCAATGAAATGATGAATGTGGATAGTATGTTTTGCAATTCATTTATGATATAATCAATACAAGAACATATGTGGAATTTGAAATGGGTAATTTAATTATAACACATATAAATTTAAAAAATATGGTATTTTTTAAAATTTTATACACAATATTTTTTAGTTGTGGTTAATGTTTTTATATTAAATAAACAATAGAAAACCCATTAAAATTTATTTTTAGGATATTTTCTATGTTTAACTAATTTAATGATGTATTTATATTTATATTTATATTTATAATAAATGTTATGAAATTTATCAATGAGTTTTATTATTTCTTATTAAATCTCTGCTATATTTAATATCATTTGGTTCTGAACATTGTACTTATTTATATTTTGTTTTTTAATAATATTATAGAAAAATAAATATTCAATATCTGATTTATAACAAACAAATTTTGAAATACCTTTACTTTTGTATTTGAGATCATTTTAAAAATCCTACGGGGATAACCATACTTATTTGATAGATTAGAAGGGTTTTTAAGAAAACATTTTTATAAACCTATATTTAATGTTTCACGTTCAATGTATTTTGTATTAATGTCTCCATATAACAACCATTCAACTGAAAAAAGAGGTTAAATTTGTTTTAAAACTAATAATTTTTCTATTTGTAATACTCATTATATATAAAATTTATGATGATCATATTAATTTACAATAATTAAGGTGATTCAAAATATGGAATCCATTTAAAAATATTCAATTTCAATAATATGTAGAAATTAATTTTAAAATAAAGGGCATAAAAGGAAATAAAACCATATTTATAAAATTCATTTTTGGGCATAAAATGGGTTTGTATTCATTCAATTCCATCTAGAAACAATTAAAGAATGCTAAAAAAATTTCTTGTTATATTATCTCAAATTTAAATAAAAAATATTTATAAATATATGTAAATTTAAAAATTTATGATAAAAACAAAATATGTGTATTGACTGTATTTTTAGAAAAACATTTATTCCTGGAAATAAACATCCACCAAAGAAACATAAAATAATGATTACTATGTATTTAGTTAGATTATATATAATTAAAGTATTCATATATTTCGTTTAATTGAAATTAAATTATTGTTTTGTAAAAAAATAATTATATTTCACTATTCAATTATAAATACAACATTTAATATTATCCCAAAAAATACCTAACATAATATTGACATTATTATTTCACAAAGGAAATTAATTTATTTATATAAAAAATCCTAAAATTGAAGAAATTATTTATTGTTTTTTAATCAAATAGATCTAAAACCATTTTTTAAGAAGAAAATATATTTGAACCATAAAATGATTATTTAGTAAATTTAGTTCTTATTATACATTAATTAATTAATTTCCATCATTTTAAACCATTATAAATATTTTTAATATTATATTTATTTCCTTTCATAGCATCTAATTTAATGTCTACGTTATAACGTAACAATTTACCATGATTTCTTTAGAATCAAAATTCTATATAAGGAATTATATTGAATAAATAAAATTTATTTTAAGATAAATGTGTTATAAAATCATTTGGAGTCATAAATTTTTATTATCAATTTAATCTACACTTTTTTGGGAATAATGAGTGGGTCTAATATTTCACACATGGATAAACACGCCCATGGGATATTCATTTCCCGATCACACTCTTTATAAAATCTATTATAAAGGATTAATAATGTCATGCAATTTGGTGTTGGAAACTGAATGATCCAGACATAATGAAACAAATATAAAACATAGAGTAATATAGGCTTGACTAAATAATAATGTAATAATTTCATAGAGTATGATATTTTTATCATTATTTTACATTTAATTATATTAAAAAAATTTAGTGTTATTCCCACATATTAAGACTGTTTTGTTATAGTAATAGTTGGAGATAAAAGTAATGAAGTTAAAAATTGATTCCATTGAGAATGTAAAAATTATCCCAATTGTCAACCTAATAGGATATGAAATGTAATTATAAACACATTTATTATAAAAAAATCATGAAAAATGATTAAAAATATTAAAATAGATAAATTACCAACAAAAAAACAAATAAAACAATGATGTGGAATCATGTATATTAATGTTATAATGATCATGATGGAACTAATATTCAATTTTAAATATTTAAAAAATGTAGAAATAAGTAACAAGTAAAATTATTCAAAGGAACTAGAAGATACATTGAATGTGGAACATGAGGTTATAAAGTAACCAATATATGAGTAACAACTTTGAATTTCATAGTCATAACTATTAAAATTATTAGACACATGATTTGAAAATATAACATGTGTTCTGCCTCTCATTTATATACCATTACCAAATTTAATTATTACTTTATAACTAAAATTTATAGGAATAAATTTATTTGTGGGGGAGAATGAAACATACCAATGTTTTAAATAATTTTTTTATTTTAAAAAATATTATGTTCGATATATTTATTCACACTAAAAATTGAACCCTTACTGTCATTGGGAAAGTATATAACAAATAAAATACACGAGGAGAAATAATGGTAAAAAGTTTATTTAATCAATGTGGAAACTAAAATAATATACATTTTTAATATTAATTTATTAAAAAAAAATTAGTTATTTTAGAAATGTAACTAATTGTAATGATTTCTATTATAAAATGAAACCCTTCTACAAATAAAATTTTGATGAATTATTTTAATATGAAAAATATATCATGGATGAAAAATTTCATTGATATAAATCATATATTGAAACCATGTAGATTAGTAATTGATAGTAAATTATAATCATAAAAGTAAATATTTTAAATCAAATGTTATTTTACAATGAAAATATTTTTCATTATATTTTTATTTTTTATTAAAAATAAAATTGTGCACAATAATGATTCTTAATATTAAAAATCAAATATAGTTTTCATTTCCATCATGTTAATGATATCTTAATAATTCTTGTTGGTATTTCACTAAATTAGTTCATTTGTACAAGAATAGTATAAATCCAATTTTTAAAAAATGTTTAAATTTTATGATATTATAATTAATAAAAGACCACAATGTGTATGAAATAATTTAATTGGAAAGATATTTTATTAATGATTATCACTATGCAATTTAATATCTGTGCTAAATTTATAATTCAGGTGTTTGTCATTTAATGAAATAATAATAATATTTTCCAATAAAATTATTAGTTATTGGTCCATTAATTAAATTAAATATTATTTTGGGAAAAATAATCATTCATTTTAAAATAATGTCACATAACATTAATTTTATTATTTAACTAATTATTTTAATTGAATCAAAATTCAATGATAATTACCCCTTAAAAGAATTTTTATTTTTTAAAATATGATTTTTACTACAAATGAGTTATTACATGTTACATTCACTAATTAGATTTTATTTCACGAATATATTTTTTATAGGAAATTTTATATCATATTTCGAATCATATGAAAAATATATTTGATAATTTATTTCCTTGTTTTATGATTTGAAATTAAATTACGTAGGAATAAACTATTTAATATGTTTAAAAAAAATACAATTTAAAATTGTAAGAGTAAAGTCATTGAAAACATGTATAGTGATTATTCTAAAATATATTTTTCCTATATTATCAACTTTTTCTCTTCACCAACTCCATTATTTTCTATTATTGACATGTTTTGACATATAGAATATGTTCTATCTTAATATTATATTGATATATTTAAAAAATCATTCTCATTACATATAAAGGGTCCTATCACCACCCCATTAGGTACTCCCAAAAATTGGGGTTCTATATAAAAACAATTAATTTTTACTTCCCGTGTAGTCATATTCCTATTACTTCAAAATATGGTCTTAATATATTCGATAAATGCCTCTATTTCTAAGGATTCATCTAAGGGAAATCCACACTCTCTGATATATGTAATTTTTCCTTAATTCATTTTCATTACATCAATACATTCAAAAAATAATTTATAATAACAAAATAATGAAATTATTATTATTTTTACTTAATTTTATTATGATAAGGAAATAAATATTAACCAACTCTTACTATTTACAAATGAAATCAACATTTCTGTGTTGTGTGGACTATAACCCCTAGGATGGGATAAAATCTATTTTATACCTATTCATCTATTCCCTATTTATAAGGTTCAAATTTAATAATAAATGTATAATATATAATATAATTATTATTTTTAATATGTAATTTAGGAAACAACTTTTTCCCTATTATTCATTAAAAAATGAAAATTATAATCATGCGTTGTGCACACTATTGTCTCTGTGATGTTAAATAGTTCATTTTCATTTAGTTTATTTCTTATATATAAAAACCTATTGTGATCTGATTCAAAACCATAAAATTACTTAAATATTATTATTATTATTATTATTCAGTAATAATTATTTTTATCAAAACTAAATCACTTTTATAATCGTAATCATCATTTAATTATAGGATAATCATGTTTTAGTCAGTCTAACACCCTATTTATAAAATTATATAAAATAAATTCATAGATTAATATGAGAAATTATTTACTAAAATTATTTTTCATACAAAATTAAATTATTATATTATTTTGGATCAAAATTTTTTAAATCAATATTTATATAATTATGTAAGATTCAAAATTTGATTCATTAAATATCATTGAAACAGTATCATTATAGATTTAATCATTATCTATAATTAAAACACCCATATAATGATACTATAAAATTATAAATATTAAAAAATAATCAATCCTAGTACAATTTATGATATTGGAATTGTGAAAATAATTATAAATATAAAAAAAACCCACATGTTATAGATCTTGTTAAAAATGATGAAGATTAACCACACCCAATATTCAAAATAGATTATAACAAAAAATTACTCTTGGAGAGAATAATTGTAAATTAAATTTACAAAATAATAAATATATTAATATGGTTATGAAATTTTTGGCATATGTAGTTATTTTTTGTATAAGAGATTCAATCGCCATAGTTTTTTTCATGAATTAAGGTTAAGGTTTTTCCTTAAAATTTTAATCTGTTGAGACACATTTATTATTAGAAACTATGTTGTCATTAGAATATTGTATCTAATAACTAGTTAATATTTTGAATCATTAAGCCCTTATATTATATTATTTTATATTTTATATTCAATTTTTTTTCTTTATGGGGGGTTGACTCAAAAATTTCCAAAGATCTAAGGTTATATGAAACCATAAAATTATATATTGTGTTTGAAACATTATTTTTGAATTATATTATTCCATGTTTTATTTATTCTATATAATTAATATATTTTCATTTTTTAATTACTATATTATGAGTTTATATAATTTTTTTTATAAATTAATAATAAAATAATTCTTACCTCAAAGATTATGTTACTTTTATATGTTTTTATCTCAATTTTGACCCCCTTGAAACATAATTTTTATAAAGCACCATTTTTCAATTATACTGTGTATCTAATAAACCTATAATATATTGTATCATTGTGCAATTTTTTAGATTTTCATTTTGAATTCAATACATCAATGATTTTAAATTCAACTTTTTCTAATGTTCTAGGTGTTTTAGTCCTTATTTTAAATACAATGAGACACATATGGTATTATGAACAATCATTCATTTTATAATGTTGTATTAACATCCCAATTAACCTAAACTATAATTAATACCTTTCATCTAATTATATTTGGATATCATATTGTCCATATCATTCTCATTTGATTCTTAAGTTACTATTACTATAAGGGTGTTCACATCTCAATTTCTTTTCATTGAGATATGATTTGTATTCAACACATTATTCTCTTCATTAGTATATATATTTTCTATGGATTAAATTATAATTATTATCATACTATATACCAATTGGGGATTTTACATATGAAATAAATGTAAAAAAATTTCAAGAAAAAATCAGCCTCTTATATTGGAATGATTTTATACTATTTGCATTCCCTAATGAATACCCAATATTTTTATTTTATTGAAAGAAAAAAATTAACTTAGATTTTTATATATTTGTTTAATCTAGATACTATTATCATAACCATATTACATTATTCAGTATTTTTTTAGTTTTATGGATTCATAAAGAAATTTTTTTCTTATTTATTGATTGGGATATATTTACAACTTTAATACTTATTATATTAAAATGAATTATTATGGATTACTATGTAATATTTGTTATCTATTTTATTTTTTATAACTAATTTAAATAACATATTAATTTTACAT